>OX401414.1:25174719-25577762 GCA_947846245.1 Cerastoderma edule
CTTCCAATACCTCTTGTTTTAGATTTTGTGATTGGCGAAATTTATAAGAAGTTTGTTAGTTTTTGTTTGTTAATCCTGATTTTATTTGTCATCTGCTGCAGGTGTCCCAGTCACTTGGGTGGGTAGTAAGCAACTAGATGTTCTGACACTGAATCTCCAGTTAATTCTGTCTCTTTGGCTGACACTGACAATGTTGCTACCTTCCTGCCAGCAACAATGCAGTCTGACCAGGAAAATCAATGTAAAATAAACAAGTATAACCTAATAAAGAATCGGACATTTTTACAGATGTACACACCATTACATGCGGCAGCTTCCAGCGGTCAAGTGAGTGTGGTCAAGCTTCTATTAGAGCTGGGTGTTGAAGTGGACGCTGTGAACTGCTACGGGAACACAGCCCTGCATGTGGCCTGTCATAATGGTCAGGATGTGGTGGTCACAGAACTCTTGAGCTATGGAAGTCAGATTAATGCTGTGAACAACATGGGTTTGGTATGTACTTGAAGGCCCTTAAAAGTTGCTTGTACACAGAAGATAAAATTTGAATGTCAAAATAAAATGTTGTTGAAACACTGAAGTTTTTGTATTGTTAATTGATATACAATAAGAAGTAGCTATTGCAAGTTAATTCAGGAAGCATCAATTTATCTGAGTGTGTACAGTTTATATGTGGAAAATCTTCAAAGGGATGTCACACATTGGTTTAAAATACATGTTAATTCACTGTATACATACTGAAAAAAGAATTAAAAAACAATCAAATTTTGCTTCCAATGACTATTCTTCAATGTGTATCAAATAACAGTACCACTTAAAGAAATATATCTTTTTGCTTCCAAATCTCCTCTCATCTGTGAACAAGTACCTTAGAAAAAGATAATGTGGGAATTTGATGTAAGACTAGAATATGTCTTTCACAAAGAACTTACTGTAGTCTTTTACTGAACCCTTGCTTTACTCTTTTTTTACTCATTTACATGCCATTTCTTTTTTTGGATAATGCAAACATTTGAATGCTTCAAAAATAATGATAAGGATAATTGGATGGTTCTTATAATGTGTTTTGTAATTACAAATTATTATTTCAGTATCAGAACATTGTTACTCAAGGCTGCATAGACATTTTTAAAAAAAAAAGAAACTTATTTCTGCTGCACAAGTAAACAAAATTAACCAACTATTTTCATAGGTCCTATAAACTGCCATCATTTGAAACATTTTTTATTGGTAGCTATTGATGGTATCAATATGAAATTTCTGACAAGTCTGAATTTAAGTAGTGGGTTTAGTTTTCCTGTCAATTCTTATTCGTTAATTTGTAGAGCTGCAGTATAGCAGGTATAACATATATCAATTTGTATACAGATGTCTTGAGTGTCAGGTTATCCTAATATGTTTAATAAAGTCGATACAACATCATTTAGTTGCCATTCATCATTGCACAACTGTAACCTCATTGGAAAGTGTTTGGTGACTTGGAAGGAATATGATTCAATACTTGTGTAGAAATACCTGCAGCATGCCTGCATTTGCCTGTTTTTTTTCGCATTATATAATAGGGGCTAGTTAAATGCATCTTCCCAGGTGGAAATTTCTGTAAAGTCATGCAGATTTCTCAAAAGCTTAATGGTTTCCCTATTCAGAAAGGTCATTGATACAATATCCCAAAATTAACAGGCATGGGTCTCTTCCAATTTTAATGAAAAAAACCCTGATAAGTTGACTGCCTCTCATGGTATGACAGATGTACTGTTGAAATGGCATACAACTCTCATCCAATCTACCTTATGTGTCTTATTTCACAGACTCCCTTACACTATGCAGCTGCCTCAACACATGGTGGTATTTGTTTGGAGATTCTGGTAACAGAAGGAGCATCAACAAAGTTACAGGTAAGTCGTCTATTGTTAACCATGCCTTCTTCAATTTATATTGCAAAATCTGCACATGTATGCTTTCGATCAAAACAAAGGATTCATGAATCGCTAGGAGAAAATAATTTCAAATCAATGGAAGAGTATTTTACAATTCTTCTACAAGTATCAATTTTTGCTCGATTGCCTTAAAAAGATGAAAAGTTAGATATACGTCTTGGTCATAAGACAGTCTCATTTTATTGTCATCTTCATTCATATATTTAAATGACAAGTATGAGGGTTGTAAGGAAATTTTATGTTTTAGTGAGTATGTTAGGCTTTGAAGAAAAAATCATATAAATTTTCTTTCAAAAGGATGCATATTTGAAGATGATAGAACATATGAAAATGCAATAGATGCAACTCTTTTTGTTTTGTCTTGAAAGTTGTTTTCTACGAGTTTTAGACCTTTTTGTGCTCTAGAAAGCATTTGATCCTTGATTTTCCTATCAATGCAGGGAAAATTACAGACTGAAGGACATTTTAGATGTTATGGAAGTAGGTGGAGATTCTATATTTGCAATACAAGAGGCATGAGTCCATTCTTGATAAAATGTATTTGCATAATTTCTTTATTCTTTTTCCAAAGGCAGGTGTCTTTTCAATACACAGTTGGGGAGACAAGGGTCTTTTCTTTACATGCAAATTGCTTTTTTCCTTTGATGTAATTAAGAACTGATTTCTCAATACTATATTAAAGTCGTGGATTTTCAATAGGATTGGTTTTTTTTACCCTTGATATATTTTAGAACTGATTTCTCTATACTATACTTAAGTCATAAGCATTCATAGCATTGCTCAAGTTTTAAAATCATTCGTTTGGATGTTTATATTTCATAATATGAGCTAAAGAGCTTTGACATAATTAAAGGACTTGATATTATCTTGGACAGTGTCCCAATTTAAATTTGGTCTCTTGATCAATGATTTTTGCTCAACATTTATATTCAATTGTGTGAACAATGAATATTTGCTGAGGTCAAAGTTCAGTTCTTATTGTTAAGAAAATAATTGAAACAGAAATCGACAAATCAATTACGGCTAGAAATAAATTTGTCTCATGTAGATTAGAAATATAATTTTGTCACTCAAAGCTGAGTTGTTCCCCTATTCAAGTGTGCAATATTGCTTGCTTGAAATTAGGGCTTGACAGGTTTTTAAAATCGATGATGTGTCATAGAAAGTATTTGGAAAGTTCATCAGAGAGCTTTCCAGGCATATTATGAAGCTTATGAAAATACAATGCAACACCCTTTATGTTTATGAAAAGTCAATGGGGTTTTTCAATACTTTGGAAAGCCTTCTCTGATACTAGACAAGAAAAGACATTTGGCATGTGGGAAAAGTCTGACTTTGTTCTTTGCTTTTTCTCTCTAGTCTTCTTTGAAGTTAAATAACTGAATATGCTGTACCATCTTTATGTATGAATCATTTTGGATTGATTAGAATATTACCAGAATGGGAAGTTCTTCTACATGCACTATTGTGTCTAAATTATAGATATATACTTAAGATTGATTGGTCTTGTTGTAGTTTACAGATCACAGATTGGCTACAAGTGCAGAATACAGACTTAACTTATTGCTTTACTTGAAGAATTTAAAAGATTATATTTGCTTTACTTCTAGAATGTAGACATCCCTTATTGTCTTAATAATTTGCATTTTTATATATAAACTTATTGATTGCTTTTCTTGTAGAAAAGATACAGCCAGAGATTTAATAACATATTTATTCCCAAACCATACTGATACAGCCTTATATCAAGCATACAGATATAAGAATGGTTGCTTTATTTGCAGAATACTGATTTTTATTTGATTTCTTTCTTTGTAGAAAGCAGATTACCAGATGTTTCACTTATACTTTTTTCATAACCCCATTAAACCATCATTCAATAATGCTTCACTTTACAGTATCTGCTGTAGAAGAATTCAGAAAAGCCATTGTAACATAAGGAGAAATTGCTTGTCACTAGCAATTACTTCTTTTGTTACAATGTTTTATACTTAAAATCACAAAAACAGATATGTAATAGTTTACTCTTTGGAATTGATGTCTGCTGTTGTTTTCATTTTGAACCTGTTTCAAATTCCAATTCCCATTTGCAGGCCTGCTACTTTTCAGACCTGGTTCTGATTTCAGGCTTTAAGACTTTAAATTTTCCTTTTTGGTTCATATTGAAGATGTTTAGATTCAGACTTAAAGTTACAATTTTCAGGCTTGAGCATTCCTTAGTAATAGCAGGTCTGCATTTAATACTTGTAGAATTCAGATGGCTGGACAGCCCTCCATGTGTCCGCGCGATATGATCGTGCGACACGGGCTCACTCGCTCATTACTGATGGCGGTATGACTATTTACCATGAGGCACAATAGGACGCAAATAGGATGCATGCGATACATCTGAAATAAATAGCCACCAGGATTTAGCCATTGTTTGCAGTTTTCACTTCAAAGCATTAGCATTGAAGACATGTTTCTTGAGATTTTGTAGAGGTCCTGTGTGGCCCAGTGATAAGTGTGGTTGTCTTTGAACTTGGGGTGTCCAAGGTTCGAGCCCAACTTAAACTTCTGATTTTATGGGAGTATCCTCTGGCATGTTGTTTAGGGGCCTAGTATTGTTGAATCCAGGAAAGCCAAAACAGAACTGGAAAATGCTTGAAACAGGGTTAAACCCCAATTTAACAATGAGTTTTTTGTTCATCTATGTCAAAATGTTCTTGCATTGGTTTGTTGGGACAAAAAAAGAACCCTGGCAGTTCTGGGTCAATATTTATACAGATGTATTAAACCTTGAAATTTCATTGTGCCTCATGCCTTGTATGCAACCATTATGTATCACAGCTGTTGAGAATTAGGGGTATTACCTTGTTCTATGAAAGAGGGGGGTAGTTCAAACTTCATCTGATAATAATTCGAAAGTTGATTGATTATTAATTTGATTTTTTTACAAAAAATTTCAATTTTTGGCTTGCATACCCATTGCAGGAAAAACAAGATGAAAAAATCATTTTGCATTGATGTTTTTGGTGTAGATATAAATGCAAGATATTTTTATCTACGTACTGCAATTGAGACAAACTAGTTTTGATTGTCAATGTTATTGTTGGCAAACTCTTAGTTATCAATTGCTGTGGTACATTTTACTTTTTGTTAATTGCTTGTTACATTAACAAAGACCCTTTAGACAGATATGATCATTGTGAATGGCCTAGTTAACACATTCCCAGTTATTTAGATGTATACGAGTTTTTGCCATTGTTTAATAGATCATAGACAAAACTTTTGTTTAACAATGGGCTAGAACATGCTAGACGGTTGGAGTGTTTTAGGCAACTCTCTATGTATATGATTTTTTTTCACTGTTTAACAGATTGCAGATTGATGATTTTAATCATGAACACGAAATAACGATGGTTAAAATAACTCACTTACTTTTCAATGGATAGACTTGGATAGACTTTTAAACCATTGTAATGAAAGAAGAACATTATCATAGTGAACATTGGGTTAAACCTTTGCTGACTAAGACTTGGATGGACACTTATTCTTTTTCATTGTGAAAAATTTCTCATATTTTTTAAAAACTAACATAACACATTTTTACAGTACCGTAGGTATTAATATATCATGACTCCTTTCAATAATTTTGCCAAATTAAAAACATAAGAACCCACTTCATGCTTATGCTAACAGGTTAGATTCAGTTATTTAATCTGTTTGCTACTCTGGGCATCTTTCCTAAACAAAATTAAGCAGATATTTAAGGTTTTGGAAAGCAGACAACCCAATTTTTTTTTTTTTAGAAAATTACCCAGCATTGTAAGGGTTAATACATAGGATGTAGTGAACATATTTGATAGAGAGTGCAAAAGTTATCAAATGTGAAATGTGACATCTCATACTGGCATGGATTAATATTTATTAACCTCCCTTATAAATACCAAACCAATTTGTCTAACCCATTTGTTCATAAAGAGTTCTTGTAC
This sequence comes from Cerastoderma edule, assembly GCA_947846245.1. Taxonomy (NCBI): domain Eukaryota; kingdom Metazoa; phylum Mollusca; class Bivalvia; order Cardiida; family Cardiidae; genus Cerastoderma; species Cerastoderma edule. The sequence goes on from OX401414.1 coordinate 25,180,628, forward strand.
CTATCCAAATTGAATGCATCAGCAGCCAAGAATAAACAGTTTCTAATTGTGCACATCAGGAAAGAGGCAAATCTTTTGTGATATTGAGTATAGTCCACACAGGCAAAAAAAAGAAAGAATTGCTTTGCTTGAGGAAGTTTTTTTTTACTTTTTAATTGTAATGGTGGTTTCTTAAATCCTCTGCAGCAAGCGCATTAAACAAATGATTAAAATGAGTTTTGCAGATAACCAGAGTTTGTTGATAACATTCCTATTCAAAGGCATTTATTGCAGACGACATTAGAACAAATCATGAAATTGATTAAATATGTCAACAAAAATCAGCATCAATATATGATTGTTTAATGAAAATCAAAAATCAAATTTGTGTCAATGTTTTCAAAATTAATGTAATCTTCTGTCTCAGTGTTATCAAATCTATGCCTTCTTTTGTAAATGTGTTTAAAAGTTGTCTGTTTTATAGATGGTATTTGAATCATTGTATATTTTTGTTAGCATGTTTACTAACATTGTTACTGTTTTAATTCACCATTTATTCACATAACTTACAGGAGTTGTTGAACAGAGACATTCTACAATGTTATGGTTTTTATTTTTTCATAAGGCATGGATGAGTTGTGTACAAAGACAATTCACTTGGGAGAGTAGTTTAAAAGTTTCTACAATTGTTTTATGTTTGCATTTTTTTCTGCTTTGTAGTGCGACGACGGGCGCTCACCGTTACACATGACCGCCTTGCATGGACGATTTACTCGCGCCCAAACCCTTATTGAGCATGGTGAGATACTAACCATACTAACATGTCCAACTTGATTAAACTATTCACTGTACTAACATGTCCAACTTGAATAAACTATTCACTGTACTAACATGTCCAACTTGATTAAACTATTCACTGTACTAACATGTCCAACTTGATTAAACTATTCACTGTACTAACATGTTCAACTTGATTAAACTATTCACTGTACTAACATATTTAATCCTTCACTTGACTAAACTCTTCACTCAACTATTCGCTCAGATTTTAAAGGTACCGGTGATTTAATGATGATTATGTTGTTTGCTGCACTAACTGTTTGGAGTCATGGGATGTGTTTGAATATGTTTCTTTAACCCATTATTCAATATTTATTCTCTTTATTCCCTCTGCCTATATGTGTACTCTATTTAACAACCATTCAAAAGGTATTTCAAGGAACCATTGCTAACTATTGCAAAAAAAGGAGACATTACTCATAATTACACACATTGTTTTTAACCAACATGATACAGAAACCATTATTTGTTAGTTACTTAAGATGTCTGCTGTAACATTGGTTCACTAAAAATCCATGTTACAAGCAAATAGATGTCAACTTGTTATTAGTGGCTGGATAAGAAGTGTTTCAGATTTGGAAGTAAATGTACTAGGGCACGAATTGTTTCATTAACTATAATTTGATCATTCCAAATTGAGTAACCAGCTGTAACCAAGTCCACTTTGTATTCTATGATTTATCAAACCTTCTGCATGTATGTCAATGGATATGTATGAATTTTGAAATTCAAGTGCAATTTTTTAGATGTATTGGTTATTTCAATCAATAAGCATTTGGTATGTTCTGGTTGCAAGGGTTAATTTGTTTGTTACTTCAATGTACATAGGACTGGGTCTTTATTTTCCTGCATGTCTGTCAATCTGCATGTCTATGTGTCTGAAATGCTACCCTTACATGTTTTAATAATGAGCATATAAACTTGAACTTGCTTCTTTGATTCTAGGAGTCCAAACATTGAGGGCTAAGGTAAAAAGTAGTGTGAATTTTATTTGCCTTTTTGACTTTCTGGACTAATTCATATGTCATTTGTGCATGTCATCCTTTCCTTGCTGAAATCATTTGACTGTTTGATGAGGTCTTAATGATGCATATGGAACTATTGACAGTATTCAACACATTTTACCATTTTATAAAGTAAACAATATCTGTTTGTTCTACATAGATAAGACACCATTGTGTCAAAAGAAGAAATTGTTCCTCTTCAGCTGTGTTAGAAAAAGCAAATATAGTGTTTACATTTAAGTCATGATCAGATGGTTCAGCGCAACACTTTTATTATAATTTGTGAAGCACTTGCTTTAATCTTGCATTGAATCCTAGAATTAAACTTTATTCAGAAGAGACTGTGAGGTGCAGGCATGTTTGAAAATATTTCAACTATACCATGATTTTTTCATGAGCGCAGTTCACAACTCTATCTGATTAAAATGTTACATCAAGGCTTACCAAGTCTTTCAATGAGAACCTGTATGTATCAAAATATCTTCATTAGAGGTAGTCTCCAGACTAAAGGAATAAATACGGTTCTAACTGGCTTGATAGCCCTTATAGGCACTTAAGTTAAGGGTCTTCCTCCATCACAATGAGTCCAGTATTGCAACATTATTGAAATAATGATGAAACCATGTAAGACTCATGTAGAATACCCATAATCTGCTATTTTGAAACATCTTTCCTTGGATTACTTTGGTCGTTTTTGGCATACACTGGTTGGGGCTGAACTATTTGGTTTAAAACAAATATTTCCAGCTAAGACGGATGTATGCCAAGATCAATCAAAGTCAGGGTTCTCTCTGGCTAAAATTTTCCTTGCGCCAACACTTGCGCCAAATTGAAAAAGTTGGAGCCAAATTAAAAGAATTGGAGCCAAATTCAATAAGTTTGAGCCAAAATAGTCTTTTGTAGAAGGGGAAAGCCTTCATCAGGGTGACCTACGGTTCTAAAGAGCTAGGTTCTCAAGTGTTTGTTTGTTCTATCTATTTCTATGTGCTGTTTTCATATATTATCTATGGATTAAATCCTCTCTCACACTCAACATTTGAAACAGGACATAGCAGAAACATGACTTTCACCTTGGCGTCATATTATAACCAACTATTTCCTGTCTTCCAGGACTCCTTGTCAGATGTTTATTTGATTTTTAGTGGGAGGCATATTCAACGATTGAGAAGATCGATTTATAGTCACTGTTGTGTTGGATCAGAATTAAGTGTCACTTAAAATCGCGGATTTTATATACCAAAACTTCGGTGCATAAAAGAGTTTAATTTATTTGTCAATCAACACAACTGACTTCGTCGATGTTTGATGTCAACTTCTTTAAAAGGAGCGCGAGGGCAAACATTTTGATTGAAAAGCAATTAAAGTAATCAAAGTCATAATTTCCATATAATTGAAGTTGTAAAGGCTGGCGAATGACTAATTGGTGTACTTTAAGTACTCTGACAAAAGAAGATGTTACAAAATGACAGATTATGGGTATTCTATCTACCCTAATATCTAGAGATAAAATAATTTTGAAAATTTCTCTTTAACATTATAAATGCCTTAAACACAATTAATTTATTCACATTATAAATGCCTTGAAACACAATTAATTCATTCATTAACAATTATAAATGTAATGTTTGTTTTTCACCCTGACAGGGGCTGAGATAGATAACTGTGATAAAGTGGGGAATACCCCTCTCCATATTGCTGCGAGATATGGACACGAATTGCTCATCAATACATTATTAGACAACGGGGCCGATCCCACCAGGTATGCAACATTGTCCAATTAGATACTGTAGGTTCACATGAGAAGCATATTTCACAGGTTGACTTGTTCGCGGTTTCTTTAAACCCTATTTTGTGGGTAATCATTAGAATTGTCACCTGCAGACTAAATCATTGTTACAAAATAACTTTAGAAAATGGAATGGTGATTTACACATTGAGAGTGTTTGAGTCTGGTAATTACAACATAAATAAACTAATGTTGACACATTGTAAAACCCATATAAATGAAACAATCATGTTTTACAGGAGGGGTGCGTATGGAATGATGGCCCTCCATGTGGCAGCTCTATACGGTCACCTGGACTGTGTTAGAAAGTTAATATCTGTGATTCCTGACCTAGATCTCAACGTGAAAGATGATTGTGGCAGAACGTGTCTCCATGCAGCTGCCTGTAGTGGGTAAGTGCGATTTCCTAGTTCTGATTAGTCTGGCTTTATGAAAGATCATGGTTTTTATCCCATTACCAAACAATAACTACATTTGACCACATTGTTGCAGACGACTTTGGAAAACATTGTGGGAAAAGGAGGTATTGCTTGTTAAGAGCAATTCCTCCTTTTCCCACAATGTTTTCTGACCACATAAGATTTTTTTTAGTGCTCTTTCATTTTTGAACAGTGGAAAATTTTGCGTTTGGTAAAGGGTTAACCCTTAGAATGATGGGTAATTTTCTAAAAGATTTTTGAATTGTCTGCTTTCCAAAGCCTTAAATATCTGCTCAATTTTGACAAGGAGAGATACTCAGATTAGCAAGCAGGTTAGATCACAGAATATACAGTTCATGTGTTATTCTTAAGATATGTTACAAATATAAAAGATGTTTCTGTCATGTCTACTTTCTGACCAATATTGCAATATAGAAAGAAACTGTCATGCAAAGCATTCCTGACCTTGATATTATTGCATACTTATTAAGAATAAATATATTTCAAGGTAAAACATATCATCATGAAAACTTAACTATGATGCTTTTATGTCAATCTATGGAACATCTGTCCATCTCTTTTGCAGGAAAGTGGATGTAGTAAAACTTTTAATCAAAGGTGGAGCGGACGTGAACCAAGAAGATACAGCAGGAAGGTATGTCTTTAGTTATTTACCGTTAACCCTTAGAATGCTGGGTAAATTTACCTAAAAATAGATTTTTGTGTCGTCTGCTTTCCAAAACCTACAAGTACAAGCACTCTTTATGAATAAATGGGTTAAGTTAATTGATTTGGTATTTATAAGGGTGGTTTATGAATAATAATCCATGCCTGTAAGTTACTTCGATATCTTGCTCTCTTATCATGCTCTCTATCAAAAATGTTCACGACATTCATGTATTCATTGTGTCTTGCACTAATTTTTAAATCTATATCATGTAACTTTCAGAATTCCTATGCATTATGCTGTAGCCAATGTTCACCGTATTTGTGTTACACACAAACTATTTAATCTATACTGTGTACCTTTTAGATTTCTTAGCTAAATGACCTTAGCTGTCAATGCCCCTTAAAACACCATTCATTCATTCAGATTTCCTATGCATTATGTTGCAGGCAATGCCCACCATAATTGTATTACACACAAAAATGATTAAATCTATACTGTGTACCTTTCAGAATTCCTATGCACTATGCTGCAGCGAATGTGCACCACAGCTGTGTAATGACACTGTGTGACGCCAACAGTACGGTAGATGCACAGGACCATGCGGGTTGTACACCACTACACTTTGCTGCAGCAGGCTCCTCGGAGGATGATGCAAAGTAAGTGATATAAAGAGGATAATCATCTCCTTTTGATTGATATCGTTATGAGAGTGGGTTGTTATAAGGTTGAAAAAGCTAGTTTGTAGAAAGTTTTTCTCCATTCTTGACCTGCTCCTATAGACAGTTAAGGCTCCTGTATGGCATATTGGTTACGATGGGGGACTTAAAACTCAGGAGTGCCTGGTATTTGCCCCATCTAGACCTCTGGTTCCATGGGAGTAACCTTTGGAGAGTCAATCCAGAGCCAGAGCCTAGTATAGATCAATTGCTCTCTCATGCTAAGCTTATTTTTGAATCGAACAATACCATACCTGAGATAAGGGGTGATTGGAGTATCCACTGTTGTTTACCTATTAAGCCAATATCACCGGTTTACATTCTTTAAATGTGGTAGCGTTGGACCTATACTGGAGGTTAACCCATTAACAAACACCAAATTTCTGACTGTCCCAAATTGAAAGAGTTTGCAGATGACATTTCAAAATGTGATAAGATTAAAAAAAAATCTCCTGATAGGGTAGAAAAAATTATGGGAAAAGAAGAAATTGCTCGTAAGGAGCAATTTCTCCTTCTTCCACAATGTTTCCCAGAGTCGTCTGCAACAAACTGGTCAACTGGTCGTTATTGTTTGGTAATAGGAAGGGGTCTTCCTCCATGCTTGATGAGCTAGGCATTTTAATACAACTGCAATAATTATGATGTGATATAACCATCTTTATGAACATTGAATAATTTATATTTCAGGGCACTAGAAACCCTCCTTCAAGAAGAAGCAAAACCCAGTGTTACAGACAATCAAGGCTACAATACCATTCATTATGCAGCTCTGAAAGGACATAGATTTGCTCTCGAAATGGTAATTAGTTTTGTTATGTTCAATTCAAATACATTTTATTTCTCAAATTGTGATACAATGCATGAGTAAATGTTTAACCCTTAGAATGCTAGGTAACTTTCTTAACCCTTTAGCCACCAAATATACAGCAAAAAGTTCATTTCAGCGACAAATATATTTAGCGCTTTCAAGGAAAAAAGTAGTACGCTGTACATTGTATTCATTACTGTTATATGTAGTCTACCACCGTATGTCGACTAAAGTCACCTACGGCGGTCAACTGCCCTGTCGACTTAAGTCGACTACGGCTGTGAAAGGGTTAAACTAGATTTTTGTGTCGTCTGCTTTCCAAACCTTTGAATATATGCTTAGTTTTGATGAGAAAAGATACTCTGAGTAGCAAACAGGTTAGATCACAGGCCAGCCGCCAATTTACTTGGCAGCTGGCCTGTGCTCTAACCTGTTTGCATTAGCAGGAAGTCGGTTCCAGCACTATAAGGGTTAATGGAATGAAATGCATATCTACATCTTTTAGAACACTTTCTTTTTAAATATTTTTTGTATAAATCTCAATTTAGATATATTGAAATGTTTGTTTTGGGAGATAATCCAAAATTTGGAGGTAGAAAACAAAAAAGTTTACCAGGTCAAATACTTATAAAACATGGAAAACGTTCTTGAGATCATAATATCATCATAATATCATCATAACCTGTACAGAGGATGGTCTCAAAGTTTGTTTTGCTTGCCTATTGCATTTGTTCGGGATGTATGAATACAAATGTTGGTACCTTGGCCAGATATGACAGCTTGTGCACTGATTTTTTTTACTGTTTTGGTACACTTTGCTTCGTAGAAAAAATTGAGACGATTGAGGTGTCCATTATATTACAGTTTTTGAGAGTTTAATGGATCAACTTGATATTTCTGTATATAGCTTAGGGTAGAAAAAATCTTATTCTTCACTCAGCAGTCTTGAAAATATAATTACATTTTAGCCTGTAGATAATTCAATACACATTTATCCACACCATCATAATGTGTGCTAAATGACCCTAGCTGTTGATGCATCTTAAAACACCATCCATCCATTCATTCTTGAAAATACATGGTTTACATTGAAGTCAATGGGAAATCAAGATCTCAAAAGTAACATGTGTATGACCTTAAATGCCTTTCTTGAACCTGTTATTGACAGCTCTCTCTTTATTCCAGCTGCTAGATGTGTCAGCTATTAACCTAGTGAGAGGGGAGGCACCATACTCACCAGCACACATCGCCGTAAGTATGATAAAAAGTACCTTTAAACCTTAAATGCTCGATCTGACTTCATGCTTATGCAAACAGGTTAGATCCAGACCAGCCGTCAAGTAAATTGGCGGCTGGCCTGTGCTCTAACCTGTTTGCAACACTGAGTATCTTTCCTCAACAAAATTAAGCAAAAATTAAAGAAACTTAATACTTAATTTTATTTCAAATAAAAGGTTTATTTTGATATTGTCACATAAAGCATAATGTATGGATAGATGCATAAAAGGAAATAAGGGGGGCAGTTTGTTAAGAGGTATCAAAGGGTTTTCAGCCAATTGGGATTTGAAGATTTCCTGATCCCTGCTTGTCGCCAATGGGAAAGATCTGTGAAAATTTAAACCCTAATAAAGATATATATGAAAAGTAATGGATGAAACAAAGAGAATGTAAAGTTGTACTCAACATTTAGCGTTTAATAATCATGATAAATTAACTTTTTGAATGATGCATCGTTGATTAGATTATTAAATGCCTTGGACTTTTCATTGTCACAGTTTATTTTAAAACTCATCTGTTACAAATATTTGTAAAATATATTAATTTATTTTAACATTTTAGGCTTCAAGAGGACATACAGAAGCACTGCATGTGTTTTTGGCTTGTATAATGAATTTGGACATCAAAGATGTAAATGGTTAGTAGAAGTGTTTGAATTTGGTAATAAATCAAAACTGTCCAGGGATAAACAAATGAAATAGAGAATTTATATTGCTAAAACTGCTTGTTTTTATTATTGCAACCATGGTGAAACTTTTGGATGTAAGATGTTTAAGACACAAAATCCAGTATGTGTGTACTTACTGAAGGTCTCATTTTAATATATTTATATCCTGTCACTAATGCCATATTGGGACTGATAATGATGTGCCGTGTAACATTTGTGATATCCGGCATTAACCATATAACACTCAGTCATGTGGCGAATCATGATGTCATAAGTACATTATGACATATGACATCATGTATGCACCATACTCTACGAGTTTACTACATGTTTGTTCCATTCTTTCTCGTATTTTGTTTCATTCAAAGGAAAAAAAGCCCTGCACCAGCCTTATTCTGTAGGATTGTATTACACTATATCTATTAATCATGAGTCAATGACGGGGCCAGCTGTATTTAACAATAAGTTACGTTTTCCTTGTTTACAGGAAGAACAATGTTAGACCTTGCATGTTATAACGGGCATACAGAGTGTGTGGAGACATTATTGATACAGGCCAGCACCATTCTTGTACACGACAACATTACCCATAGAACACCGCTACATGCTGCTGCCATCAACGGACATACAGAATGTCTCCGATTGTTGATGGAAACCGCCGATGATAATAATATTGTTGATGTTATGGACGCCATGGACAGGTTGGTAATATAAATGAAGATCAATTAGAGGAGTTAACCCTTACAGTACTGGAACTGACTTCATGCTTATGTCAACAGGTTAGATCCAGGACAACCGCCAAATGAATTTGCAGCTGACCTGTGCTACTCTGATTATCTTTCCACATCAAAATTAAGCAGATATTTAATGTTTTGGAAAGCAGATGACACAAACACCTATTTTTTTAAAATTACCAAGCATTCTAATTGTTTGCAAAGAAAATGCTTTCATCATAAACTGATGTGTCTTACACACTTTACTTCCTGGGCTGCACAGTCCATAATTGTTTGCTCTTTATCTATAGCATTTTTAGGGTCATAGCTGCAGTGAAATTCAGTGTATGTGGTATATCATTATCAAAGTTTTGCTTTATTGATTGAAAAGGTGTTGGATGTTAATTGTCACAAATTTATGATTTTTCAAATGCACTTGGATCCAGGAAAGCCATTATATAACTGAAAAATTGTTGATACTGCATTAAACACCATACAACTGAACAAATTAAAATGCACTAAAATATCTTTTTTTTTTAACCCTTTACCAACGTCAACATTTTGACTGTCCCAAATTGAAAGAGTTTGCAGACTGCATTTCAAAATGTGATGAAATTGAAAAATAATTTTCTGATGTGCCAGAAAACCTTGTGGGAAAAAGAGAAATGGCTTGTTACGAGCAGTTTCTTCTTATCCCACAGTGTTTTCCAGAGTCATCTGCAACAAACTAGTCAAAGGTCATATTTGTTTGGTAATGGGTTAAGCTTTATGAGAAGAATTTGTTATGAAATCATTGATTTCATTATCTTATATGCTTAAAGGGCTCTGTGAAAGACTAAAACTATTGAAAGACTAACTGTAGCCTTGCATTGAACTCTTGGATTGAATGTATTAATTTACATAGAAAAGATTTGTTTCAATTGCTAATTTGCTATCTTTTTCAAATGTGTGCTTTTAATTCCTTATTTACCATCTTGTTCAAATATGCACTTTCAGAACCCCTTTAATGTTAGCGGTAGAGAATGGACATGTGGACACAGTGTTGTATTTGATCGCCAACAGTGCCATTGTTAATGCAAAAGACTTACACGGCCACACTGCATTACACAGAGGGGTATGTGTGGCTTTCTATGAAGTACTGACTACAATGGTGGTTCTTGTGGTTAGAAGAAATATGTTTTGATTAAGGAGTCCTCAGTGTTAGATATTTATTCTATTGGTAGAGAATAGGAAGTTGAATGTAACTAAAGAAATGTTAAAAAAAAAAAAGAATTCTAAGTGCAGGTTCATTTGAAGTGCTAAATCACCCTCTCTTAACCGCTCAGAATGATTTGATGTTAAACAATATCTCCGTAAGTTGGCTATAGGGAAGCCTTGTTTCCAACCTTTTTCATCACATATAAAAGTTACATATCTATTGGTCTATTAAGCATTCACGCACAACAAATTCTTTTTTTCATCACATATAAAAGTTACATATCTATTAGTAAGCATTCGAGCACAACAAATTCTTTATTTACAATCATTCTCTAATTACATATTCTATGATAGTTCACTCATGATTCTTATCATATATTTAACTTATTCTAGCCTATAATTAATTCAATAAACTTTTATCTACATCACCACAATGCATGCTTGATTCCCACATGTATTGATGTGCCTTAAAAACCCTTTTCATTCATGCACCAGAGGGTTTTATCATACATTTCTATCTTTCAGGCTGCGAATGGCCACGAGGAGTGTGTAGACGCATTGTTACATAACGGGGCCGATATAAATGTCCAGGATAACAAGGGACGCACCCCTCTCCACCTCTCTGCCATGTGTGGACATGTTGGATTGCTAGGCTCAATGTTACTCGTAGGTTAACCATTCTAACTTCATTGTACATGATGATTGAATTGTTATTAAGTTAAGGGACCTAAATTGCTAAGTGGTTAGATTACTGAACTTTAAATCATACAGCCTCTCTGCCTGGGTTCAAATCCTGGTGACGGTATTTGTATTTTCATCAGCTGCAGTCTCCCACCTGACTTACGGAGTACTGATGGTTCTACCAACTTAACCAGCCCTTATGGGCAGTTAGGTATGGGATTTTCCCTCATCATTTATAGGCGGGCATCGCTACATGACATAAATAATGTTTATGTGGTGTAAAACCCTATATAAATCAATGAACAGATCATTATCAGTTAGGGCTAAGTGTTTGAAATATTGAGATTGAAATCACTTTGGCCCTTTTTGAAGTGGGTTCATAATACATATTCCTGAATTTAACTTTTCATGATGGGTAGTATTCCATCTGACTATTAGAATGCCTATGGTTCTAGCCATCTTTATTAGACCTTGTTGGTATTTAACAAACTAATTGGTCTTCCTCCATCTATTCAAAGCATTGCAATAAATCCTTTAAATATTTGATTTTAATTAATTTGAAAGCGCGCTAAATGACCTTAGCTGTCAATGCGCCTTAAAACACCATTCATTTAATTTAATATTATAACAGATAATAAAGTTATAAATTTAATAACATTTCAAAGTATTTAAGTGAAGGAGGTGTTTTCTTCTTCATTAAGCTTGTTCTTATGCCCTGCTCTTTGATTTGAAAGAGCCTTCTACAAAATGTAAATCCATATTTATCTATTTTTTAAGTCTGGATATTAGTGAGGTTAGAAGTAAATAATCAGGTATCACATGTCTTCTACTAGAGTTTCGAAAGTTGTTCTTGGAAAAGTGATAAAATTTGTTAAGATGGGCAATCTTTTCTTTTTCTATCAATTTGTCAATGTCTTATTATGTTTGAAAACACTGCAAACAAAAAAGTAATATGCACTTGTATGTTATCTGACCCCTGTATTCATTATTCAAACATGCTTGAATGTTTGTTTCAGATGGGACCTACTCAATGTTTACATGACAAACAAGGCTACACACCGCTGCATTTCGCATGTTATAATGGTAAGGATGATGAATGATGATTCCCCATATTAACCAGGTGGAGGGGGGGGGGGGGTTCTGCTTGGCCTAGTGGTTAACCCATTACCAAACAAGAACGACAGTTTACCACTTAGTTGCAGGCAATTCTGGAAAACAATGTGGGAAAGGAAGAAATTGCTCATGATGAGTAATTCTCCTTTTCCAACAATGTTTTCTACCCTATCAGAAGATTATTTTTAAATTTCATCACATTTTGAAATGTCGTTTGCAAACTCTTTGAATTTGTAACATTCATTAATTTAACGTTAGCTAAAGGGCTAAATTGGTGGTCTTGCATCTCAGGGGGCTTTGGTTTGAACTCCTCCAAAGCTGCTTGTTTTGTTGGGGTGTTCTTTTGCAAGACAATTCAGAGCCCTAGCCCTGTACTGCTGTGCCTTGATAGTAGTAGTATAACTGAAAAATTGTTGTCATGGTGTTAAACAACTCATGAAAAATATTGGACTTTTATTGTCAGCAGAGGTAGATGCCTAGTTCTCTGACAAAGAGTCTATAATTCTTTTTTCTAGATTACTACCAGGAATTAAAGTTTAGGATATTTCTCCATCACTTGTACAAACAACTTTAAATGCTTTAAATCCGGAATTCAAACATTTTGAGGGTTTAGTGCAAGAATATAGTAAGTGCTTCATGTTTGTGAAGCACTTGTTATAGTCGTTTATTGAACCCTTCGATTAACAGGTTTTAATATCAGAAAAATAGATGAGTCAAATTTCTCATATTTATCCTTATTCCTCATATTGTAAAGTGTCACTCATTTAAAACCTTTTGTTACAATTTTCTTTCTTTATTATAACAGGTCATGATGCGTGTGTGGATTTATTGTTAGAAAATGAAGAACATAAAAGTTTTTCTGGAAATGCCTTTTCTCCTCTCCATTGTTCTGTGTAAGTATTTGTTACTTTTTTTCTAGCTACTTACATTGTAATTTCTGTAGCAGAATGTATAACAAACTTATGTGAAAAAAAAGGATAAAAGGAAATGGTTCACTGCAAGTCATTTCAGCATTTGTTATTACGGTTCATGAATAATATTTAAAAGGAAAGTGTTATTTTCATACTCAGCGAGATTAATTTATTGAATATTCATAAGAAAGTAAGAACGATCCCTCGTATCAAGATATTTGATGACTGAAAGAAAATGCCAGCTTATGAGCAAGAAAATATAGTTTGTTCATGAGAGGATGTATCCAGAGTGACTAAGTGAAAGCCTATGGATCTAACAAGCTTGACCAGTTTTTTTTTCCAGTTCTGAATTTATTTATTTTACATTGATTGTGAAACAAGTCCTTGCAACTTTTATTGATCACTTTCGATTCTGCTTCCTGAACCATAACCAGTACTCGCCTCGAATGTGGATAAATGAAAGGTTGGAAAGCAGAACCCTCATCTCACGGGATTCAAAAGCATGACGCTCTACCCCCTGGACCACTGTCCTTAGACCAGTCTGTAAGGGCAGTCGAGGATGTGGTCATGTACCATCATAATGAGTGCATTGCAACCCAACTGAATTTGTTGGATTTTTTTGGCTGTTTAAGCCTACCATTTGAAGCAGCTAAATATTCACAGGAATCGGGTCATTGGAAAAGGAAAGATCAAAATGTCTGGATATCTGCAAACTAAGAAAATTAACATGTAGTTAAGATGCTATGTTAATGATTCTCTTATTCTCACTTTTTCAGTATAAATGGTAATGATAGCTGTACCGATCTTTTGTTATCCACGTTAGGAGATTCTATTGTAAATTTACAGGATTCCAGGGGGAGGTAAGTCCCATTGTATAATCAACAGGGTATTGTTTTACTTAACAGTTTATGCTAAAACCTTGCCTAATTTCAAAATAGCATTCCCACTTATTTCAATATTGGGCTAAGCAATATTGCAAAGTAACACATTATTGGATTTGTCTCTAGCTTGCATACTCTCCTCAAAATGTTCTTGTCCAATCATTACTCTACATGATGAAACATTGATACCCAGCAACATCTCCCCAATACTTTTATAGTTGATGAAAAAAGAATTACCACACGGAAGCAGTTTGGAGGAGTATTTTTATTATATTTTTTATTACAGGACCCCACTGCATGTTGCTTCGTACAGGGACCAAGTAGAATCCATGCAGCTGTTACTCAATCATAATGCCAGTGTTAACCAGTTAGATTTTTCTTCCAAAACAGCCGTCATGTTGGCAGCCTCCCAGGGGCATATGGCAGCAGTTGGTAAGAACATTAACCCTTTAAGGAACAATAATTAACTTAATGAGCACTTTGTTCTTTTCCCACAATTTTTTCTGCCTCATGAGAAGATATCAATAAATTTAATCAAATTTGGTCTGTTATAATAAAATTTCTGCAAATACTTATTTCATTGGTTATTAAAACAAATGAAGAAAATATGTTATTGCAATCTAAGTGTGATGCTCTTTTAGGTAATTAACCCATTACCAAACAATACCGACATGAATTTTAGCCACTTTTTGCAGACGACTCAGGAAAATGTTGTGGGAAAAGAAGAAAGTGCTCGTTACGAGCAATTACTCCTTTTCCCACAGTGTTTTCCGCCTTATCAGAAGATAATTTTCCAATTTCATCATGTTTTGAAATGTTATCTGCAAGCAGAGTTGAAATTTTGGCTCTTGGTAAAGGGTTAAGATAAATCTTATTGATTCCAGTTGAATATATGAAAATGAGAAGAATTACTAAAGTATTTTTTTTTTTTTCAATCTCAGACTTACTTATACAACAGAGTGCAGATCTCACCTGTGTGGATGACTCCGGGAATACTGCCTTGCATTATGCGTGTATAAATGTAAGTATCCAACTCTGTTGATTGAAAGAGGCCTCAGCAGCCTATTGGTTACAGTACAGGGTACCGTTTCACTAAACAGTTTATGGTTAAAATTTACGTAAGTTCAAAACAACCCTCCCTCTTATTTCAATATTGGGTTTCGCAATATTGCAAAGTAGCACATCATTGGAATTGTCTGTCTGAAAACAACATTTCCTCTTATTAAAATATTGGGCAAAGCAGTAATGCAAAGTATCACATCATTGGAAGCGTCTCCCAGACGCTTCCAACGATGTGCAACATTGCAATATTATACCTTTATTTTAGATATTATCTATATTTATCATTTAAAACTTGCACAAATATTTTCCTGACGTTATGTATGAAAACCGTACCCAGGAGTTTAGAATTGGTACCTCTCTTTTTCAGAACCATGAAGACATAGCTCTACAGATATTAGAGAAACTAGAAGATTCCAGTGCGATTAATAAAGCCAATGTAGATTTAAAAACGTAAGTCAAAGTTGGTGTCTTACTTCTCATGACATGCATATAACTGTTTTTGGCATTTTAGGCAATGCTAACTTTTCTTTAAATAGATTAATTGACTTTGCAAATGTTCCTTATTCATTAAAGCAAAAAACTCTCCTTGATATCATCAGCAACATATAAGGATTTGATAAACATTACAGTGTTCTCATTTCAGTGGGTTACTGGTTGGTTAAATGAACTTAATGAGAAGACCAAAACATAATTGCCCTTCTCAAATAAATCAGTTTTATTTTGTGTTTTATTCAGACCACTTCATATAGCAGCTAAGCAAGGCCTGACCTCTGTTGTACAAGATCTGATAGCAAAGGGAGCTAATCTCACCTCACTCGATTCCAAAGGTAAGTTGAAGCCTCATACCAGGTGAATAGAGATTATAGTGTGTGGGGGTGTCTAAGGATGTATTTCTTTATTTACTTCTCTCTCTATCTTTTTGACAAAAAATGTCTCTATGAAGCTTTAGAGCAATTACTTCTCATATTTGTTTTATGGCTCCCATGAAAAAAGACTTGTGAAAACATATATTAGAATGAGTGCTGTCATTTATTATCAAAACACTTTCTACTCAATAGACAATAGAACTGCTGTTCTGTCATGTACTTGATATAATGTTTGTTCATGGGGTTAGATGAAGCTATGTAGCATTAAGGGATTATTTGTGTTTTTGCATGCTATTCCCCGTTTTCCTCATCTGTTTGTTAAAAAAAGTAACATTTTCTTGTCAGATATTTGAACCCTGATATATTTTCAACACTACAAGAAAAGTGACTTTATCCCTGAGAATGCTTGGTAATTTTCTGAAATTATATATTTGTGTCACATTTCCAAAACCTCGAATATCTGCTTAATTTTGTTGAAGAAAGATACTCAGAGAAGCAATCAGGTTAGATCACAGGCCAGCGGCTGGTCTGGATCTAACCTGTTTACATAAGAACGAAGTTTGTTCAAGCGCTTTAAGGGTTTAAGTTGATATGATGTCTCTGTATCTACCTGAAGAAAATACTTGTATATCTCTTGTATCAAGTTATAGTTGATTACCCGCTTGCATTATTTCGCATTTCTGAAATACTTATGTGATATCTCATTGGTTTTATGATCATACTTGCCACATACAGTGGTTAAAACACTGAATATTTAGAGTGTTCTTCCATCGTTCTATTATCTTTATAAAGTGTTATATTCATTTTCATGGTAGTATTTTGTAAACAAGTTATCAGCTCTACAGAGCATAATATGTGTGTTCAATTTATTTGTTCTGAATGGATTTCTTAACCCTTATCCCTAAAACAGACAGCACCATTTGCTTCTCCAGCTGACAGTACATGTATTTGAATACAAATCACTTTGTATCATTTTGTCACAAGCAAGTTCACTGTCCTACTTTCTTTTGTTGATGATCTTAACCCTTAGAATGCTAGGTAATTTTCTTAAAAAAGATTTTTGTGTTGTCTGCTTTCCAAAACCTTATATATCTGCTCAATTTTGATGAGGAAAGATACTCAGAGTAGCAAACAGGTTGGATCACAGGCCAGCTGCCAATTACTTGTCTTAAATCTTATGTGCATCAGATGCAGTTTTTTGTCCATTCTAGTTGAAAACTATAGCAACAAAAGTATATGGTCACAGTGGTTTCTTAGACCTTTGACTGCAGAAGGGGCCTCCGTGGCCTAGTGGTTAGAGTACAGAACTTGAAATCACATGGCCCCTCTCCGCGTGGGTTCAAATCCTGAGAGGGATATGGATTTTCATGAGAGGCAGTCTCCCGACTGACTTACTGAATGCCAATGGTTCTACCCGCCTTGACCAGCCATTATGGGCAGTTGAGTATGGGGTCTTCCTCCATCATTAAGATTCGGGCATCGCTACATAACTGAAATAATGTTGATGTGATGTAAAACCCATAATAAAAAAAAAAATTGACTGCAGAAATTATAAACAAATAAATGTATAAAACAAAGGGTTAGAAAAATTATGCTTGAAGGCTTTCCTTACCCTGTTTAAAGACTCTTTGTTTTAGGTATCATTAACTGTACATTTACATGTATTAGTATAATTGCATGGGCATCATGATCATTCTTGAGGTTTGCATTGCTTGTCTTTCTTGCCAAGTCTATTGTTAACATGGTTACAAGATTTTCATGGACAAATATGTACATTTTGGTCCTTTTTAATGTGTCATCCTACAAAAAATAATTGTTTGGTAACTGAAAAACTATTGACATGGCATTTTAAACCCCCTGGAAAACAAACTTTATTGTTGGCATACTTTGTTTAGATTATTGCATCAAGATTATTCTAATAAGTACCCCCCAAAATAGGATGTGTTTCATTGTTTGAAATACTGCATGTTAAAGACCCCATTAAGCTCACTTATCTAGACCTACATCAAAGGTGCTTGTTCACAGATGTGGGGAAATTTGAAAGTTAGAAATTGATTTCTTTATAACTGCACAACAGCTGAACTGTTTTATGTTACAAACTAAAGAATAATCAATGGAAGAAAAATTTGATTGTATTTTAATACTTTAAAGTGTGTATACAGTGAAAAAACATGGACTTAAATCCAAAAGTGTGACAAAGCTTTTGAGATCCACTGCATATAAACAGTACATACTTAGAAAATGTGGTTTGAATTGAGTATGCTTTGAATAGCTACTTTTAGTTGTATAACAAATCATTGTTATACAATTAAAGGTATCTATTCAAAGCATAATCAATTTAGAAAGTGTCACTTTATCTAAGTTTGTACAGTTTATATGTGATAGATCTCAAAAGCAATGTCACACTATTATTTCAACAACATTTTACTTTTACTTTCAAATCGTCTATTCTGTGAACAAACACCTTGAAAGTTGTTTTGACTTGGCATGAAAGATATGATTACTGCATGCTGTTTTTTTTTTCTCTCCTTTTATCTACAGGCTACTCCCCTGCTCTATGTTGCGCTCCGAATGACAGCGTGGCCGATTGTTTGGCCATTATACTGGCTCACATGTCTTTTGCTCCCTCCTTAACGAGCACTTTCTGTCGATCTCGCCATGAAAACACGTCGGGACTTGGTGAGTAAGTGAATGTTCCACCCCACAACACAACCTTTAACACTCGCTTCCCCTCTCTCCACTTAGTATTGTCTGTATTTGTGCTATGTTGTCAGTGGTGTTTGCATTTGTCTGTAGCGTTTTTATTTTGTGTTTTGTCTTGTTTTAAGTACAGATAAACTTGTGCTACGAGAACAGCCTTAGGGACTGAGAAAATTGGCTGTTTAAGACAGGTTAGCTGCTTAACACAAATTGATGTACACTATTAATCCAACAACTGGACTTTCTATAGTGGTTGTTCAAGGCAGGTTGGCTGCTTTAAAGGATGGTTGCTTTACACAAGTTGGACTGTATATATACAGGGTTTTCATTAAGAACAGAATGCCGATTCAAATTATCGGTTTAAACCCCTTGTGAAGCCGTTACTTCATGGCTAATCATACAGTCTGATAAAAGAGGGTTGTCTGGCTTAATCGGTTAGATTTCAACCTAGATATGTTATTACAAATTTAAATGAAAATCCCACACATATTGATATAGAGATGTTTATTTATTATGATTTGGTTATACACTGGAATATTAACATTTATTATTATTTTAGTAATTTTAGATTCTGTTGGAGTAAATGGCATTTTAAAACATTGTGACAAAATGAGTATTTGCTCAACATGAGCAAATTTTCATTTTGTAACAATGGTTTCAAGAGCTATTTATCAATGGAAGAGTTGTTTCTACTGTAAGATTGTCAAAAAAGGAAATAGTTCAGTTAAAGGTTATGTATATAGAGAGTTGTAGTAAAGTCATGCATGGTTTAAAACATTGAATAAATGGGTGCTGGTCATGGTTTGCATGTGATATTTTAAATCCTTTTTGATAAAACCTTCTTTATAAGATCCCCATTAGAACTGTCTCCTCAAGACGGTTTCAATGTGTACACACGAATTAGGGTTTTGAGACGAAATACAGCAAGGTAGTTTTCGCCTTAAATCCAGAATTTATACCTTTCTTACAAAAAAGGTATGAGCAAACATAAGCCTGATCTTATCAGAAATCTTTATTAAGCATCTTTCTTTCTTAGTAATAACTTTTTTGGTCTTTTGCATAAAAGAGCCCCAATTAGATAGAAATGTAGACCTTAAAATCAGTGTGCTAAGGAAGAACAGAAAGACATTCTGAATGTATTATGTTGTTGCCTAGATGTTGTTTTGATTGTAAACTCATTTCATTTTGATTCCATTATGATGACATCGGAAACCATTGTTACTGACCAAAAAATGAAGATCTTGTGTTAAATCTCTCATGCGTTTCTGTAATACAAAATTTGGTCACAAATGAGGAGCTTCTTTTGTCACAATGGTGTCTTGGAAGGATCTGAAAAATATTGTGATGAAATATATTCTTTATTAGCCTTTTGTAGGTGTGATAGAGAGCTAATTTAGACAGTGCCACAGATAACTTATCCAACATATTGTTTTAATCTCTTAATGCGATACAAATATTGAATTAATATGCCCATGTTTATCAGAATTATAAAACACCATTTTCCTAGAACCAATGTATTCATAGCAAGCAACTTCACTCCTGTTGCTTAGATACTTTCCAAAAGTAAACTTTCATTGAGTAAGCAGTATATGTTGTTTGTATTGACCTGTTATATGAACGTCCTTGCCTTTGGTTCTATATAGATATGTCACAAACCCTTGAGTAAGTATGGTGTACCCTGGTGTTGGAGGTATCAAACAAACTCTATAGCCCTCTAACCCTTTTCCTGTTATGAGCTTTGGACACTTCAGCAGACAACATATTTGAATCCACTACTGACAGCAGATGACATATTTGAATCTACTTTTGACAGCAGACGACATATTTGAAACTACTTCTGACAGCAGATGACATATTTGAAACTACTTCTGACAGCAGATGACATATTTGAATCTACTTCTGACAGCAGACGACATATTTGAATCTACTACTTGGAGCAGATGACATTTTTTTATCTACTACTGACAGAAGATGACATATTTTAATCTAGCTCTCTGCATCTAGATGTACTTTTCATGCAGACTTCATTAAAACTTGGCATCATAATTATATATTGAGAATTAGTTATTATGAATGTGGAAATCATTGTAACAAAAAAGGATTTGCTCATAATGAGCAAATCCTCTCTTTGTCGCAATGATTTTAAATATCCTCGGCTTTAAAATTTGTATAAGATCTCTAGTTGACAGGAAAAGGGTTAACTCATGCAAAGAAGCACCAGCAGCAGATAGCTTTGGGGGGGAAAACATATAACATGTACAAGGATAAATAAATTTCTTAACGTTTATATGTGCTTTGGTTAAAATACAAACAGTCATCAAAGAGACTGTTGAGAAAAGAATAAAAGGGGATTGGGCATAGATAATAATAAATATATTCAATCATAAATTATTGTTTTAAAGGAAATGCAACAGTTACTTCATAAAAACATGCTGGAATATAAAAAAAAAAAAAAATGTGTTTTTTTACTATTACTTAACCATTAATTTCATAATGATTCATTTAGATGCATCTTCAGCAGAAGACTTTACAGACCAGTTTGTTGAAGGGAGACTCATTTCAATCAATTTCTACTTTTTGTCTGAATAGTTTCTTTCTGCTTTGTATCAGAAAGAAAATGGTATTCTTTATTGCCTTGATTAAGTTTAAATCCAAATTTATTGATTTTACACTGATTGTGAAATAAGTTTCCATAACTTAAATTAATCACTCTCAATTTTGTTTTAATGATACATATTCGCATTAAATGTGGATTAATGAAAAGAGGCATTGTTGACCAAGGCTACTCACATGAATTGAACAGACCACACTCTTATCCTGATATTCTTCAATAGTGTCATGTTTCTGTTGCTTTCAATTAGGTCCAGTCACAAACTTTATGTAAAGGAAAGGATTAAACAAAAAAATGTAGTATGTATTAAATTGTGATCTTCAAAAGCAATCTGTTGCAGAAAAGTGCTTTCTTTTAATGAGAACAGGGGGCTAAAACCAGAGCCTCAGATTAATATTTCTTTGTGATACCATTAAGTAGTTGTGTTAACCTCCATTTCTGATACTCCTTTTTTGAGGGCCAAATGAAAGATGACAGTAAGTCATTCTATAAGGTGAAGCATTGCATTGAACCCGCAAATTGTCATCAATTGGATTTTATTTGTCTTAAACAATCTGTTAACAAAATTTATGCAGGGATAACTGCACATTTACAGATTGCCTATTTAAAGATATTTACTTTACCTTATCATTCATGACCCCTTTGTTACCTCATTTTCAAATGCGACATGCTCTCAAAGTTTCAAAGTTTTTCTTCTTTTGCAAATGTTTGATTAAATGATAGTTGGCATGGCCTTAAACCCCATATAAACAAAGATTATCTCTCAAAGGTTGTTCACAATCAAGACAACCCAACTCCATTTAAACTTGATGAGTATAGAAGATATATTATCTGTTGGTCTGGCTCTTATTAATTGATTTCTTAATTACCTAACAATGATTTCTCTTGTTTTAAGACACTGTGTTCTCCTCTATTAATATTTTTTAGCAATAGAAGGTTCAATGGCAGACTATAGCGAGTTCTTTACATCTGAGAAGCATTTACTATAGTATTGCGCTGAACATTAGATTTATAGGCTTTTGTTTGACATTTCCACCAAAAAACTGCTAACCTTTTGTTTATCTTGTTATGTCTCCAACTTTCAAGAGCTGGGGCCCGTTTTACTAAACAACTTACGGAAAATGTTTGCGTAAGTCATAATTGATTAACATGGATAACATCTACAATGAAAGTACAATATTGCAATGTGACACGTCATTGGAAGCGTCTCGGAGAGACGATTCCAATGATGTGTTACTTTGCAATATTGCTTTGCCAAATATTGAAATAAAAGGACTTGTTGTTTTAGACCTACGCAAATCTTAAGCGTAAACTGTTTAGTAAAATGGGCCCCTGAGGCTTAACGTCTTCTTAAGAAGTGAGTCTGTCTTAGAATGCTTGGGTCATTAAGTTTGAATCCTTGAATTGTCCTATATTCTCTCCTATGTTTGATAATAAGTTTTTCTTTCTCTAATTGTCTGCAAAATTAATTGAAAAGGGATCAGTGTTAATGATAATTTGAGGGTTCAACACACTTTTATAGTTACATGTAGTTCTCGACAAATTTAAAGCGCTTCCTATAGACATGTATTGAACCCTCAAATTGGTAGATATGAAATACTCATTGAAAAATACTGATTTATAAGGGAATTAATTTGTTGCAGGCAATCTTGATTTAATTATCAACTCTTAAAAAGTGCTTGAAAGTTTAAGGTTGTCTTAATACAGGACATAAATCATTCAGAAAGGTCCTGATGGAGCTTTCTCAATGGGTAGCAGCATATTAACTCATTACCAAACAATAACGACATTTGACCAGTTTGTTGCAAACAACTCTGGAAAATATTGTGGGAAAAGTAGAAATTGCTTTCATTTCTTTTTTTTCAACAATGTTTTCTGCCCTTTCAGAAGATTGTTTTTTAATTACATCACATTTTCCAATTTGGTCTGCAAACTCTTTCAAGTTGGGACTGTCGAAAATTTGGCGTTCAGTAAAGGGTTAAGAAGTGGATAAAAGGTAATAAAGTTTTTGATTGTCTTAGTACAGGACACAATGGAACTTTCTGGATGACTGGCATCCATATCAAATGATTAATTGTCACAAACACACCATTTTCATCTTCCTTTACTTTGCTGTGGTTGTTTAGAACAAGATTGACTGTAATCACTGGATCAGTGTGTCACATTCACTTTGCAGGTTTGTCTTACATTGTAGTTTATGCATTGTCTAACCAAACCTTTCCTTATTAACAAATTTCTTACAAATGGCATTTTGGTCCTTGGTGTTTGGTTTCCATTGAAAGCAACAGCAGGTGAAACTAAATAGTTTACTTTAAAACATTTTCATTGGAATTTTGGGAAGAGACTGTCTTGTCATGAAAAGAGATATTGATTGTCACAAGCAATTTCACTTTTCTAGCAGATCTTTCTAAAAATTTGCTGCACATGCATTAAAACAAAAGTTCATTTGATTGTATGAATTATATGAATGAATGAAGTTAATATTCGCGACAGATTTCAACCTTTGATTGAAAACGATTCCTGTCAAAGTACAGAAAACTTTTCAAATTTAAAACTGATGCTTCACTCCTTCTAATAATGTTTCAAATGGGTCCATAGCCCTTTCATCATAATTATAAGTTCAATGGATGGGCAAATTTTGAAAAATAAAAACAAAAATATGTTAATAGCAATAGATACCTGAATAATGCTTGATCCATTTACTTATATTGGACATTATGACTGATAACAAATTGTAATTAAAAGAAGAAAAAGAAAGCCAATAGGATTTTAAAGTATGAAGGCTAAAATTTACTTAGAGGTATTGGATGTAAACATTGGCCTTAAAAAGGAATGTCCATTTTCACAAGACTTGTTCCTTTGTCACAATCATTCCCAAGTCATATACTGTCAGTTTATGATAGCAAAAATATATGAGTGAAAGGGTGATTCTTTGAATCAATAAGCTTAAATTGAGACTAAGTAATTATACCCTAATATTTAATCATATTAATTATACCCTAATATTTAATCATATTAAATATTTATCTTACATTGGTTTTGTTTTATTTTGAATAATACTTACTTGCTTTATAATTATGTTGTCTTAATATTTTTTTTATTATTATTTCAACATATTCTGTATTTATGGCTTTTGTAATTAACATGAATATGTATCATGCATCTACATATTAAGGTCCAGCACAATACTTTATTTCATTTGTGTAGAACCTTGTAATAAGTTATATTGCATTTACACATTATTACTGATACACTCATTATCTGTAATGTAAAAACTATTTAATATACACCTGTAGGCTCCAAAATTACCTGTGTGCCTGTAACTGTAAGAGTGGCGAATATATTCAGAGATTTTCCTGCAAATTGATTGGATGTGGAACCCACAAAATGTTTATAATGAAAGAAGAAAGAATAGAAATTAACAAGACATTTTTGCCCATAATGTGCTTGCTGGTATAAATTCTAGATATCTACAAACTCATCTTTTTGGAAAAGTAGATTAAATAATAAATGTTAATTAAAACGAAAAAGGTTAATAAAAACTGTGGATGAAATGTGACGAAAGGTGAATTTTATAGTAGAGATTTCCAATTGCCATCTGCAAGGAGTATGTGGCAATTCTATTAACCCATTACCAAACAATAACAACATTTAACCACTTAGTTGCGGATGACTTTGGAAAACATTGTGGAAAAAGGAGAAATTGCTCGTAACGAGCAATTTCTCCTTTCCCCACAATGGTTTCTGCCCTATTTTAAGATTATTTTTCAATTTCATCACATTTCGAAACGTCGTCTGCAAACTCTTTCAATTTTAGACAGTCAAATATTTGGTGTTTTGTTAAGGGTTTAGCTTGTTAAAAAAAAATGACATGGAATTCTTTTATCTGAATAAGTATGCAACTCTATTTACAACAGTATGTTTCTATTTACTTTAACAGGCATCCACTGTAGATTTCATGCAACAGAGGCAAATGTTTATGGTTTTATTTTTTATTTTTCTATTTATAGGAATAACGAGAACACTTGAAACCCCGACAAACGATAACGGCAGTAAAGACCAAAGCTACCAGAGTTCCGACTCAGAATTCTACTAACACATCGACCATTTAGGACTTTTTAACCAATTTATAAGATTTACGTGTTTTCCAATCCACTAGACTTTGGAGGGTTCAGTGCAAAACTATTGTAAGTGCTTCATGTTTATGTTCATGTTCATGTTTATGAAGCACTTACTATAGTCTTGCATTGAACCCTCAAGATAAGGGAAGGTTTCACAATCCAACTTCTTTGTTACTTCAACAAACCTTATAGTGTGGGTATTCAATGGAATCGTGTTCATCAAACCAAATAGTTCTGGTTCTGACATGTTACTGTGAACGTCCGAAGTAATCCGAAGCGAGAATGAGTTTCAAAAGAGTGCATTATGGGTATTCTACAAAAACCTATTATACAGGTTATCCAATTACATCATGTATACCTAATCTATCTAACACATCTGCAAGAGAAAAATTAGTAGAAACCATTTTGACAAAAGGAGAAATTGCTCTTTTTTAAGCTATTTCTCCTTTTGTCAAAATGGTTTCCGCTCACTAGCACAGGTTAGCTTTCTATCTTTACTATAGGTGACAGTTTTGTTGTTGTTATCAATTCTATCGTCGGATTACTTCAGTCTTTCTTGGTAAACATATGTCAGAACCGGAACTATTTGGTTTGATGCAAATAGTACAGGCTAAGACTAATGTTTTTGCGAATAGTTCAGGCCAAGGCTGATGTATACCCAGAATTTGTCAAACGAAGGAATGAGTTATAAAATGGTGGATTATGGGTATTCTGCCTTGAAGGCCCAAATGCCTTTTTCACAATTTTCTTGTTGAAAACTCAGGTTTTTAGCATCTTTGAAATACAGAAATTGAAAATAAGGCGGTAAGAAATCCCCTATTCTATGTTCGTTACAGACAAATCGCAATCTGGGATATATAGTCCTTTAATGCTTTTAGAAGCCCACATAATGGTGCTTGTTCACAGATGTGAGGAAATTTGGAATTTAAAAAGTTCTTTTAAACTGCACAACAGGTGTTATATATTATATACACTGAAGAAAAGTCATTGGAAGCAAAATTATATTGTGTGTATATAAGTGTGTATACATTTTAATCCAAAATGGTGACATTGGTTGTTTTTTTCAAAGCATGTCATCGCTTTTTGAGATCTTTATAGCATATAATCTATGAATACTCAGATTAGTTGATACTTCCTGAATTAACTATGCTTTCAATTGTTACTTTGAATTGTATACAGAACAAGAATACAAAAACTGTATTGTTACCATGACAATCTTAGGTCCTGCAGGGCCCAGTGGTCAAGGTCGCAGACTTAGAACTTGGGGGTCCTGAGTTTGAGCCTCAACTTCACCTCTTGTATAGTGGGAGTGTCACTTCAGAGTCCGAGCCCAGTACTGGCGGATCCAGGAAAGCCATAACGTAACTGAAATCTTTATGACACAGCATTTATCACCACACAAAGAAGGAAAAAAAACAACAGCATTGTATTTTGACTTTCAAATTTTGTCATCTGTGAACAAGCCCCCTGAACAGTAATGAGTAATTTTCCATTTTACCTCTGGTAGATAGATGGTTGGTGTATGTTTTGTTTCTTTTGAAATAAATTGGTCTGCTAATACCCTAGATAATGTAATTTTCCTAATTTAGCCCTGTGATGTCTTCTATAAACCTTTGTTTATACTACATAGACAGATTTATTACATATATCATATGGATATGTAGGGGGGAGGCGAAGTGATGGGTGCTGTTTTCAACATCGAGAGGGGTGTTTAACATATTACCACCTAACGCCACATTTTTGCATCTTTTAGCAGACGACTTTCAAAAAGCATTGTGGCGAAAGGGAAAATTGCTAATCACAAGCTTTTTTTTCTCTCCTTTTGCCATGATGCTTTTTCAGTCTATCCTCATAGCACAACAGCAGAACTGAAGGTTTCTTTTAATGTTTACAAAGCTATTCGAAAGTCGTCTGCTTCAAGTAAAAGAATTTGTCTGCAGGCGGTAAAGTGTTAACTAGCTCCAATTAAATAGGCCCAGTGGTTAAGGCGTAGGAGTTGTGACATAGTGGTCTTGGGTTTAATCCTTAATAGAAACATTGATATTTTATATGGGTGTGTCCTTAGACACGACACTTAACTGCTTTATACTAGTAAAATCAAGGAAAGCTTTATAATTACTGAAACACTCTTTTCACTGCAGTTAAAACCCATATAAAGTGATGTGCATATTTACTTGGTAAACTAATGCCCTCAGATGGGATTACGAAAACTGTCCACATCAATAACAAATACTGACAACGAAAGTGGCATTGAATTTTTGAAATTCATTAGAAACAATTGTGACAAATGAAGAAATTGCTAGCTATAGGGGTGGAGTGTCAGCCAAGAACACAAGGATTGGGGGTTTGAATCCTGTGAGTAACAGGATCTGCATTGTAACCTTTCATTAATTCAAATTTGTCGAGATTACTGGATGTGTATCATAGAAGCCGAATTGGAAGAGATTTATCTAAGTTGTAAGAACTTGTTTCACAACCAATGAAAAATGAATTGAACACAATAATAAAAAAATTGTTAATTTTCTTACTCTTGTTTTGAACGGGTTTAAAAAGGACTGAAGTGTTTTCTTAATCTAGCTCTATTGAGGCACAAACCTGGCACATAGATAGGTGAACTGGCTGCTATGGTGCAACATCTATATGTTGGAAGGGATTGTAAATCTTAAATGAAATTTGTAATAAATAAGCAGTGTTAGAAATACTATGGCTACAATCATGTCTTTTTAAGTAGCTCTTGTTTGTATATTTTTTTCACTTTCATGATTCTGTTATCATGCTGCAGATTTAACATATATTTATATTTACTTATATTCAGATTTGTATAGATAGGAGCATAAAAAAGAAAAAGTCAAAATGTTACAAGGTTGATAATACAGACATGTTTTGAGACTTTAAAGCAGGTTACATGAAAAAAAATTGTGACAAAATGAGATTTTTACTCTATAAAATCATATTCTCATTACTTCCCTACTATTTCAGTTTTCGAATATTATTGCATCTTTCTTAGACATTCTTTCTCTCTCAATTGGTGTGCTTGTCTTTGACAAAGTAAAAATGGCATATGAAACAAATTTGTTACAAAATCTTGATCACTTGTTTACTTACTATTATATTAACTTATGTAACACATTTTTATAGAAACAAAGAAACACAATGAAATTTTAAAATTTCTGTTGCTTGATATTGTACAAAGAGAAAACAAATCTATTGTGACAAAATGAATTGTGTTGAATTGTGTTGAATATAAGCAAAATTCTCCTTTTGACACCACAATTTTAATACCTGGTGAAATGTTCTGTATTCCTGTGTGGCAAATTGAGAAATAGCTTGCTATGATTACTTTGAAGGTTAAAAGCAAGACTATAATAAGTGTTTCACAAACATGAACACTTACTTTATAGTATTCCAATGAACCCTCAATTTATAATATATGTCTTAAAATCAAATTTTGGAGCTTTCCACATCAAGGCACTATTTTACTAAACATTTTATGCTAAAGATTTGCTTAAGTTCAAAACAACAGTCCCTCTCATTTCAATATAAGGCTAAACAATATTGCAAAGTAACACATCATTGCAATTGTCTCTCCGAGACACTTCCAATGACGTGTGACATTGCAATATTGTAATTTTAGTTTAGGTACTATCCATGATTATCAGTTTTGACTTGCGCAAATATTTTCATTGAGTGGTTTAGTCAAATGGTACTGGTGCATTCGAATGCAATGTTTGATTTATGAATATCTTAATTATATCATCACCATGATGCCTTTATTATTTGTCTTTCTCTAGAGTTTTGATAATAACCATAATGTGCTGTTTGAATGAACCTGTTTCTCTAACCAAACAGATGTGTCGGGATTTTTTTGTTTTACATATAAATGATTATTGCCCAATCAATTTGATTTCAAAAAGAGTTATGTATAAGTTTGATGATGATCTTATATGTCGATGGTTCAATGCAAGACTAAAGTAAGTGCTTCATAATCATGAAACACTTACTATAGTATTGCATTGAACCCTTGATGTGTACTTTGGTCCTGCATGACCCAGTGGTTAAGGTGGTGGTCTTAGAACTCAGAGGTCAAGGGTTCAAGCCCCACCGACACCTCTGTTGCTGGTGGATCCAGGAAAGCTGTTGTATAACTGAAAATTGTTGATACGGCGTTAAACAACATACAAAAAATATATATGTGTATGTTAACATAGACTTATCATTAAACAAGCATTTGATGCATCTTGGGACATTGGGGTAAGGTTAATCATTTTGTTGAAGGGGTATGTAGTTTAAATTTTAATAATTTGTATTTAGTAAAGGAAGTTTGTAGCAAGTAACCAAGTACTCTTTTGAAAAAAATCTGGGTACCCAGGTATCAAAATCAGTAATTTGTCTTTCTTTCTCCTATGAATACAAATATACTCTTTACTTTCTCTTTTTTAGAACATGATGTTCACTGCCCATATTGAATATATGCTTTAAGCATTTATACTTTCTTAATGATTCTGTAGCGAACCAATTCCCTTGAGTAAATACTAAATACCAAATCTTTAATTTCTTTATCTGTTCCAAAATATACATGTCACTAGACAACATAAGTTATTCAATTTTGAATAGATATTTTGAATGTTGTATTTTTCAACAAAGAAAAGAAATTGCTTATTGCAATTTACTTTGTCTTTATTCAATTTATCCTCAAGTGTGTGCTTTTGATAGGTCATGCTCTGTTGTCAACTAAGTGGATAAGACATGATATCATAAGTATAATTAGATATGAGAATTACAATAGCTGTTCACATTAAGTTTTGTTTCAAATAATTGTTTCTTTATATTATTAACTAGATGCACTACATGAAAGATATATTTGATTTTTGTATCTGTATTTAATACAGGCATTTTGCATTTGTAAGCAGAGAACTGCCAGATAAAGCTTAGTTTGTCATGAAAAAAGTTTTTTTTAGTTTATTGTTAAGTCTGATTGTTAAGACATTGATCCAAGTGCCAAGGTTAATGGTCAAGGTTGAATCCCAAGGTTGGGCTTATATTAAGAGCACATTTGATTAGGATGTTGATTAGTTTGGGTCACATTTTACCCAAGCAAGATTCATTCTGCACATTGCCTTTACCCAAGCTTGTTTTCTAAGAGATTTAAGATGCAGAAAATAACATTTTGTTTAATTTAAAAAGTGACTGCTGATGCCTTAGATATGAATTGATTAGAGTTAAGCCAACAAACACATACCCTTATAGCGCTGGAACTGACTTCATGCTTATGCAAACAGGTTAGATCAAGGTCAGCCGCCAAGTAAATTTGCGGCTGGTCTGTGACCCTAGGCTGTTTGCTACTCTAATTATCTTTCCTCATCAAAATTAAGCAGATATTTTAGGTTTTTGAAAGCAGATGACACAAAAATCTATTTTTAGAAAATTACCCGGAAAGGTTGTTTTGAATTAAAGCAAATTCTAATTGTAAAATGTCTCATTAAACCCTACCCAGAACCCTGAGAGCATGCATATATTAAATGTAAATGGAATTGAACTTACTCCTGTAAATGTGAATTTGTCACTCATTCAAAATTGCAAGGAACAGTAGGTTAAAGATTGCAAAAAGGCAAATTGTCTAGGACATAAGGTAGAAACCTTTGTGACCAAATGATAAAGTGCTGGTTAGAACCAAGTTATGTTGTCACTGTGACTTCTAAAGTCTTCCACAACAGATGCAGTTAAGTGAGATTTTAGGGAAAAAAGTTATTATAAAGAATATTATAAGATTTAATTGAAAATGAACAAAAGCCAAAATCACAATGAAGTCTTTTTTGGATAAGGATGAGTGAAGGAATTTTTCTAACTATCCTATAAATGTATTTTATATGAAAAGAGTTTAATTCTCATTTTTTCTGGAACTGTTTTTGAGTTTTCAATATGTATATACAATATAGAGTCCCGGTTTATTTGTGTGAATATCTATGGGTTGCATGGAAACTGTTATATTTAGAGCGATATAGTGTTAGATTGAATTGTTTATAGTCCACACTTTGGATGTAAATGTTCTGTAAAATTCAACTTAAGTAAACCTCAATAAAAGTTAATTTTTGTAGAAACTGAAATTGGTTTTAATTTGACCCCTACTTTTATTTTCTCACATATCTTAATTGTTTTAACCCATTAATGAAACCCACTCTGAAATTCGGTAGAATCCTCTGCAACAAAAGAAGATTTTGGTCTTTTTTATTCCATTTTGTACAAGGTGATACAACAACTTTCAGTTGTACGAGGTGATCCAACAACTTTCAGTTGTATAAGGTGATACTACAACTTTCAGTTGTACAATATTATACAACAACTTTCAAATGTATAAGGTGATACAACTTTCAGTTGTACAAGGTGATACAACAACTTTCAGTTGTACAAGGTGATACAACTTTCAGTTGTACAAGGTGAACAACAACTTCCAGTTGTATAAGGTGATTCAACAACTTTCAGTTGTATAAGGTGATACAACAACTTTCAGTTGTATAAGGTGATACAACAACTTTTAGTTGTATAAGGTGATACAACAACTTTCAGTTGTATAAGGTGATACAACAACTTTCAGTTGTATAAGGTGATACAACAACTTTTAGTTGTACAAGGTGATACAACAACTTTTAGTTGTATAAGGTGAACAACAACTTTCAGTTGTACAAGGTGAACAACAACTTTCAGTTGTACAAGGTGATACAACAACTTTCAGTTGTATAAGATGATACAACAACTTTCAGTTGTATAAGGTGATACAACAACTTTCAGTTGTATAAGATGATACAACAACTTTCAGTTGTATAAGGTGATACAACAACTTTCAGTTGTATAAGGTGATACAACAACTTTCAGTTGTATAAGGTGATACAACAACTTTCAGATGTACAAGGTGATACAACAACTTCCAGTTGTATAAGGTTATACAACAACTTTCAGTTGTATTAGGTGATACAACAATTTTCAGTTGTATAAGGTCCAAAGGTTTGGTGGCTCTCCCAATGTTGTATTGTGCTGGATCTACAATGTCAATAGTTTAGGGTATTTTTAATGTTCTGTGTCTCATATTTGAGTTGTTGGTTTCAGTATAGAACTCCACCAGTTTAATCATCTTGGTTGTTGTAATGTTGTTCATTCTTTTCGAAGACATATTTCAAACATACTAACAGCGTATTATTCAATTATTGTATCTTACGCATCTTTCTTGCTCTCAAATAGGGAACTCTTATCATCTCAAAGAATACAATTTAGACAACATGTCCTTTGTCAATGAGTACGAGGTTTTGTACTGTTTCTAGAATTGCATTCTCATTTGGTATAAAATAAAAGAGACACAAATAACTCTATGTGTTAAAAGAGGTCAAAATCGCAAAGAAAATACATTTTGGTCCTAAGTCTGGGGTCAAGCCCGTACGCATGCCCCGTACTAGGGACAGGTGCCGAAGAATGAATCGTCGTTTCTGGATGGCTTATGAAGTATCATTCACCGACTGGTTGGTTGTACAGAAATCAACACGTGTTTGGATTGCGCATTGATTATTAGGTCTTTGGAGTAAATTGGAGAATGGGAAGGAGAAAACAATGAAATTGATGAATACGCTATCGCCGAACGTACATGTAATTATATAAGGCAAAGTCCTGACGAGCATGTTTTAAATATTTTGTATAAAGCGTATACATTTGCATTTCAAACGGAAGTTAGCCAATAACTTGAGGAATATCGATTCCATGGAGATAGTGTGACAAATCCACTTCCGTCAGCTGGTACCCGCTTCCCCAGCCCTTCATGATGGTGTTGATATCGTCCTCATGACGCGTTATGGAGGACCCGGAACCAGCGCCACCGTACGTCATTACAAACATGAGAACCAGCTGGTCGCCAAGGACAACGAAACACGGGTTCCCGCTATCTCCCGTTATTTTCGGTTCGTAGAGCGCTGCTCGTAGCGGTTCTCTTGGTTGTCTCAAGCTCACCATAAGACTCGAGTAGCCAAGGTCGGCGACCAGCGCTTTCTCTTCGAAATCGGTGTCAAAAACTGGAATGGTCATGCCGGTCGGGGGACGAATCATCGAAATGTTTTTCGGCAGAATCTTTACGAACGAAATCGTGCTTGGAACGTCGCTGTCGAGTTCTCCAACGACAATATCGTAACCACGGAGAAACTGACTTCCGTTGACTGGAATTGCATGTGTCTTAACGATCTTTCTATCAACCACGTGGTTGTTTCTGTCGACAAACCTGATGGTTGTGTTCACCTTCATACTGTAATGCCTGGCCCATACTGCGTGGCGGGGTGAGACTAAAACCCCGGCTCTACGGGTGTGTCCCTGACTGTTCCATGGAGATATCGCGGTCAGGTCTAGTGGGTAGGCCCAGCATTGTGGGTTCCTTGTGTAGTTTTTTCCGTTGTGGTCCTGGGACATGAATACTTTCTTTATTTGGTCTACCGTGGCACCGGATTGGTTGGCCTTTAGGAGCAAGTTATCGATTCCAGCAATGGCGTCATGAAAGAGCTCGGTCTGGAAATGTAAGGGTATTATTTATGTCGTTTTGTATTGTGTTATTAAACGGAGCTCGTCTGATAACATGAAATATGTGTAAGCTTAAATTGTACTTTTGTGTTATGGGCTTGGTTCATTTCTTCACAAATAAAATCTCTGTATTCTCTATTCTGTTTATAGACCAATGCCTTGTGTTTTGTCGTATCTCTGGTACTAGTGTATTAAATGCAATTTCCCTTCTTACAAATGTACATGTATACTGGTTTAATGGCATACGTTCAAGAAGGCTTCAGAAACCGGTTGGCGAAAATAAATTACTAAAAACTCCTTTTTTCGACGAAAAGTTGTTTAAAACATTACCAAAGAAATGTTAGTCTCGATATATTCAAATGTAGTTTGCTGTTGCTTTCAATTCGAACAAGTAACATAGCTCTTTTCTAGGACTGCCTTTAAGGTATGTCCTTTTTGAAACAGTCTTGAAGAGACATTGCATGCTAAGATGGAAAATGACGCAGATATAGAATGTACGGCTTGTGTTTGAATCTTACATGGCATGATAGCCGTGCCAAAACAAGCATCCAAAACAAGGTTCGTATTGACCTTCCTCTATATTCTTCAATAGTACTCTTGTCAACGGGGATAGTACTGCGACTGGACATGTCAAGAGGGTAGCTCTGATCTTAATCCTTAGAATACTGGGTAATTTTCTAAAAATAGATTACTGTGTCGTCTGCTTTCCAAAACCTTAATAATCTGGTAAATTTTGATGAGGAAAGATACTCAGAGTGGCAAACAGGTTAGAGAACAGGGCAGATGCCAATTTACTTGGTATCTGACCTGTTTGCATAAGGATGAAGTCGGTTCCAGCACTAAAAGGATTAATCCACAGCACTATAAGGGTCAATCCATCTTTAACCAAGATATAAATTAACGAATGTTTAAAGAACCACTACTAAGACAAGGACAAAAGCCGAGGTACCTCGAACTGTGACAGCGGCGCATGCGTAGGAAGTGCTGACCGTACGACGACCGCCACGCCACACTGCGGATCGATGAAGACAGTGGACACGTTGTCTCTGGCAGTACCATTGCATCAGCTCTTCGTGAACTCGCACCTGTTTAATAACAAAGTTTTAATTTACCTGAGTATACCAAATTGGTTTTACATCGATTGTGAAGGAAACGTATAGCTTGTTCAAAGCCACTCTCGATGTCTTTTGCAGTACTATTGCATCCATTCTTTGTGAACTCGCACCTGTTTAATAAAGAAATTTTATTTTTCCTTTATTTACCTTATTTGTCGATTTTACAACGATTTTAAAGCTTTTTCAAAGCCACGCTCGTTGCCTGCATCTTGGCTACTGAACCGGTAAGCCTTATCGCGCCGATTTGACGGTTAGTTCCGGAAATTTTGAGCACGACGTACGTGGATTCGAACCCGGAACCCTTGGTACAGAGGCCGACGCCCTACCTCTGCACCACCGTCGTTTTGATTCAATGTTTGGTGTTTTACGGTGTTCTTAACAAGTTTGGCAATAGTGTCGTGCTTAAGGACAGCCGTTTGATGAGATTGGCAGCAAGTGATGATCAAACGCGAACAAGCACATGTCAAGAGTCCTTCATACAAGAGTTCAAACTGGAAATTGCGTCTGGTCTGAATTGAAATCACCGACAGACAACACAAATGCATTTTATTCATTCTATCGATTAAAAAGAAATGGTGACAAAACGATAAAATTGCATGTAGGGAGTATTTATCATGTTGTCACAATTCTTTCTTAAATCTTCTGCATTAGATACAGTTAACCCTAAGAACGCTAGGTAATTTTCTAGAAATAGATTTGTGTGTCCTCTGCTTTCCTAAACCTTAAATATTTGCCTAATGTTGATGAGGAAAAATACCCAGCGTAGCAAACAGGTTAGATCACAGGCCGGCTCCCAATTTATTTGGCAGTTGGCCTATATCTAACCAAAATGCGTTAGCACGATGTCGCTTCCAACACTAAAATGGTTTAACGAGATATCAGGGGTTATACACATACAGTCGGGCAAATAGAAATATAGACGTTAAAGCATGCGACCACACAATCAGCCAGACTTGACAACAACGATACAGCCAATCAGTCATGTTGACACACAGACAAGCGGTCAGATGTGCATTATACGCAAGTGGTAAGTTGTATAGACACGGAAACAGTCTGGCGTTTCGATACAGACACGGTCAGGTGTGTAGACACACAGACACGACCAGGGTACCGTTTTACTAAACAGTTTACGCTTAAGATTTGCGTAAGTCTAAAACAACAATTCAACCTATTTTAATATTGGGCGAAGCAATATTGCAAAGTAACACATCATTGGAATCGTCTCTCCGAGACGCTTCCAATGATGTGTCACATTGCAATATTAAGCTTTCATTGAAGATACTATCCATGTTTATCAATTATGACTTACGCAAACATTTTCCGTAAGTTGTTTTGTAAATCAGGTATATAGATGCACCGAAAGCTATGCATAATGCACACAGTTAAGAGACATAACTAGCTGTGCGTGCTATCACAAACAGATTACGTCTTTATTTAACTCATTAAGTAGCCATGTTACGGAGGATAAGGAATTTATTGTTTTAATTAAATGTTTAGTCTTTCATGAAATTAATGACTCTCAAAAATATATACACAAACATTATATGTATGTGTTCAGTCCTTTGAAGGAGGCAATAACTTGACGAATGGTTTATTTTTCTTATTTGTTTTTCTTTCTTTCAATTCTAAGTGCTGACTGATCGATATTCGACACAGTCGACATATCAGACATTACAGCTAAACGTTGCATTTAAGATGAACATAACCAAGCTTATAAGTATAAACCGGACCCTGCTGTCATGCTTTTATTAAATATGTGGTGTAACAGTTGTTCAGTCATTTTGCGATGCCTATCTTGAAGCAATTGAGGAAGACCACTGGCCTATATGTCCTTGTGGGCTGAACTAAGTTTAGTATTATGATCTTCGATTCGTTAGACTACCTGGTTTGGACAGAAATGCATTTTGCTTATTTGATTCATACACCATGCAGAAACTATGCCTATTCTTTCTATAACGAGATCCGTTGACATATCATTGCAATAGATGCTCTTCACTATACAACAAAAGAATGTCATTGGATATCATGGAGAGAGAAAAAGAGAGAAAAGTATAACTGCAGATTGAGAGAGAATATGTAGGGAAATCATATTTTCAAAACAAATTTTCAATTTAAACAAAACCTAGACAATAATTATTACGTATTTCAATGAAATAAGTTCGACTTCCTATAAACGATTATTTTTAAAGAAGACCAACACACTGAATACGTACATGTAGTTTACATTTTTATTTTGTTAAGATTCGAGCAATTTTCGTTTTTTGTAAGAACAATCAATATCACTGGTGCTTTTCATAACATCAAATGGATCATCTCTCTTCCTTTTCCTGTCACGTGGGATGCTTGTATCGCTCGAGCATTCTCTGACATCGTCATATTCTCTTGATGTGTGTCCAAACGTGAAACCATCATCATCCTCACGCCCATATGCGCATGCGTATACGAATTCATCAAGCTCCTCAACCCAGTCGGATACAGCAAGACTTCGTGCATGCCGCCATGACTCGTTTACGATAATAGGAGGAGACACATGTTCCGGGGCTACGATGTATCCAAAATGACGCTCTTTGTTGTACCAGAGTTCGGCAGTCGTTGATGAAAACTCGCTGATCAAACTGATGATGGAATCGGAATCACCGAACCCGCTGTCCGAATCTAGGCTGGATATGGACATCAGTTCGTCGTTTTCGTTAGCATCGTCTGCCATATCCTGTCGGGCCCATGGCTCATTGATGATGAAATCGGCACGTGGTTCATTGATGATGAAATCGCTACTTGAGGCGGAGACTATTTCTATCAACTCATAATCAAACGTATCGAATCTGTGTAGGACAGGTGGGTCGTTACTCTGTGAACCTCTGTTGTTATCGTTGTCGCTTACTGTGTCCTCGTCGAACCTTTGTAGGACAGGTGGGTCGTTACTCGGTGAACCTCTGTTGTTATCATTGATGCTAACAGTATCCTTGTCAATCCTTTGTAGGGTGGGTGGACTGTTAGTGTCGTCAACATCAATGTATACATCACCGTGTTCTAGGTCTGATTCCTCTATAGCTGCTGTACCAAGATCGATCAGGATGTTTGTGTCTGAAAATAGAAAATTACAAGACATGAGAAAATTGATTTTAAATAGGGATTGTGGAATCATTTCATGAATTTTAAGGCATTATAAAAACACACTAATAAAGGAATCTCACATGATTATCATGATCATTAGTAAAACTTTTATTTTCATTATTATAATATGTTATTCGTTAATTGTTGAAGTATGGAAATAAGATGGTATGGGTATTACTTCTGTTACCCAATGTGGACAATTTTGTAATTTATGAATTCAGTTTTTAAAATATTTCTTCGTTCGAGATACTTATTTCGACAATATCCGTATGTAGCAATGGACATATTGCAACTGGAAACAAAACTCTTTGAAAAAAAGTTAAAAAAAAAATGATTTTACTGTAGGCAAAGTCAGAACTATTTTACTAAATAATGAATTAATTCCGTTGCGTGCAGACACTTTTTAAATATAGTTTGAAAATAAACAGTTGCTCTTATTAATTTTCTTTCGGTCAAAAATGATAAAACCATTAATTTGATAACAATTGAAATCGATTAAAGAGAAGAAAATAAATGACAGTGTTAAAAATGATAAAAATCGAAGAATACATAATTTCATACTTACAGAGTGAATCTAAGTGTCGACTTCGCACACGCATTTCTTGTACTAATTCTCCAAATGCTAAACAAGCTTCCATTAATTCTGACATAATGGACCTTTTGTTCTCTATATTTAAACAAAATGATTAAAAACCTTTTTACAAAAATGTGTCGCGCTTTGTTTTATACGTCTGTAATCACGGAAAGATATCGGGGCTTTGATTAGTAACGTCGTCGTTGTTATGGACCATGGCGTAACATAATGTTAAGATGACATCAACACGTTAGAACGTCGACGTCAATGTTTCCCAGCCAAATCATTAGGTCATACACCTGTTACTTTTGAGATCTTGAATTCCCATTGACTCCAATGTTAAATCAGGCATTTTCAAGACTCTGCTGAATGAAGAATAGTGTTTTTTACGCTTAGCTATATACATGAACATCAAGTTTAGCTATTTAACTCTCAGAAACTGTAATAAAATGGACACCTCAATCGTCTCATTTTTTTTCTACGGAGCAAAGTGTACTAGTACCGTCCGAAAATCAGTGCACTAGCTGTTAAATTTACCCGAGGTACCGGCATTTGTGTTCATACATCCCAAACAATTAGTCCTGCAATAAGCAATCAAAACAAACTTTGGGAGCATTGCAGGACTATAATCTATACAGGAAACACATCAGTGTTCTACCAGCTCATCTCTTACCAGCAAAACTATGCACCAGAAGTCGAAACTCAAAATTTCTAAATGGGACTACTTTTGGGTACTACGACCCGGAAGTACTCCGTAACAGGTTCGACACCAATAGCATACTTTTATTTTAATAAAACGGGGTTTAACGCTTCAGCGATTCTTTCATTTTCATTCGGGGTCTAGTTTTCATATGCACCGGAAAACAACGTTGTTACCAAATAAAGTTCGTCCTAATCGCAGATTCTTTCGGTGTTTTTTTTTTCTTTCATGAATTGGAGATCTTGACTCCGATATATGTATACACAGGGTTATCTGACTAAGTTGTGACACAGTCTTTGTAACGAATATGCACAATAATATATACAGTCGACTTGGGGTGCCAACTTGGATCAACATTTACCTATTACACAGGCTGATCATTGATGATAGTTTATGCAAATCGCAGGCTCCTTTGTATATACAGTATACAAACGGACTATAACATTCATGCAACAGAAGATTAAAGAATAAATTGTGACAATACGCTCAATTAGCAATGGTTCTTAAGAATCGTCACAAAGCATTCGTATTTTTTTCCGTATGAATTCGTGGATTTCATATTTCTTCTTTTTATTTCATTCTTTGCGCATGTCGGCCGTTGCGCCTGTCGTTCCTTTCCAGTTCGACATGTCACAACATCCCTTTATATGAGAAAAATCTTTTAGTTTTAACTTAATTATATTACATCAATTGTGAAATGAGTTATAGCTTCTTAAATCAATCACTCTCGATTCTACTTCCTGGATCATAACCAGTACTTGCACCGAATGTGGATTAATTCAAGGTCGCAATGCAGATCTCGTTACTCACGCACTTACGACACTCGTGTCCGGAGGCTGACGCTTTACCACAAGACCATCGCCATCCACAGGGAATCATTCTTATTTTGATATTACGTATGGGCGTCAAACCAAAGCCCAAACCAGTGACTGGTAGTACTTTCCTCTCTTTATGATAGGCGTCTTTAATTGTTCCCTGTTTGGGAAAGACAGATACACCTATATAAGGAAATATGTTCTTGGGTGGGGGTAAATCGGAAGATTCAATCTGCAGATGTGTCACAGTAGAGTGAAATGTATACGTCTTGATCATTCGGACTAGAATGGGGTGGTTCTTACCAGTCGGCGTAGACCTTGTGATCGTAGCAGACCTTTAAGGCACTGTTGACCTGTGTACACTGGTTAGAATGAACGCAGACGGAAGGTAATGTTATCAACGGAATACCCTCGCACGTCCAATAACAACCTGAAATAGGAAATGTTTGATTTGATTTTTCAATAATCAGAGCCCTCGTAACAAACATGACATATGACTTCTTCAATACAGTCCGACCCATGCTGATGAGTATATTTGTTATGTCTATGTAGCCTGCGAGGCCCAGTGGTTAAGGTGGCGGACTCTGGTCCTTCCTGATTTCGTTGGACTGACGTTTAGCAAGTCACTTCAGAGCCCTTTTATAGTACTGGTGGATCCAGGAAAACCATAACATAACTGAATATTTGTTGATACGGCGTTAAACACCATATAAAACCAAGAAATGGGACGCCATATGTACCTCAATACTTCAATACCTTAACCTATTCCATCACGTGAGTTTTATAATGATCCAAAACGAAGGCAACTGCAGACGACAGTTGTAACGCATCCAAATGTAGTTTCCTAATGGTATAGAGTGTAAGAACTATTGTGAAAAATAACTCAAATGCTCGTTGCAGAGGCAGCTTTTACATCCTACTACAAGTCGACGGTTTCATGCATCACCATAGTAAGAGCTTCAAGTTTGCGGAGCACTTATGTTCTCGCAGTGAACCCTCGACATACGTTAGAGTTGCTTCTTCACAGATGAAGAAATTGAAAGTTAGAATTAAATGTCGTTGAAACAATACAATTTAGGCCTACTGTATTGTTGTATTGATATACAATTAAAAGTAGCCTTTGAAAGCATCGTTGGTTTAGAGAGCGTCGTTATATCGAGGAATGTACAGTTAAAGTGAGGAGGATCTCAAACTGTTGCAACAGTTATAGATTTTAAATACGTATTATTCACTGTATACTGGCTCTTAAAACCTCAATGCGTATAAATGTTGCTGCCAATGAATATTGTGTTTGTCATACAATAGTACAGCTCTTGTACAGTTTTAAAGGTTTTTAAGGGTTCATATAATATTGAAAAGGAAAAGAGTAGATATCGTGTTAGTTTGAAATGGTATCTGGTGCAAAGCTGCTTGAAGCCGTTTATGTCTGTAGAATGCTTAAAGAATTCAAATAATCTAAATTTTGTCGGTCAACAAGGCAATAGGTGACTATGTAATGAAAATGTAGATGTTGTTTGTTTTTGTTTTTGTATCCCCATTTGAGATTCCCACATGACAATCTTGGAAAATCTGGGAAAACCGTTAGTTTTTTTTTAAAAAAAATTGTCCATGTAAAAACGGTAGTATTGTTTAAGTTAAAAAATAATAGTCTCCGCTTTCTTTTTTACAATACTTTCATTGCTCAATTGTCAATTATGTAGATTTCATGGATATATCAAGTTTCAAAATCGTTTTTATACCAATGCTCAAAATTGAAAGCATAAGAGACAATAATCATTAAGTGTGATTGACACTATTTTGTGATAAGGTTAGAAACCATTGTGGAAAAAGGAGAAATTGCTCATAATGCAATTTCTTCTTTTGCCACAATGGTGTCTTGTAATGCAGATCCGTTTAAATGCATTGTGTTCGACAGGTGTGCTTTACATTAACCTGGTCGGTCGTGATTGATGACACAGACGCCTGAACAGGATAGTTTAAATGAGAATATAAATGTTATGAATGAAAGAGTTAAACACTGTAAAGATTACCTCCAAACAATAGAAGAAGAACAATCTTTGAAGGAACCATCTTGTACCTTTAACGGACGTCTTCGATAAAACCAAGAGTTCGAGTGACCCGTCATATAAACTTTGGGAGGTCACAAAGTCCAAAACAAATTAAGCCCCCTTACCTCATCTCGACCCTTTCAGAACCTCACACGTTCAGTAGATTACCTTAAACGGTCTGACTTACCCAAAGGAAACATTGCGCGCATCGAGCAAATGTTCGTTTTAGTTAACAATTATTTTGACCAAAGCACCACAAGACAATTTTTTAGATCTTTTGACGATTTAACCCTTAGAATGCTGGGTAATTTAAAAAGAAACAAACAGATTTTTGTGTCGTCTGTGCTCCCAACCGCTCAATTTTGACGAGAAAAGATACTCAGATTAGCAAACCGGTTAGATCACAGACCAGATGTCAATTTACTTGGCGGCTGGCCAGGATATGATATATGGTTCGAGCACTATAAGGGTTAAATGTTGACTGGCGATGCTTAAAATTTGGAACACTAAAAGATAGAAACAGACAGGATTGTGAAAACTCACCTTGACCTCATAACACATTACTTCATGTAAATACTTATCTTTCAGACCCTTGATATTAGTTGCGCAATAGTTTAAATACGGACAGAC
Organism: Cerastoderma edule; assembly: GCA_947846245.1. NCBI lineage: Eukaryota > Metazoa > Mollusca > Bivalvia > Cardiida > Cardiidae > Cerastoderma > Cerastoderma edule. The sequence goes on from OX401414.1 coordinate 25,223,194, forward strand.
TGAACATGTATTGCATGACAAAGTACATGTCGACTAGAAAAGAACTAAATAACCATCGTGAAAAAAGGCAGACTTGGCTCTAAATGGGCCATTTAAGTAGTTTATAGGCAAAGCTGTTTGTTAACACGGATTTCATTAGTACGTTGATAAGTAAACGTTTCAGCACAAATAGACGGTATATTCATTGCATGACAAGTAACATGCCGGATAGAAACGAGACAAATAAACATCATGAAAAAGGCAGGCTTTGCTCTAAATGGGCCATTTAAGTAGTTTATAGGCAAAGCTGTTTGTTAACACGGATTTCATTAGTACGTTGATAAGTAAACGTTTCAGCACAAATAGACGGTATATTCATTGCATGACAAGTTACATGCCGGATAGAAACGAGACAAATAAACATCATGAAAAAGGCAGGCTTTAGCGAAAGGTCGTTCAGACGTTTATTGGCAAATATTGTAATTTAGCAAGATACTTTATATTTTAATAATAATTTGATGTCAAACATATGCAGCATATAAATGCGTAGACCAAACAACATTAATTTTTAGTCAAATTGAGACTTCGCAGACGAGAATTTGAAACGTAATCAAATAGTAAGATTTTCTTTCGAAATAGTTTAAACTGTCATTTGAGGAGTTCACATAAGCAACTACCCTCCTTGTTTTGTTTACAACATGTAGCAAGCGTAGGAAGTGCAGACCGTACGACGACAGCCACGCCACACTGCGGATTGATGAAGACTGTGGACACGTTGTCTCTGGCAGTACCATTGCATCAGCTCTTCGTGAACTCGCACCTGTTTAATAACAGCATTTTATTTCATTGTTTTCCAACATTCACCGTCTGTTAACCTGCCTGATAAGCTTGCATTACCACTTTGCTATGAATCTAAAAATATCCTCGGAGCCGTCCGTTATGTTCGACCACGTGGTTTATAAAGAGGACACTTTTACCAAGAGAGGATGGACGCTGCTATACAACTGGTTGTGTATAAGTGTTATTCAATTCAATCTCTTGTAACTTATGAAATTCAATAAAGTAGTGAACAACAGTCCATCAATATAACTTTATTTCGTTTGGGTATTTTTGCAACTGAAAAAACACATTAATCGTGACAGACTTTGTCGGATGGTCTCGATTGTATTCGGAAGACTGTCGAGTATAAAATATACCGCGTCAGAATTATTCATGCATAGAGGGCAACAGACGGCGAATGTTGGTGAACAATACCTTAGTTTACCTTATTTGTTTAACATCGATTGTGAAGGGAGCTTAAAACGTGTTCAAAGCCACTCTCGATGACTGTTTCCTGGCTACTGAACCAGTACTCGCGCCGATTTGTGGGTTACAAGTAGGCCCAGAAATTTTCACCTAGCCTAACGGGAATTTGAAACCGGGACCCTAGGTACATAGGCCGACGCTCTACCTCTGCACCACTGTCGTTTGGATTCAGTGTATTGTGTTTTATGATGTTCATAATTATTTTGGAAATGGTGTCTTGTTAAAGAACAACAGACTGATGGAATTGGAAGCAAGTGTTGATCGAGTGATAGACCCGAGTTCAATATGGGAATTGCGACTGGTCTTAATTGAAATTAACAGCAGACGACACAACTGCATTTTATTCATTCTATTGAATAAAACAATGGTGACAATGAGATAAAAATTCTGAAAGGTAGTATTAATCATATTGTCACAATTGTTTTTTTAAGTCGTATGCTTTCCTAAACCTTTAATACATGCTTAATCTTTGTAAGGAATGATACCCAGAGTAGCAAACAGGTTTGATCACAGGCAAGCCGCTAATTTACTTGGCGGCTGGCCTGGATCTTGCCTGTTTGCATAAGCATGAAGTAGGTCCCAGCACTTTGAGGGTTAAACTAGGTATGAGAGTTGGGTTTTGACAATGTCTTCAAACTACACACAAGTTTTACGGAGCAATTGTTTTGTCCGACGTCTTCATAACGTTATGACTTCACCGGAGGGGATTTATTACGTCATGCATGGTACCTAGAAACGACGACGTTACTAAGCGAAGCCTCGATATCCCTCCGTGATAACAGACGTATAAAACAAAACGCAGCAAATTTTGTATTTATCATTATTATCTATATTGTTTATGTATCTTTTAAAAGATATTCCATTATGTCAGAATTAATGCAAACAGGTTCAGCATTTGGACGATTGGTAAAGGATATGCGTGCGCGTAGTCGATACCTAGATTTACTTTGTAAGTACAAATTCTCCTCTTTCTTTAATAAGGTCTTTTCCAAACTCAACATGTTCGACTGTCTTTTTGACAGGTATGGTGGTAACGTGATAAGCGAATGCTGCGAGTATATGTATATTCTTCTTGCGCAATATGAAATAGATACAACAGAGTTTTTCCCATTTTCCTAAACTTGATATTAAAGGTCTTTGTTAAATACAAATATATTGTAAGAAAACAATTTAGGACCGTGTTTACAGTCTTTTTCCTTTATTTTTCTCAAAAAGATCAATGTCCTACCCATACAAGTATCCCAATCGAAACGAAAATATGAAAGGTAAAGCTAGAAAGAATGCAATGCTTCTATAATATTCAGCTTTCCTCCAAAGGGTTATCATGATAAAATAAAATGAATTCTATCTCTATTTCATATCCATTTCTCATGTCTTGTAATTTTCCACTTTCAGACACAAACATCCTGATCGATCTGGCTACAGCAGCTATAGACGAATCAGACCTAGAGCACGGTGATGTATACATTGATGTTGACGACACAAACAGTCCACCCACCCTACAAAGATTTGACGAGGATACAGTAAGCATCAATGATAACAACAGAGGTTTACCGAGTAACGACCCACCTGTCCTACACAGATTCGATATTTATGATTATGAGTTGATAGAAATAGTCTCCGCATCAAGCAGCGATTTCATCATCAATGAACCATGGGCCCGACAGGATATGGCCGACGATGGTTATGAAAACGACGAACTGATGTCCATGTCCAGCCACGACTCCGACAGCGGGTTCGGTGATTCCGATTCCATCATCAGTTTGATCAGCGAGTTTTCATCAACGACTGCCGAACTCCGGTACAACGAAGAGCGCCATTTTGGATACATCGTAGCCCCGGAACATGTGTCTCCTCCTCCTTTTATCGTAAACGAGTCATGGAGGCATGCACGCAGTCTTGCTGTATCCGACTGGGTTGAGGAGATTGATGAATTCGTATACGCATGCGCATATGCGCACGACGATGCTGATGGGTTCTCGTTTGGACACACGTCAGAAGATAACGACGATGTACCTGTCAGGGAATGCTCAAGCGATACAAGCATCCAACGTGACAGAAAGAGGAAGAGGGATATTCCAATTGGTGTTATGAAATGCTCCAGTGACATTGATTGTTCTTACAAAAAAAGGAAATGTCTCGGATTTTAAGATTTATAATGATGATAAAAATGGTAAACTTTAATCCGAATGCGTTGTTATCTTTTGATTGATGATATACGTAACCAACAGTTCATACAGTTTATATTTTCGCCACAAATGTTAAGGGAATTTCTGGTGGTCGTGTGAAAGTATAAACAATTTGATACAAAAACGTATGACTTTGAAATGCCCCAAATGAAAGTAAATATTCGCTTTTGGAGTACCCACAAAACAAGAAACTATTGTGAGATGTAGTCTCCCGACTGACATAAAGAATGCCGTTGGTCTCACATTGTTAAAGGCACATTAAAGGAGATTAATGCTATATCAAACTATATTATTTGATAAACCTTTGGTCAGACTCAAATAGTTATCACCAAAATACCCCGTCAGCACAACTTAAACATGAAAGCCAACAAGAAATAACCCAGATTAACCAGTCTAATAATTCAGATTGTGTGATTCTTCACCCCTTGACCTTGACAGTTGATACACAAATGTTTGAACCGACCAATCAGAATTTGTTATTTTAAATATGTAAACAATCAGGTTGTTGATAAACATGATTGAATTGGAGACAACTATATTTCAAGCACAAAATAACTCATGTTAAAGGAGTTTATTTAGTGGGATCTCAATGCATTCGTAAATTAATTCCCATGACTTTTATGAACATAATAAAAGAACTCCATATACTGTTTAAGTAATTCATTTGTATTCATCTCCTTTATGTGCCTTTAAGCAGTTATCAACAGTTAGTTACGTTTAGGGTCTTCCTCAATCTATTATGAGCCGGTATCACACTATAACCAAACTACTGGTGACGCGATGTAAAATCATATCGATTAAACCAGCATACAATACGATGTTCATCCTTCACTGTTTAAGGTAGGATACCCATAAACCGCCGTTTGGAACATTTTGAAACTTTCGTCAGATTACTTCGGTCAATTTCGGTATACATCGGTCAGGATCGGAACAGTTCCGGACAAGACAGCTGTTTCCCGAGAATGACCGAAATAGTCCGACGAATAAATGAGTTCTTTCAAATGGCGGATTATGGGTATTCTACCTTATAAAGCTGCGAAAACTCCAATGTTCACATATAAAGGATGTATCAGCTGTCGTTGACCTAAAACCAAAACGTAATATATACTTTGCACGGCGAATACGATGCTTAATTATTTATGTACATGTGGTTTGACATCGCGTCAAGATTATTACAGATATGTTGTGATGCCTTACCCTAAAGAAAGGCCCCATGCTTAACTGCACATAATGACTGGTTAAGCCGGATCGAACCATCGGCTTCGGTAAGTCAGTCAAGGGACTGCCTGTCATGAAAATCCAAATGCTGTCACCTGAATTCGAACCCATGTGGAGCAGAACCATGTGATTTCAAAGTCTGTACTCTAACCACCAGGCCAATGAACTTAACATAAGGGCTGGTCAAGCCGGGTAGAACCATCAACATTATCATTACAAGTAAGTCAAGGGACTTCCTTTCATTAAAAAGTGGAAATGCCGTCACTGGGATTTAAACCCATATGAAGTGCGACTATGTGATTTCACGTTGTTTTCTCTGAACAACTTGGCCAAGGAACTTCCCATACGGTCTTCCCATCGGCATTCTTTAAGTCAGGCAGGAAACTACCTCTCATACTACTACTACTACTAATAATTATAATGATAAATACTTTATTTAACGTGAAAATCAAAATGCCGTCCCTGGGATTTGAACCTATGTTGAGAAGGGTCCATGTATCAAGGTCTGTGCTACAACCATTAACCCGTATACGACCTTTGGGTTCAATGGCGGTGTTATATATATATATACCCCTCTCCAGAACACATGATCAGGAACACAAAAAGCCAGCCCCGATATCGTGAAGAGCTGATATAAACAGTTTATTCCGCTAACAAAAACTTCTATCTAAATCCAGCTCCAAACCACCGAAACTGTTTATACGAACTCTCGAACGTAGAGCGGCGGAAGGGGGGATGTCTTCACACTGGGTGTAAGGGTATTTACAATATGTACGTATACTGTACAAGTTGCTAAACGCGTCGGTCTGTGTATTCGTTCGGTAAGGTAGAATACCCATGATCCGCCATTTTGAAACTCATTATTTCGTCGGATCACACTTCGGTCTTTTTCGGTATGTATTCTTTGGTCGAGGTCTGAACTTTTCGGGTGAATGCGAATAGTATCGACCCCGACCGCTGTATAATATGCTTTCTAAATTAGTTATGCTTTCAATGCATTCCTTTGAGTGTGTATCATACAGCAATACAACACCTGAATCGTTTTGACGTCGTTTTATCTTTAATCTCATTTTTTCTATCTGTGACCAATCAACTTCAAAGTATGAGAATCGTCTCGTGAGATATTGTAAAGGTTTGGTAAAAAATGGTCTAGAACGTATACTTTGCACGACACATGATGTCCAGGAGAGTTAGAATAATAATAATAATAATAATAACAATAATAATGATAATGATAATGATAATGATAATAATAATAATAATAATAATAATAATAATAATAATAATAATAATAATAATAATATATAATAATAATAATAATAATAATAATAATAATAATAATAATAATAATAATAATAATAATAATAATAATAATAATAATAATAATAATAATAATAATAATAATAATAAATAATAATAATAATAATAATAATAATAATAATAATAATAATAATAATAATAATAATAATATAATAATAATAATAATAATAATAATAATAATAATAATAATAATAATAATAATAATAATAATAATAATAATAATAATAATAATAATCTCAATAACAGAAATAATGTTATTAATTAAAATATCGGTACAATACCTATGTCCTCTAGCAAGCGTAAAATGTCTTTGAATCGGCGCAAAATTCAATTCCAGGAGCGCGTTTCACTAACCTGCATAGATTTATGCTTTTTAGTGAAACGGTCTTTCCATTCAAATCCTTGCGTACGCAAAAAACTTAAGACAATTTCTTGCGTACGTAACATTGTGAAACGGACCCCAGAGCAGTACAATACGCCATGTAAACATTTCCCGAAGTTGCTAATTCAGCGCTCTTTATTAATTTCGCGCAGTATACTTTAGCACAGCGAAGCAGCAGCCTGTTAGATTATTCTTTTGGCATGCGTTGTTTAACATATATTTCTCTGCCTTCCGCTCACTCTATCGAACTGTTATCAGTAGATTCGATTGTGGATGTTTCGCAACAGCAGGTGGAATTTATCTATCCATTGTATAAGTGTTAAATGGTATAAATTATGAACTATGGAGCGTTTTTATCAGCATTATTTGTTGATAAAGTAGTGAAAGTTTTTATTTTTATTGCGTAAAAACGAGTTACGGAGTTACAAGTTTTAAGCATTTTAAGTGGAAATTCGGTTTCTTTAAATACTTTAAATGTTAAAGAGGGTGGAAAATTCGTTATGATGACTAAAGTGGAAGTTTCTTTTCGTTTTGAGAAAAACCAAGATACGGTTATAAGATTTAAGAATTTTTATAGTGGAAATTGAGTTTCGTCAAATCGTTGAAAAGTTAAAGAGGGTGGAAGATTCGCTGTGATAATTTCATGAAAGTTTTTTTAGTTGCGTGAAAACAAGTTACGGTTATTATTTTTAAACTTTTTTTTATAGTGGGATTTCGGTTTCTTTTTCGTTAAATACTTGACATGGAATCGAGAAGGCCGATTCGTCTTCTATAACAGTTTATGTTAATAGCATGTTCCATAATGAAATGATATGTTTCCATAAAAATGCATTCACTAAGGTATTCCACCTCTTATATAGATACGTCACAATGATAAAGTCAAAGATTAAACAGAACAGAACAGAAGTATGAAATCAAGTTTTATACAATAAGGAAATAATTTGTTATCGATTGAAATTTTTATTTGCCATCTTTTGATAATGAACTTTTAATTTCAATGTAAAGACTGCTAATTAAATGGAGATAATTACTATTGATCTAATAATAGAATTCATTGAAATTCAAAATCAGGCAAATTCGAAAAAACAACAATAACAACAAAGCTCAACAACTAAACCTTTTAACGAAAAGGGAATATTACCCCTGTAAGTTTAGAAAAAAATATATAAGAAAAATAGATAAACAGATATTAAAAAAGATAGAATTGATAAAAACCCGTTTATTAACGTAATTTATGATAAGACCGACAGCAAGTTTTAACCGTACGGAGTTACCGAATGTTTATCAGTGGCACGCATATTTCCCCCACCGGTCTTTTCCGTTATGAAGCCGTTATCCATTGTACGCGATATAGTGAAGTAGTGGGCATTCATACATGATACATACGGGAGGGGAATACAACGCGTGGAATGCGGCGTTTGGCGTATAAGCAGTGGTGACTATTTTAAGTGGAATTTACTCTTTACTCGTGAGCCTTTGATAATGGCTGGATAACAGTGACCCATTCGTGACTGTATAGATTTTATTCCGTGAAATGTTTTTTAGTGTGTGTGTGTGGGGTGGTGGAGGCTTTGTTTTAACCCATTACCAAACAATGACCACAGTTAACCACCTTGTTGCAGACGACATTAGAAAACAGAGTGGGAAAAGGAGAAATTGCTCGTGACGAGCAATTTCTGTGACAAGCAATTTCGCCTTTCCCCACAATGTTTCCTGTACTATAAGAAGCTTATTTTCCAATTTCATTACATTTTGAAATGTCGTCTGCAAACTCTTTTAACTTTGGACAGTCGAAAATCTGGTGTTTGGTAAAGGATTAAGCAGATATACAGAAATTCAAATTTATGATGGACGTTTGATTTAAGATGTTTGGATAGATAAGGGATGACCATATTAAGGACCAACTTGATGGTGTTTTGTTTAGAGACGGTTATGGGTCGTTAAAGAGGGTTATAGCTTTAAAGATAACTGCTAACGCTCCAAATTGGAAGCGATTACTCACGACGTCTGAGATCAAAATTCAATTAGAAATGTCCATCTAGTTTGGCCTACTTTATTGTTGGATTAAGGAGAAATTGCTCGTTCGAGCGACTTTCACCCATTAGAGATATGATAAATCAGTTCATAAGTGGTTCTCAATAATGGAAGGTATTCATTCTGTGTGAAAATTGAATTGTGATAAATAGGCGCGTGCGTCTTTATCAACAAACGGTGACAAATGTCTGTTGAAAGGGAATTATGAAAGATTGATTCATCAATAAATAAGCTTCCTATCAAATTGAGGAAGAGTAATCTTTATTCACCATTTTGAAACTCTTCCGAAGTAAACAGACAGAAAGAGTTTCAAAATGACGGATTATGGGTTTTCTACCTTGCCACACACGTAAGCTTTGCATAAGCTTTTGTCGATATGAACTAAGGTCTGTGGGCCTTTAATCTTGACCTTTTTGAAAACGATCTGATTAAAATATTGTAAATTAACAAACAAAAAAAACTTTTGATAAGAAAATGACAATTGCGAATAAATTCGCTTTTAAGCACTTTTCGACTTTGAATGTTCTTACTTCATAAAACATAACACCCCAGCTGCATACATCTTTATTAACCATTGTGCCAATAGAACAAAATGGCTCATAATTAGCCATTTTATGATTTTGAGCCAATGGTTTCTACCAAATCTCAAAGAGATTATATTTTTGTGTGTGCTTTTTTCTATTTTTGTCGCCTGATTATATTTTCAATTTAGACCAATCGAAAATTCAAATAAAGGAGAACGTGGTAAAAGACCCAAATACATTTCGTGAGATGGGGAATAACCGACGTTCTCTGTCTCGAAGATACTATTAGGGCGATAGGTAAATTCATATTCCAACCATATCATTGATGCAGTATTTGAAAGAGACAAAAAATGAAATTAAAAAATCGCGATGAATAAACCACCAATCACGACCGATGAACCTATTGGGAAAGTGAAGAATGTGCGGACTTAAGTGAGGCAGACTATTCGTTTAAACGGTTCCCATAGTAACATAAACATATTATCCGCGAAACAAACAAATGTGTGGAGAAAGTATGCCAACTGGTTTAATGATCTTGTTATCGGCACAGATAGTGATGGGCTCCTTTTCTGTAGACGGTACGTATAAACACTGCATGTTTATCTGTCTGTCTCTGTGTGTGTGTGTGTCTGTCTGTGTGTAATATGTGTCCGATTGTGTCTGTCCGTCTGTTTGTGGCTGCGTATGTATCGTGTATTTCTGTAGACGGTTCGTATACAAATTGTATGTTTATATGTGCCTGATTGTGTCTGTCCGTCTGTTTGTCTCTGCGTATATATCGTGTTTTTTTGTAGACGGTTCGTATACATACTGTATGTTTATATGTGTCTAACTGTGTCTGTCCGTCTGTTTGTGGCTGCGTATAATTCGTGTTTTTCTGTAGACGGTTCGTATACAAACTGTATGTTTATATGTGTCTGATTGTGTCTGTCCGTCTGTTTGTGTCTGCGTATATATCGTGTTTTTCTGTAGACGGTACGTATACAAACTGTATGTTTATATGTGTCTAATTGTGTCTGTCAGTCTGTTTGTCTCTGCGTATATATCGTGTTTTTCTGTAGACGGTACGTATACAAACTGTATGTTTATATGTGTCTAATTGTGTTTGTCTGTCTGTTTGTGGCTGCGTATAATTTGTGTTTTTCTGTAGACGGTTCGTATACAAACTGTATGTTTATATCTGTATGTATATGTGTCTGTGTGTGTGTCTTTATGTGTGGTCGTGTCTGTTCGTGTGTTTGTGTATGTGTTTATCGTTGTGTCTGTGTGTCTTTCTGTATGTTTGTCCGAGAGTATGTCTGTCCCCAAGTGTCTGTCTCTGTCTGTGTCTCTGTCTAGGTTCCTGTCTGTCTGTTTGGGTCTAATTTTCTGTTTATCTGCATCTTTCTATCTATCTATATGTCTGTAGGTGTGTGTTGGTGCGATCGTTTGTGTGCTGTGTGCAAAATTGTCCATAGACGTGTAAATGTGTGTCTATAGGGAGTCTGTCTTAGTGTCTAGTGGCAATAAATCCATATTTATGTCCCGATTCGTTAACATTTTGAATGATCAAGGAGTCCCTAGTAAGAAATCAAAATTCACCTTGCGTGTAGGCCTGACACAAACAAGGGCAGTTGGCGACCTCCTTTGAAAGTAATTTCATGCAGTGGGTCATAGCTGGAGCAAGTGGTACAATTCATCCCCTAACATGGGACTCAATGACCTTTCCAATCCGAAAGTGAAGACAAGACGGAACTCTGTTGCTACTTCTTTTTTTTCAATAATAGGGAGTTGTGATAAATTATGAGGATATCCTTATGCTGATCAAATCTCCTTTGGGCAAAGTGACTATAGCCCAACCAGCCTAGTGTCATCAACTCAGTCAGTTGTGGGTCTGATTTGGCATACAAATCAGGGTACCGTTAGATTAAAGTGTTTCGCTAAAACCCCGCGTAAATTTGAAACAACTTTCCTTCGTGTTTAAATATTTGGCGAAGGAATATCGCAAAGTAACATGCGAGATGATTCCAATGGCTAGTCACATTGCAATATTGTTTTGACAGTTAAGATTCTATCCATGTTAATCATTTTCGACTTTTCTTTCATACTTTCTTTAAGTCGTTTATGAAAGCAGTCAGTGGTGGGGAAGTTTATACCAAATAATGTTAGTGAGGACATACCAGAGGTATAGCTCAAGTCGAAATGACTGAAATATTGATGAAAGCGTCATATAAAGTCAATTCTACTGTGTCAGACCAATATGGTGATGTGGTGTCTTCTACATAAAGCTAGAACAAACACAGAGAAAATAGATCGTGTTTTTAAGAAGCAGTCTTGTGCCCACTATAGATACAATCAATAATGTATAAAGTGCCTGCTAAAAAAATTGATGAAACGTAAATTAGTCTGCGACTATCTTAATATAATACAGAACGATGGCTCTCTGAATGACTGATGTCTGTATTAAGCAGTTGAAAGTCTCCCTAAATTATGGTTGCCTTAAAACAATATTGGCTGTATTTAATTTGCGATTTGTTGTGCAAGAGAACTCTTTTGAACATGTCTTTTAGAGTAAAGCGTGTTTCTCCAAGTGCATGATTCTCCGCATATTGATTGATTCAATAATAAAATAACGTTCGAGAGAATACAGACAATTTCGGAATCATTTTGTTAAGACGAGAAATAGTTCGCCAAAAGTAATTTTTTTTACTAATCGTAAGGTTTATCAGCAAAACGTAAAAAGCTATATATGGAGAATCTATCTCCTTCGAGTAAAAAAGCAAAGAAGCCCCCCCCCCCCAAAAAAAGGCCGAAAACGTTCTGCTTATCTCCGCGCACATATTTCATTTTTTATGATTTAACGTATTTCTAAAAAGAAGGAATTTTGCCTGGCAGGGGTTTAAAAACCCTTGATCTGTGCGGTATGGCAGACTATTCTAGTTAAAAAAAAATCACATTTTCCCAGCAAATCCTCAAGTATCTACCTGTAAACCTCTTAAAAACCCAAACCTTTATGCCGAATGCCGCATGCTGTTTCTAAAACCAAATAGAAATCCAACCTTTATAGTGCTGGAACCGACTTCATTCTTATGCAAAAAGGTTAGATCCAGGCCAGCCGCAAAGTAAATTGGCGGCTAGCCTGTGATCTAACCTGTTTGCTACTCTGAGTATCTTTCATCGTAAAAAAAAAGCAGATATGTAAGATTTGGAAAAGTAGACGACACAAAAATCCTAGAATATTACACAGCTTCTAAGGGCTAAACCGTGGGGAAAACTGTTCGTTAAGAACGTTTGTGTAGAACTTTATGTTTAACTATTTCATGAAATAGGAAAAAACCCGCTGTGAATAAAGGAGGAATTGCTCGTCACGAGTCACGAGCAATTCCGTCTTTTATTCGCAGCGGTTTTAATTGTGTATATCTTTAAAAGCATGTGTGCTCAAATGGGTATACATGCGTGTGGAGGTAAACATGTAGAAATATAGAGCTTTTGAAGCCATTATCATTAACCGATGATTATAAAAGAAATTTGATTCTTGCAACAATGCAAGCACTCAACACACTACCGTTGTGATACTTATATAAACCCTTATAATTGCCTACTATAAGAACTTTTGTCCTCTTCGTATGGGTTCAATCATCGGGCTAATGACAAATGTATACACAAAACTATCACTTCTAGCATTTCAAGAACTCAGCGTAGTACCGTTGTGAGCGTTTCAGAAGTCCAAATGGTTGTCTACAGTAAGAAATATTTTCCTCTTTGTATGGGTTCGATCCTTGAGCTCACGTGATGAATACCTTTCGACGACTCAACAAACTATCGGTGTAAGTTCCTCATAGGCATGAGGCTTCAGTACGCTTCCGTGTTGTGTTGAGTCTTACGGTACGTATTTCACGTTCTCGATCTGGGTACCATTTTCCTAGGCATCATCCGATATTATTATATATAAGTATACCTAGTTATAAAAGCGAATTCCGTTTGGATGACTGTTATACTATTAACACATTATATCAAATTATATTCACAACTGACTCCCACTTGACAACCTCTAGATAGCATGGTATGATAGAATTATACTTTGCCTCTTTCTTTTTTTTTATTCCACTCCGGAAGCATTGAAAGAGAGGAATAATGAAGATGATATAAATACAGCTTGTTTCGTTTTGGTGTTATACACTTATAGTGCTGGAACCGATTTCATTCTTATGCAACCAGGTTAAATTCAGGTTTACAATGCTTCAGCCCTTATAGTGCTGGAACCGACCTCATGCTTATAGAAACAGGTTAGATCTAGGCCAGCCGCCAAATAATTTGACGGCTGAACTGTGATCTAAGCTGTGCTACTCTGAGTATCTTTCTTCGCCAGAAAAAATCGACTTTTAGAAAATTACCCAGCATTCGAAGGGTTTACATCTCGTCAATCGTATTTAAGCTGTTGTGTAATCTCCACAATAGATAGAGAGAAGACTCAACATTTACTATGCATTAGGACTGGTCAAGGCTGGTCAAACCATCGACAATTTGTTAGGCAACTAGACAACTACCTTTTGCGAAACCCCTTATCAATCGTGTTAATGATTTGAGCCCACACAGAGAGATGCCATACGTATCATAGTCCTTTACCCCACCCACTTGGCCAATGAAGGCCATTTGTATTTAGTAATATGTCTTTAAGATCACGTTTACACTAACGATGGTGTTGTTTTTTTGGCGGAGGAGGGGAGGGTATTCTATTTTCTATTACAACAGTTATATTTTGTTCTTTATATGGGTTAAGTGGATTTACTTTGTTCGACCTTTCAACGACATTTAAGTCGATTCACATCACAGTTAATTTATTATTGTTTTCCATAGTAATATATCAGTCAATCTTGTTTAAAGCGATCATAGTAAAGACTAAAGAAATCGCTGTGAACCAGTAAGAGCTTTCTTAATACCTGTCGTCATGTATTAATATAATATACAAGAAAATAAAAAAAAAGATAAAGAAAGGAAAAACAACTGGTTAAGTGATGCACTCTCTAGTATAATTTGTGACTAGTCAAAACCATAAACAACATCGGACAACATCACTAAAGACAATAATCAAACAAGTGCTATGTGTCTCTGAAATGTTCTGTGAAAATAACATTGTGGCTTATTTAGAAATTATCCATCACAAGCATTTCATTAGCGTGATACGGTGGTATGTTAAGTGGGTTAGACTACAACAAAAAGGATAGTTTAGTAGTTATTTGTCCGTCCCTGGTACAAATTGCGCTATTATACTAATGGGAATAATTTGGGCTTTGTGTGAATTCCTTCACAGTTGTCATCTGCTCTTCATACAGAGACAGTGATAATGAATATTTTCATTCGAGCCTCATATGTAACTGTGAACCGTTCATATATTCTATCTGATGCCAAATCTTGTAAATGTTGTGAATACCCAAGTGTCAAACCTATGAGTTGAAAAAAATGATAGAAAGGGTCCACATTATAGGCAAATTCCACTTAATAACTTCTTTATTGTTTCCCTAAAAGTTAAAGAAAAAAATAAAGCCTAGTTACATCCTTTTCAAGTATCTAAAAAAATTTAGACTTGAGAAGACGTATCACTCTTGAATTTCATTTTCTTAATTCTCTAATATCAATGCCCCTTTTATGGTTGATGCATACACTTAAATATATAGCATTAAATATAAAGAAGATACAACATAATTACGTGATTAATGAAAATGAAGTCAAAAAGCATTATTATGAGTTCTTTCATCAATAGTTTTGTGAAAATTACTGGAAAAAGCAAATGTTGCGTTAAGCATTTTCTCTTTGTGAGTAATGCTCCTTTTGAACACCACGAGAACTCTTTTCGATTTCTATCAAACCAGTGGAATCGATATCTATAACTGTTCATTTCAAATGCAATGTGCTAATTCGTTCAATTTGCGATAATTAGAGAGCGATAAACACGAGCGGTCATAAAAAAGAACATTATTAGACAAAGCGACAATTGGTGTCAATGGACCCCCGCCTGCATTGTACTCACTTCTTTGTTGCTCTGACAACCCCCTTGTGTGGTGAGTCACACAGTACGTACACAGACAATACGAAATAGACGTGATCATCATATTAAGGACGTATGACCGTAAGATATAAAACAATTTGTTTACACGAATTGTAATTTTCGTCACTCAATATTTTTGTTGACATATTGCTTATAATAGCTTTTAAAGAGGCTATCTCAGAGATTTGTGCTCTGTAGTAATAAACGTAAAAAATGATAATAACAGTGTTGGGAACCAATGAGAACGGATTTGTAAACTGTCGCTATTCTATCAAATGGTTTAAGAATTGAGAATAATTGGTTTGAAATGCGTTAAATTGGCGTACAACCAACACAAAGAAATGTTTCAAAATGTGGCCATACCATGACCATACACCAAGACGAAATTCAATTCTCTGAGAATATCACTTTCTTGTTTTATGCATGCCATCCGCTTTTGAATTCGTTTATGCCATCATCAGAATCAAAACTGATTGTTTACTAACTTAGTCTAATGTCAAACGACTGTGTCCAATTAAACCGCCTTCAATCATATCGAATGGCGATATCTCAAATATCTCGTTTGTTTCAAGTGGTCAACACTTATACAATTCCGCCATCCCATGAGTAACGATTGTGGTACATTCTTTACTTTGCCTCAATCATGAAATCTGGTTTGTTTGGGGTTTTACGATATTATCAACAACTGTTAATGGATATCTCGACATTTTCCCCTAATCAAGTCCATTGACTCTCCTCTTTACCAGGCACATTTATTCCAATTCCATATTTCTAATATCATTCCCTTAACAGAATAACAAGCGCCAAGATGGGATGCTATATACACTTTATATTTTTATAGACTATTGTTTTTGTACTTTGGCATAACCCGCAACGGTTTGAGTCTATCTCATAACGATTCGTAACTTTACATCTAAGTTTACAAACAAACTCTTTACTCTCAAAAGCGACCCCGTTTTTGTAAATGAAAATTAGACGCATGTTTTGAAGAACGATAAATAAAAGGATTCACATGTGGGACTCCTGTAACATTTACGTGTAAGTTATCGCAGTCTTTCCTTCGTTATGTTCATGTTTTAGAGGACAATTATCGTTCCAGCCGTTATTAGAAAGGCCCCAGACCTTACAACCATAAAACTACAAAAATGAGTTTCTTCGCCGTGAAATCGAAGTATATACGAAATTATACACATTACTGCACCATACTATCTGTGAAAGAAAGCACCGGCTTAAAACCCATTCACCTTTGTGAAACTTGATTCAAATTTCGCAACCATACAAACTAAAATATTACCTTGAAGATGAAGGATATACGAGTATTGCTTAAAACTGCACCATTATATAATGCAAAAGAAAGCACCAGTTTGAAACCCATCTACAACATGGCCAGCCCCTTCACACACACACCGAGTGTTCGATATAATACTAGCATCGGTCCTTCACGTCTGTGAAGGGTTATTGCAGTGCTGTGCATTGGGCTCAATTCGATCCAACGTGGGGGCTTATCAGAAGATACCAAACGTTCGAGAGATAACTTATCGTACCCTTGCATATGGATTTGTAATACGTTATATGACGTGGCACAAATGTAACATTTGGCAGCTTCGAGACAAATACCTTATGGCTGGTTCTTGTTAGCAACAATATCGGCATTTTGTGTCAAAGAACTTTGGAAGACATCGGTCTAGGGGTATAGCGTCGGTCTCTTGATACGAGGGTCGTGAGTTTGAATCCCGTGAGTAGAGGGATCTGTATGGCGACCTTTCATTAATCCGCATTCGGCGCGAGTACTGGTTATGTATCCAGGAAGGAGAATCGACAATGATTTATCTAAGTTGAAAGAAATTGTTTCACAATCGTTATTAAATGAATAAGTTTGAAGTTAAATTTAAACAAAAGGCTAGATTGGTGCATTTGTCTACTATTACGCGTATGTGCTTCGGTTGGAATGCTTCCTGGATTAAATGTCGTTGTCAACATTTTCCAAGTTATGTTTCATCCTTCTTAGCTCCAAACCTAGTAAAACCATTCCCTGGTTTCTATGGACTAGGATTGCCATTTCTATGGTATTTCATAATAGTATCCAAATTAGAACTAATCGTTATCGAAAGAAACCACAAGTGCCATTTTTTCTATTTTTGTATAATCTGGCTCTAGTATCACATCTTCAACGTTCTTAACGAAAGAAATGAAACACTACTTCCACGCCAATGGTTGAATATGCCTTTTTGCTTCTTTGGAAATAATTTCAATGACAGATCAAGAACTGCTTATGATATTTACGGGCACTCCCTCCTTTTGTAAAAGAGAGAGTTAGACTAGAGATGAGAGGTGAACCCCTTTATGGTAGAATACCGATACTCCACCATTTTGAAATTCATTCTCTCGTCGGAATACTTCGGCCGTTCTCGGTATAGCTCGGTCGGAGCCTGAACTATTCGCATTAAACCGAAAAGTTCAGTTCCGATCGTTGTATACCGAGAACGACCGAAGTACTTCGACGAAGAATGACTTTCAAAATAGCGGATTATCGGTATTCTACTTTAGCTTACTTCATTATTTCTGGTCTATATACTATACGTTGGTTTTGAACATTAGGCAGTCAAGTGATTCATGGTGCAAGGGAAATACGGAAGTCGGTGCACTTGATCATACTAACTTGCCAATTCCTCATACTAGTCTTTTTTACCGATCTAAAATCGAAAGCAACAACAGAAAATGAATTTTATGGTTAACATACATTTAGATTTGCTTTGTTATATCATGTTGAAACCGTGATGAAGAAAATAGTAACTGCTCAATGTGGGAAATGTCGCCTTTCCTTTCAGCGCTTTCTAGTGTCATGAACTGTATATGTACGTGCACTTTTGGATGGTTCCATATATGAGGTTATGCGTTAAATTGTTCCCACGCTTCCACAGTGCGGTATTTTGTTCCATATCTTTAGATGATTTGATCTAGACAGGGCTTCATAATATTATTGACATAAGAAACTCAAATACAAATAGCACAACAACTTGTCAATACTTAAATGCAACATATACATGGATTTATCATCTTGTATGATGATGAATATTGTTACAAAAAGGCAAAAAGGTTGTGGGAATGACAAACATCTTTTCAAAAAGAAATGACCTGGAATGTCTGACAAAGGGCATAACACAGAAACTAATTCAGCGGCATTTCAGTAATTTAATCGCTCACCAATTTTACAGAGGTGTCCGAATGTCACACACATAGGATGATGTCGCCGCATTTTGGATATTCAATCGCTCACGAATTTTACAGAGGTGTCCGAATGTATCACACAGAGGCTGATGTCGCCGCATTTTGGATATTCAATCGCTCACGAATTTTACAGAGGTGTCCGAATGTATCACACAGAGGCTGATGTCGCCGCATTTTGGATATTCAATCGCTCACGAATTTTACAGAGGTGTCCGAATGTATCACACAGAGGATGATGTCGCAGCATCTTGGATATCCAATCGCTCACGAATTTTACAGAGGTGTCCGAATGTATCACACAGAGGATGATGTCGCCGCATTTTGGATATCCAATCGCTCACGAAGTTAGCAGAGGTGTCCGAATGTATTTCGGACACCTCTTCAAACTTCGTTAGCGATTAAACGTCCGAAATACTGCGACACTTTCGCAGGGTTAGTGCCATTTAATTGCCTATAACGACGCAATTATCATGACACTTAAGGAGGCGTCGTATAACATTAACGTAGCTAAGGACTTGGTTTGACATTGGAGACACATTCTTGACTGTTTATCTCATGATTGTTGTTTATTATATTTCTTAAGGTAGAATACCCATAATCCGCCATTTTGAAACTTATTCTTTCGTCGGATTACTTTTGTCGTTCTCGTTGTACATCGATCGGTGTCGGAACTATTCGCTTAACATCGAATAGTGCTAGTCACGACCGATGTATACCTAGAACGACCGAAGTAATCCGATCTAAGAAAGAATTTTAAAATGGCGGATTACGGTTATTTTACATAAAGGATTTTGTTGTCTAGCGTAGATATCATATTGTTGTTTATGTTTTTGAAAGTTATTTGGGAAATGACGTATTATCATAGTACAAAAGTACATCTGTGGAAAAACAATTGTTTAGAAAACACGTGTTGACGCTGACTTTTTTCCCAACATAGTGCAATAGTATGTGTTACAAATGAGATCTTCGCTATGTTAGCTCGAATGGTAGCGAGTCCTGCATGAGTACTAGGGGTTTTTGTTCAACACATTCAGCCCTGCCGCCTGATATAGTTTAATATAGCGTTAAATAAAGTATATTTTGATCAATGGGTATTTTATTTATAAACAATTTTGCTCGTGTTGCAATGTAGTCAGTGACTGGAATTCATGATATACGATCTTTGTGAAGAAAAAAACAAGGGAACAAAGAGCACTGATTCCGTCACTTGAATACTGTTGAGTATGTATGATGTTTCCTTTGCCACAACTGTCTCTTGGCTGTTCGTTAACCAACGACAAAATGAGCCTTTGAAATCACATAACCCCTCCCCGTGTGGGTTCGAATTCCAGTGATGGCATTTTTGAGTTTCATATAGAGGTAGTTTCCCAGTTGACATACGGAATGCCGATGGTATTTCAGGCTTAATCAGGCCGTATGGGCAGTCAAGTTTTCGGCCTTCCTCCATCACTTTGAGCCGCGCATCGTAACACAACTCATATAATTCTGACGCGATGAAAAGTACATTTAGATATATTAATCAACTTAAAAAACTTTTGAATGTTTAAAAAAACAAGTAAACATATCGAATGGTAATTCTTTACACAAATCCCCGTCGGATACACTCGCTAATTGAATTCACGTTGAATTCCCCAGCAGGTTAATTGGTTCTGAAAGCTCTACATCTCCCAACGTGTCCATACTTACGGGAAACATGGCGAAAACACGAACGATAACTCTGTGTTAACAAAGAAAACATGGCGGGCTTCCGTTCCATCTGGAACTTATCGACGTTTTACCATAATTTAAACGGCGAGGGTTCTATCCTGGTATTATTTAACAACATTTATTGGGATTGCTTTTTCGCTCGTTTATAGAACTGAAATTTGCGCACTGATATAACTGTAAATTGGTTAGATATACGCAGGAAAAATTCATTTTGTTTTCCATCCTTTGCATTTTGATTATTTAACACGTTACCACCTAACGATAGATTTTGCGTCTTGCAGCGGACACATTTTAAAAGCATTGTGGCGAACGGATAAATTGTTTGTCATAAGCAATTTCTCCTTTTGTCACAATGCCTTTTCAATCTACTCACATATCACAACAGCAGAACTGAAAGGTTGTTTCCACATCTTTACAACTGTGTATGGTATTGTTAGTGTTCCGGGAATCGGATCCGTTGTGACAATTAAGCATAAAACAAAATCATTTTTTACATCTTAACTCGTTTTGAATCGAAAGCAGGGGATGCTTTTTTCAAACTATCGTGACAAAAGAGGAAATCGCTTGCAATGAGCAATACCCTCTTTTGAAACACCAGTTTATACTCATCATGACAAAATTAGTTTCTTTTTTATTTTAAGATCTCTGGTTTCGGTTTGATATAAAGTTTCAAACCGATCATATACTTCAATAGGCTGGAATAAGTTTTAACAATTAACCTCACCAATAACCTATAGGCAAAGATTCACCATTTAATTAGATAGGCATAAAAGTCGACTTCGTGACTGAGTAATCAGGGTACAACGTGTTGCAACTCCGCGGTAGTACCATGCATATTATGAGGAAAGGCATTCTCTGTTGAAGACGGTGGTCAAAGGGAAGAGCGTGGGCCAAGAGAGACACCAGTGGTCGTGGGTTCGAATCCCGTGAGTAGTGGGATCTGTCCTGCGACCGTTAATTTATCCACTTTTGGCGCGAGTACAGTTTATGTATCCAGGAAGTAAAAACGAGAGTGATTAGTTTAGGTTGTAAGATTTTGTTTCGTAATCGATGTAAAATAAGTAAAGAGCTAAACACACATAAGTATTCTTTAAATGCTCGCTTTAATGATCAAGGTGCCGGACATGTAATCCTGATGTATTAGGCTCGCACCCCGCTGGTCTTATGGGAGTTTCCTTAGTCAAGACGCTTCAGAGCCCGGTAGAAATGAACCCTATGAAATGAATGCATCACATAACTTAAAACGCATTACCAAGATGTTTAACATCTTACAAAAAAGTTAGAAAAGATTCTTCTGTGATACTTTGAAGAAATAATTAAAATGAACCCTATGAAATGCATCAAATAATTGAAAACGCAATACCAAGATGTTAAACATCTTACAAAAAAGATTCTTCTTTGGTACTTTGAAGAAATGATTTTGACCAAACATTGCTACGATGTCGACATTACTCTTGTAAAATATGCTACAGCTTTAATGCATTAGATGAATAAGTCGTTAACTAGCCTAGCTTTGAACTCTCATTAAGATGAGATCACTGATTTGGAGCCTATCCCAATATTCCTTTCGACAATTGATGATGTCAATTTGACATGATTAGTTTGTCTCTCACAACTGGACTATAAATATTCACATTAATTCCTTTCAGATATCGAGAGAATTGTGTTTTCTCCCTTTCAATGAAGTACACCTTCCCATGACAAAAGCTTACTTATTTCGATCACAACAAGGGTTCCTTTTCAAAAGTTGACTCGGTTTTGGGCCAATTGACACGACCGCGTTCACCTCATTTACTACCTACACAGCAATAATCAGATGCTATTCTTCGCAATGGAATAATTAAACAGTTTAATCATATCACAAATCTTTGAAAGAATTTTGTGAACATCCCATTGATTGTTCGAGTAGCATACTTTTACGGATGGTAGTAGGATTTTCCTTTCGAGAGTCGGAACCCTTGTGTAATAGTACTGACCCCAGGATAACTTCAAAGTCCTGGGTACCGTTTTACTAAACAGTTTACGCTTAAGATTTGCGTAAGCCTAAAACAACAGTTCCTCTTATTTAAGTATTGGGCTAAGCAATAATGCAAAGTTACACGTCATTGGAATCGTCTCTTCGAGACGCTTCCAATGATGTGTCACATTGCAATATTGTACTTTCATTGAAGATACTATCCATGTGTATTCGTTATGACTTACGCAAATATTCTCCTTAAGTTGTTTAGTAAAACGGACCCCAGGCCCATATGAACCCGAGTACTTGCTCCTGAACAGAAATAACATATCAGTTTCTCATCTCAGATCATATGGAATATGAACTGAGTTTTTATAGTTGTTAATATGACTTACTTTCTCGCAGTTTTCATGTTTTCTGATATTGCTTTCAAATTGGATCATGTGCTCGTTCCCTTATGGCGTTATGGGTTAAATCACAGGTAGACGGAATTCGAATTAGGTTCGTTCGAACTAGGCGCACCTCTGTAAATATTGATTGTGTTCCACAAGAGAAATTCCTCTGTTTAGCCATTTCATAAACATGTATTAGTAAAGTGCCTCAGAATAGTCTTTATGAATAGTATTAGCTGTACCAAAACAAGAAACCTTTTTTTTTATCAATACAATATCTGTTTACAAAAAGAAAAAAAAGGAAAAAGAAGGTAAATTAATAAAGAAGTGTTGCCTAGGACTTCTTTGACCCTCTTTCAAAAAGAGATTTTCCGTGAAATTATTTTTTCTCTTAAATACCTTTTTTATGCCGTGGCCCTAGATCTTCCTTTGCTATTAGGTTAAGAGGTAATTAATGGGAGAATGCGTTTATATAACCAGGAACAGATGATTTACAGGGAATCGGATAAAGCGTTTGATCTACGGTGATTAATCTATACTTTCGAAGCGTTTGATCTACAGAATTCAAACAATTTTTTCCCGATATTCAAAGTAAATGTAAGTAAAATCTATTAGAAATACCTACCTCTTTGTATGTTGAAATAGTGTGTTGATAAATACAGAGATGCTGAGATATACTATGTTGTATTTGAATTCCGAGAAAACTCAATAATTCTCGACTGCATCTTTGATGCTTTTCTCCTTTTATGAACTTAAATTAGCTAGACCTAAAAATCAAACCTTGTCGAACATCGTAGAAACATTTCCTATAATAAGATTTCATTAGGTTGCAATTACATTGAATAGTTTCGGCCCCGACCGACGTATACCGAGCACGACCGAAGTAACGCAACGAAATAATGAGTTTCAAAATGGGGGATAAAAGTCGCCGTATCAGTTATTATACTAATAGCTTAGACCACAATATTATCAATGACGGTCTTCATCTCAAGACTAAACAAAATAAACAATTTATCCATATCAACCACTCGTTTTACTGTGTATAGTCAATAGAAGACTGAAGAAATCATTGTGCTTAAAGAATACTTCCCAATATCACACAGACACTGTTATATTTCTTGCTTTAAAGCTGTACTAGTTTTTGCTTTCCGTCTAGTTTTTACTTTCCGTCGTAAATCGTTAATTGATTAATCTAATGGAGAAAACTTCTACAATCATCCCCTCCCGTGTTGTGTTAAAGCAGACCTTGTGTGTTGTGTTTGATTCATAGTCACACGCCAGGCACGTCTATGGTAAACACGGGGAAACGGCTGGCTTCCGTTCATTCAAGAGAGAAACGCCTTTCACTAGAGTGTCGGGCGCCATTGCAAAATGGGGGAGTTCTGTGCTTTAAGGTTCTGTTGAGTTTAGAGAGAAATACTTTTCACTTTTGGGCACCATAGCAAAATGGGAGAGGGGTCTGTGCTTCCAGCTTTTGTTCATTCTAGAAAAAACGATATTCAATAAAGCATCTGGCTCCATAGGAAAATAGAGAAACTATATGCTTTCAGCTTAAGTTCATTCCAAGAGCATTGACGTTCATAAGGACAACGAGCGACATAGGAAAATGGGAGAAGGCCTCGCAATGTGATTTACTTTGACACATTAAAAATTTTGCTGTAGAGGCCCAATGAAACTATTGTAATAAAAGGGACTTTTTGTTGCATCCAATGGTTTCTACAAACAACAAGAACAATAGCAAACAAAGAAAATCTAATAAAAGAAAGAAACAACCAACTGTATGTTGTTGCTCTATATTTTGTGGTTGTTGCCTTCAATCGAAACTAGGCAGGAATCTTCATTTTGAGAAATAGTTTAAGCATTGCGTCTTTCACTGAATTGTGAGTACATGCAGGTTGTAACGAAAAAAGATCAGTTCATAGCACCATATTTCCCCCAAAGAAACCTTTCGTTATAATTATATGAGAGAGCATAAGTACAGCCGTACTACTTATTTTAGATAACCTGTTTGATAACAATCCATGGGTGCAGAAAAGGCATTCTTTTCATTTTATTAATGATTAAGTCGCTCAATTAGATCTCCCACGTCGAATATAAATAAAGGACAATATAACAAAACCCACGACATTTTGGATATAAATATTCTTCTAAAGTGACTCTAAAATCGAAATGAAAGCTGACAATAGCAATTTGAAATTTACACGAAGTCCCCAGCCTAGCTTCAAACGTACGTTGAATAATCAAGAATAGATCTAATTAATAGGATATTTCAACTATCCCCCACATTGAATGGTATGTCATTGTCCAACTAAAATATAATTGTCTTTCTTTTGAAGCTGTCGTATCAATTAACTTAAATTCGTCGCGCACAATCATTCTTTGACCCAATATTTTAAAATTATAAACCTTCATTTGAGGAGTCTAGGAAACTCGATCTGACAGACAAAAAAGACCCCCATGTTGTTCATAATATGGGTGGTAAGGGGTGGCATCAGAACGCTGGAAAGAATACTATGGCGGTCTGGTAAGAAAAGGACAGGAAACCTATTGGTCAAACTACATTAGAACGACATATTTCAATTATTGTCTCGGAAAACCATATAATTGCCGATGATAATAGTGCATTATTGCCCCTTGTAAAAGACCTCAAAAGAGGTTCAAATTTGATTCTAATAAAACGCTTACAATGCATACTGTCTTGTCCTGTACATTGAAAATGTGAAATTTGCGATATTTATGTTTTCAAATAAAGACGCAAAATACTATCTTGCATATCTATATGCAAGAATTACTATCGCTTGAAAACATAACTATTTCTAAGAACATTAGAAGTAATGCATTTTGTTTGTATTTGTTACACTAGCGCAATTATCTATGTCTATGACTTTTCTTCAAAAATGCATACATTCCATGTCATTGACACGTGCATACAGACCGTCTATGTCTTAATGTGTATAAGAACATACTCTGCTGCATCAGTCTTGATGATTCGGTAATCCGGGCATTTTGTTGAGAACCAACGGATTAACGAGACATCACTGTATATTGATTGATTGTTTGATTTATGGATTAAGAAATAGATAGACGCAGTAATAAATAGATACTTCCTTTAATTGATTTATGGGTTGATATTCGTTGTAAAACAATCAAATTTATTCATTGTTAAATGTATGGGTAAACAAATAAATGAATGCAATAACTATCAAATTGATATATACCAAATAATTAATCCCATGCTTTGCGCTGGCTCCTGAAAAAAGAAAGAAATGTAAATGAGGGAAGATAGATGTGTTGATGTTGTAAATACAGTTGTTGTTAATAAGTTAAACGTTATACAGTTTCTCTACGACTTGGGTTGGGTCGGTGCTACGACCCATTGAGCGTAAAAAATGCCGTTGTGCTGAATACAATGATAACATCACCAGACTCTGTTAGGAAGCCGCAAAATAAACGGATTGATTTTGCACCGCATATGAACAAGGAACCGGAAAATTAACAAAAGTTTATTCGTATTAAAGTAAATATGGCTTGATTTTATTTTTTACAAATGAAACATTAAAAACAAAGACGCCATCGTGCGTACAAAACGAATTACGCGGTAGATCTTTATATTTTCGAATTACGTGGAAACGGTTACAAACGTTTTATTCTAAAGTTGTATTACTGCGCGTATACCTGTTCCTTGAATGGGGCCTAGAAATATGCGTAAAGAAGAAACCCGTTTCAAGACAACATGCCAGTAATCCAACAGTTGGCCTACGTTCCAGAGAGACTTGCCAATAGCTCGCATATTTCCACCACACATGCAACGTTGCGTTCCTTTCTGTGAATGGCGTCGCTTTACATTAGTAACAATTCATCATTATACACAGGTTGTTCAACTTTATTACAGTACTAAGTTGGTCAGATGCCATATTATGTTCTTTTTTTTTTTGCTTAGTGTCGCTATCGCTTCCCTGAACAAGATAACAACGAAATATATAAGCATATGACCTGTCGAAGTTCTCTGTCAGCCGGACACGAAATAATCGATCCTGATTTTAAATATGCGTATTAGGAGGTGACACTATACAATTGATGGTACAAATTGTAAGTGGATAACAATTCATTTACACATGATCCTTAGAAGATAAGAGGAACTCGTAAGTATTCGTTTTCCTTTCCACAGTTATCGTAAACCCCGAATCTCAATTAAAATTTCAATTAAAATCAATCAATCAAATCTCAGTTACTTTAATTATTTGAAGAAAATTAAAAACAACACATGTTGTACTAGATATTTTATTAATATGATGCAAATGATTTCAATGGATAAACAAAAACAAACAAAAATTCAAAGAGATGATTAAGTATAATAGAAAGGTAACTCACAGAAAATGCGGCATAAAGAGGTACAAAAATGTTATATCATTTAATACATGTATTTGATCATGTCGTTGGATCTATGAAAGATACGTACGAATCTTAGTGAGACCGACCCCAGACTGAGAAGAATCACGGTGTTACCCTTGCAAACGTTACGCAATACTTTGACACATAATAGTTAAAACAGTATTCTCTCCTAACTTTGTCACCAACAGTAATTCCAAGTTTGATATCTCTCCTAACTTTGTCACCAATAGTAATTCCAGGTTTGATATCTCTCCAAACTTTGTTGGCAATAATAATTCCAAAATGTTTTTGAACCATCGAATTATTTCTAGTATTTTGATACACAAATATTTCCGATTCTTTTCAAAATGAAAATAAATTACTGCACTTTTCTTATATATAGTGTTTAAACTTGGACATTTTGATCACGTTTTTCTTTTATGGACGTATTCAAACGTGTTTGAAGTATATGGTATTAGAAACTATTGTTTCTAAAGACGAATTTGCTCGTATACGTTGGTGCCACAAATCTTGGTATTACCATCATTCATAGAGAGAATAGGAACAAACCATTGAGTAAAGCAATCGTTAACAAACGATGTTACGATGTATTGAACGTTGCTATGGGCTTAACGCATGCGCCTTGTTGCTAGGCGAGCGAAGAAATAAGTACATACAGGTGGTTAAGCCATAGATGCTGACTTTACCATGCCTGCATCCGTGAGGCACGAGAAAGCAATATGAAACAAAAACTGGAGTTTGAATATACTCAATAGCTCGAGTGGGAAATACGGTTTTGAAACTAAAGTTTTGTTTAATGACAATGAATAACTACTTTCTGATCTTTGCCACTGTACGATCGGAAAACGGCGGCAGCAAAATATGTATATTCCGCGGATACCGACAAATCTTTGGACTTCAAGTTCATATTGTTCTATTTTTATAATTACTTTTAGCTAGTTACCATTACGATGAATTCAATATTGTCTAAGAAAAAACCTTCAAATCGGGAAAAGAAAAACGCATAGGCCAAGAAACCAAACATTGTTTTGGGGTACCCCGAACACGCCATAGATGCTTTAGAACGAAATGCTCGTGATGAGGAATTATTACTTGTTAAAGTGATTTCTAAAGTCTATCTTTTGAAGTTCGTTAAAATGAGTGGATCTAGTGACGTATATGGGGGCAGAGCGTTGGCGGACGTTCAGTAGGATAAGGATTTTTGGAAAATTCTGCATTCTTTTTATCTACAGTGATGTCTCGTTAATCCGAACATGTCCGTTCCCAACAAAATGTCCGGTTTACCGAATAATCCGGACTAATGAAGCAGAGCATGTTTTTATACACATTAAGATATAAACGGTCTGTATGCACGTGTATACTTATAACCCTTTAGCAAACGCCAAATTGTCGACCGTCCCAAATTGAAAGAGTTTCCAGACGACATATCAAAACTTGATGAAATTCAAAGATAATCTTCTGATATGGCAGAAAACATTATGGGAAAAGGAGAAATTGCTCGTCACGAGCAATTTCTTCTTTACCCACAATGTTTTCAAAAGTCGTCTGCAACAAACTGGTCAAATAATTCCGTTCCCTTACAATTTCGTTCGGATTGCGATACATCCGGATAATCGGGGTCCGGATAAACGAGGCTTCACTGTAGATAATTTACGACCTCGAATCCGCACATACAATAGAAGATGTTTTCAATTCTGGCGCTTTCGGCACGTCTTATGTTGATGCAGCGCGCGTGATTGAAATTCTGTAGGATTCTGCTGTTTTTGCCAGGTTTAAGCATGTACATCCGACGAAAGTAAAGAATTCAAAATGGTTGATTATTGGTTCTCTATCTTAAGGTAATATTAAAAACCAAATCAAATTCAAGACTCCTGTTCCAAAAAAGAACTAGGATTTGTCAATATTTGCCTTTCTAAGTAGTGGTAATTAAAGGTTTTCGTATCTTTGTAGTAAGGCCAAAGTTTATAACTATTATCAACGCGTGTTTTTTGTATAGGCTTTCAAGTAATTTAGAAAGGCTTAAAACCCCACTTCACAGCATCATCATTCCTTCAATTTCCAGTTCAAAAGGTAAAAGCTGAACTGTAAAATTCTCACCCTCGTTCTTTCTATTTTCCAGTTTTCAGGCATAGCTATAGCACCATTCTAAATACATGTTTGCGTTTTCTATTTTCAAGTTCTACGGCATAGTTATAGTCCCTTTCTAAATACATGTTTATGTTGTGTACTTGCCAGTTGTGTGACATAGCTAAAGCACTATTCTATATGTACGTTTATGTCTTCCAGTTCTTTGGCATAGCTTTTGTCCAATTCTAAATAAATGCTTGCGTTTTCAATTTTAAAGTTGTATGACAAAGCTTTATCACCACTCTATATACATGTGTGTGTTTTCTATTTTCCAGTTCTATTGCGTAACTATAGTACCATTCTAAATACATGTTTATGTATTCTATTTTCATGTTATACAGCATAGCCATAGAACTATTCTAAAAACATGTTTGCCTTTTCTATTTTCAATTGTAAGACATAGCCTTAGAATCATTCTAAGTACATGTTTGTGTCTTCTATGTTTCATGCGTACGGCAGAGCTACAGCACCGTTCTGAAAACGTGTTTGTGCTTTATATGTTTGTGCTTTACATGTTTGTGCTTTATATCTTTGTGCTTTATATGTTTGTGCTTTATATGTTTGTGCTTTATTTGTTTGTGCTTTATATGTTTGTACTTTATATGTTTGTGCTTTATATGTTTGTACTTTATATGTTTGTACTTTATATGTTTGTGCTTTATATGTTTGTGCTTTACATGTACGTGCTGTATATGTTTGTGTCTTCTATTTAACATTTGTATTGCAAAGCTGATCAACTCATTTCTCATTATGCTCATTCCTTCCATATTACAGTTCTATGGAAAAGCTGTAACACGACGATTTGTGGCCGTCCGGCGCTCAGTTTCCGGTGTGAAAGCACCGAGATGATCCTGATCAATAACTTCCCGTCTACTTCCGGTACAGTGGCCAATCGCCAACTACAGGAGCGAAGCTACATGAATCTCCGCCGGATGTGCATGGGCATGTCGACGTGCGAGCCGGTCCGATTCTGTGAAACGCACTCGAAAACGGACAACGGACGTATAGCGAAGGAATACAACGTTAACTACGTCTGTGTACGAAGTAAGGATGGTTGTTTTTGGACTAAGGGGGCGTCTGCACATTATTGGACTAAGGGGCGTCAGCACCTTATTGAACTAAGGGTGCGTTAGTACCTTATTGGACTAAGGGTGCGTCAGTACCTTATTGGACTAAAGGTGCGTCAGCACCTTATTGGACTAAGGGTGCGTCAGTACCTTATTCGACTAAGGGTGCGTCGGCACCTTATTTGGACTAAGGGTGCGTCAGCACCTTATTGGACTGAGGGGGCGTCAGCACCTTATTGGAATGAGGGGGCGTCAGCACCTTATTGGACTAAGGGTGCGTCAGTACCTTATTGGACTAAGGGTGCGTCAGCACCTTATTGGACTGAGGGGGCGTCAGCACCTTATTGGACTGAGGGGGCGTCAGCACCTTATTGGACTAAGGGTGCGTCAGCACCTTATTGGACTCAGGGTGCGTCAGCACCTTAGTCCATTGAATTTACATACCACTTTTTGAGGGACGGTACTTTATCGATACACAAACAGCGGTCTGACCACAAATTACTCATTAAACATCCGCCTTCACTGTGCGGACTCATACCTTCTTTGAATTAGGAATGTAGTCCGGATTTATTCGCCTTGTTTTTCTCTATATTATCATAATTGTTGCCTCATGGGAAATCGTAAACTGTCCAGATGTTCGAAAAATAAACTATCGCTCAGTCTCTGTTCACAGAAATAATAATTATAGTAATGGCGGTTAAAGGAGCAGCTGTTTTTTCCTCGAGATGTTGCCCAAAGAAATTTTCAAATGTATCATCTTGCTTTAAACGCACTTTAGTCCTTCAACTTTATCAGCGCTTTGATTGTTTTTGTTGGAAAATGAATCGGACAGTGTTTTTGAGGGTTGCAGACCCTCGGCAGAGAAATCACAGTCAAAGATCGACTGTTTTGGACATGCGCGCCCTCGATTGCGATTTCGCTGCCGAGCGTTAGACGTAACGGCGGCGCAAAACATTGGTTATCATTAATGCTGGGTCCGTAATGTGTCTATCATTGGCAAAAGTAAGTGAAAAAGAAATAGAAAACCTCTTACGTCATGGGTGTGGCCGTCTTGTTCTTACATAAGATCGTAAACTCTGTCACGTGATTCCCCGACGTATTACTGATGTGGGTAAACTGTTATAAATACACAACTATCACCCCACGAGTCTTTAAATCCAATTTGTAACATTCATGATAATATCTACTCGGTCAAAACAAACTTCGTCAAAACTGTATTCGACTATATCTTATCTTGGGTGACAAACAAATTACTGCACTTTTATCAAAGCAAACTTTTCAAATTTCAGACCAAGATATGATAGAAAAATGCGAGTCTTCGCCAGTTCAGCTGACTCAGCGACAGGGATTCATCACAAATCCACATTATCCATCGGAAACACAGTTCAGGTACGAAGTTATTATTTTCTAAACTTATTTATTTTATATGACTTGTGTTGTGAAGGAAGCTTGAAGTTTGTTATATTCACTGTTTGTTGACTGCTTCTTCAATACTAACGCAGTACTCATGCCGAGTAGCGGGTTATTCCTGGCAATTATCGCCTTGCCTTACGGGATCGAACCCAGAACCCTCGGTACAAGAGGCTGACGCTCGCCCGCAATGTGGGGAGTTGGATCCTAGCGCGGGGTTTACGTACGGGCCAGGTCCCAGACTAGTGTTTACCGAACAGTGTATATAATCTCAAAACCAAAGTGTACATCACACACGCACAAAGAATATAGAAATAACATATTTTATCTTCTATGAATTCATATAAGACGACACTCCGACGAAACCTGAGGTATCAGTAGCAAAAAATGAAAAGGTAGATCTAGCAATGAACTAAATTTCAACCATTTCTGTCTTTCTGCAGAACGTGTAAATGGGAGATCAAAGTGCCGAAGGGTCATTACGTCCACATCTACCTACACGAGATTCTTCTGACGTCGGGTAAAGGCAAACCAAGCGAGAACTGTAATGGTGTCATCTTCATGACAAAATCCACGTGTGCGGGAAAACCCTTCCCGACGTATGCGCTGTGTGACGTCAGAACGTTCAACTCCTCCATCACGGCCTGTGATGACGTCACGATCTTTCTGAGCGGAGATAATCCGGATCCAATCAGGTTTTGGTTCTCGTTTTATGGTGAGTTTTCTTTGTTTGTTGTTTTTAGTTCAACTATTCTTGATCCGATCCGGTTTTGGTTCTCGTTTTATGGTGAGTTTTCTTTGTTGTTGTTTTTTGTTCAACTACTCTTGATCCGATCCGGTTTAGGTTCTCGTTTTATGGTGAGTGTTCGTTGTTTGTGGTTGTTTTTCGTTCAACTATTCTTGATCCGATCCGGATTTGGTTCTCGTTTTATGGTGATTGTTCGATGTTTGTTATTGTTTTTAGTTCAACTATTCTTGATCCGATCCGGTTTAGGTTCTCGTTTTATGGTGAGTGTTCGTTGTTTGTGGTTGTTTTTTGTTCAACTATTCTTGATCCGATCCGGATTTGGTTCTCGTTTTATGGTGATTGTTCGATGTTTGTTATTGTTTTTAGTTCAACTATTCTTGATCCGATCCGGTTTAGGTTCTCGTTTTATGGTGAGTGTTCGTTGTTTGTGGTTGTTTTTTGTTCAACTATTCTTGATCCGATCCGGATTTGGTTCTCGTTTTATGGTGATTGTTCGATGTTTGTTATTGTTTTTAGTTCAACTATTCTTGATCCGATCCGGTTTAGGTTCTCGTTTTATGGTGAGTGTTCGTTGTTTGTGGTTGTTTTTTGTTCAACTACTCTTGATCCGATCCGGTTTTGGTTAGTTTAATGGTGAGTGTTCTTTGTTTGTTGTTGTTTTTTGTTCAACTATTCTTGATCCGATCCGGGTTTGGTTCTCGTTTTATGGTGAATGTTTTATTTTTGTGCTCAATTTTCTTTTCGGTTCAATTTTGTTAAACAGAGATTCTAACAGGCAATTTCTGCTCTTTCATTGTAATCAATTCCACATTGTCTATATTTGCATTGAGAAGACGATAGACAAAAGGTAAAGTTAAACAAACTACCGCTAGGTGACTTCGAAAGAATCATATGTAATACTAGAAAAGGAATATCAGGGCTGGTAAACGCTAACCTACGGGACGTTAATTTTGAAATTGAATGTCCCCGTTAATCTGCGATTTAGCCTCATCCAACCAATATACAATGTATTGTTGTTTTCTAAACGAAAAGAGCAACGAATTGTCAATTTTGAAAGTCGCATGAGGTCCCATTTCTCATTGTTCACCTCTGCACATGTAAACTGGAGAGGAAGGCAAAGGGACCTATGCGAAGTCTGTCTTCAACGATTCCTTTTGTCGGTCAAAATGGAAAACAGGGAAGATATTTCACTGGCAGAATTTCCGCTTTTTGCACAAATTTGCTGGGTTTCCCCTACAAATGTTTGAATGTCTTGTCCGTAACTGCATCATAGAACGATTTCTTATCTCGCATCTTATCCGCTTTCTACTATATGCTAATGCGTGGCTTACAGACCGGGAAAGAATGTAACTTTACCGGAAGTGATGTAGGTGCCAAAACGAATTGGCAGATAGCCATCACGTGGTACTTTAATTGGTGATAATGTATGTGTTAATTGATTTCACAAACGGTAGTACAGTAATGTATTCCGAGAACAGGTCAGTGTAAACGGCTCGTATGAGGAAATTGATTTACCCTATGTTGTTGTAATGCGATCGACAACTCGTTTGGGGACAATCGAGTTATCACTTATATGTTAACAAATGATTAACCAAAAAATAGTTATAATATAGCCGTAAGCTGTCGGTTGAAAATTAAGGATGGACAATATGATTTCTTCCTATCAATTTGTCCTTACGAGATACGCATTATTTCGATGTAGTTTTCAAGTGTTATGCTTTCACGTTAGACC
Organism: Cerastoderma edule; assembly: GCA_947846245.1. Lineage (NCBI taxonomy): Eukaryota > Metazoa > Mollusca > Bivalvia > Cardiida > Cardiidae > Cerastoderma > Cerastoderma edule. The sequence goes on from OX401414.1 coordinate 25,256,930, forward strand.
AGCTACAAGCAAAATGGTAGAACGGGTTATGTACAATTATACAATAACAAGCTCAACCAAAGCGAGAGAGATTCCGTACCCAACAGTGTTCTATGAGTTCACCGGAGTTTGTTCACAAAACCTGCCTTCAATACAGACTCCTCAGATATAAACAATGCCTCGAGATTTCGTAAACAACAACAACGTTTTAAAGGTCATTTCGGTACTTTGACCTTCCCGGATGCAGTAAAGCGTCTGACAGCGTGAAACGATGGCCTATTCGTGGCCTATATGATTCGACTGTCGAGTTCTTCACGCTTGGCTAGAATGCTAATGTGGGAAAGCGGTCAGTGGCATTGAAAGTTATAGAATAATGATCCGCACCGCAACGTCCTACACAAAGTTAAGATAAGTTTTATACCAGGCTATGACAAAGCTGAGAGAAAGAATAAAACGCATTTTTTTTACTTTTCGTATACATCAAGCTTTAAAAGAAATCATGAAGGTCAACATTAAGAACCAGTACAGCGCTTCACAAAGTTAAAATTAGAAGATAGTTGTTATACTTAACTATGACAAAGACGAAACAAGAGAACACCTTGTTTTCTACGAACAGATTTATTAATAATGAACATCAACTTGTACAGCGAATGCAGCGTACTACAAGGATGCTATGAGAGAAAAAAAATCAAACTCAACCATGAGATAGAGGGGAAAATAGAACATATGGTTTTTGTCTGCTTTGAGCGTTATAGAATGGCGAACACCTGTTGAAGGACAGGTGTTCCGACTCTGTCAGTTACCTGATGGTTTATTTGATTAATTGTGCAGCCCCAATTGAGCTCATGTCTTTTTAGAGACATCATGTTTGATAGGACGTTTTGTTGTAACAATATGCCCAATGGACTTAACCAAGTACTCAGATATTTTCGATGAAATGTATGCATAGTTACCTGATACTTTACCATACGAACTACATTGCTTGCCTGTGAAAGAATATACCTCATATTACATTCACTTCATTTGAAACGACAAAAAAATGGCCTCTGGTAAGACGCTCAAAAACACAAGTGTACGTTCTGTGTCATTGCTGTTCTTCATTAACTAAGATAAGGTCTGTATAATGGTCTCGCGACTTCTTTTCTTTTCGAAATCCTCTTGACATATAAACGCCAACGAAGTATGCAAAAGGGTCGAACTCATTGGGACACATTGGCAGACTTCGTAAGCGAGCATGAGCCCGAAACACTGTTAAACAATGAGCTATGATTTTAACAGTGACCTATTTGGCACGCTGGTGTTAAAGAAAAGTATCAGATGATTTAGAATTGTGCCTTTTGCATGGGTGCATAAACCAGCGGATGCATGCATCCATGTTATTTAAGTGGTATCATTAGTTACAAATCTTGGATTGCTGTCAAAATGATTGGCATGTTTGTTAAGTGCGGAAACCTGTATCTGCAATCGAACACTATGCCTTAGATTCGCATATTGTAATTAGGCAAGATACAAACGTCTTATTGTTTATAGATTTTCCAAGACATCTTGAAGAGTTTTTACTTAATTTTTTTTTAGAGTTTAGTTTCCGATTTTGATCTTAATTAAACAGCTGAAATACGAAATGCTAAAGCAAAACAGCGAGATTAGAACGCATTTAATTGAAACTTTCAAGAAAAAAGGACTGTATCATACCTCTCCGAAGCAGCAGTCAGGCCTTTTATAGTGTACAACAAGCAAATAATATAGTTATAATAATAATTATTATCATGATAAGAAGATGAAAAAAAAAGATCACGGTGGTCAACCTGAGTCACACACACACAAAGACTCCAATTATGCAAAACCAAAATAATTAAAGCGAACATTGTTAACACTTCCCTGAAAAAAAAATGATGTCATCAAACAACAACAGTCAGACCTCTCGTAATGTACAACAAGAAAATAATTTTGACCACGTCAAGGGAAAAGGGGCACTCGGACATAGCAAACAGTGTAGCCCCAGACCAGCCGCCACGTCAATGACGTGGCGGCTGGTCTGGGGTTACACTGTTTGCCATCTTAGAGGACATCAAGTTCTACTTTTAAATAAATACAAATGATAACTGTCGTGACTAGATGCTGGAATGATAGCGCTAAGAAAGAGCTGAGTCAGTGGTTTCTATTTATGTCCGAGTGCCCCTTTTCGCGTGACGCGGCCAATATTATGATGATAATGATCAATCAAAAGACAATATCATGGTGGTCGACTTGACTCACAAAACAAAAATAGAAACACCTTCTAATAGCAACAATGCTTGCTTTCCACAGCTGCTGGATCAACAACCCTTTCCTATTTCAAGTGTTATCCATTCGACGTCGTTTGTTTGTTCTTAACACTTGTAAGTCTACTTTCCTGGGTAAGTTGTAAGTGTCACTCCATTTAATCATTAAAATGGATATCAATGCATTGCTTCCTTGCAGTCGTTCCTGTGTCCGATCTTCAACACGTTTTAAACATTTGTATGTGTGTTTCTATGGGTAGGTTGGAAGTTGCACGACGTGTCATAAACATAATGGATATCTTATTGACTACTTCCTTCCTTGCAGTCGTTCCTGTGCCCGATCTCCAACATGTGACCCTTTTTGACCGCGGACTGACGTGTACCGTGACGGCCAAACCGTATGTCATGTACAGCAGCACCTATCTATCAGAGTTTAACAAGTCAAGTACGTAGAACATTTCATCTGCATCTACTCATACCGTCGACAGGACCCATCGTTGAACTTACGTTAATCATATATTGATATTTATCTCTATAAAATAACGTTTTTTAAATCAGTGTTTCGGCCATAGTCTTTGTTAAGAACAACAACGGATCGTCCACGCTTTTGACTTTACATCATCATAGGGTTCTTCACATAAAAATATTTTACTATACTATTTGGTGTGGTACTATGTTTTGATGCTAGATGCTCAAAGGTCAATGTCACTCATTATACATTTAGTAGATCGGCGTGGTAACTCAAATGTTTAATAAAAAATGGAATATGTACAATGTCTACGTTTCTAAGGTCAAAGGAAAATGAGAAATGGTTTGACCACCTGATTAATCAAATTATAAATACATATATCAAAAAATTGGTTTATCGTCCAATCAATCAATCTATCAATCAATTAATCAAACAAGCAGTTAACCAACGAATCATATTTCTATTCCAGGTACGAATGACAGTTATTCCAACTCTACAGGAGTCAGTTTATCTACACCAATGAATACAGTAACAGACTACGGTAAGGCGGGCTTCGTGGTCAATGGGATACCGTTGTATATATATGTTTTAAATCAAGTTCTATCAATCCTGATAAATCATTCTCGATATCTCTTCCTAGTTCATTAACCAGTACTCGCAATAGATGTGGATTATCAATATTTTCCAAAAAGTACCCCGATGCTCATGGAATTCAAGCCTTGGACCCTTGTGTCCGCAGCATGTCGCTCTATCCCTGAGCCACTGTCCACTTTGCTTTGTGGTATCCGAATCGCTAAAGAGGTGGACTGATATGCTACTGTGTTGTTATGCGACCGTGTTGGCACACAACCTTTAAGATGCATAGGGATTTCCTTTGACATACGTCAAAAACACAATGATGTACAAAGCATTGGTGACGAATGGTATTTCCCGGGGATGGGGGTGGGGGTGTTAGTTTGTTGATACATCCAAGATAAGGACTGATAAACGTCCCAAATAGCTCAGTCGGCATACCTTTACGTGGGCGGCACAGATTCGATTTTCTGCTTAGCTGCATTGTTCTTTTCTTTCATTTATTATATGTGGATATTTACTTATTTTTCTTCTTTCTTTTTCTAGGTTTATACATAGGTTTGGCATTCCTTGGCATCTTTCTCATCCTCGTCGTAATTATCATCCTTATCATTCTCAGGTAAGACTCTTGTTATAAAACGTATAAAACGTTTTTATTCAACTTGAGCATATGTATCGCATGGTTATATATCGTTTGAGCTTGAATGAAATACTATCTTTGGATCAACGAAAATCTGTAGGAAGTCTTTCATGTACGATCATGGCTTAATACAGTGTTATGTCAATCCCTCAATATGCTGTTCACAGCATCTGATATGATATAAAAAACAATATGGTTTTCAAAGAAATATATTAGAACAAATGATTGAGTTTGTGTTATGCCTAAACTTGACAATCTGTAGTGACTTGTGCAGCGGCGTATGTGCTGATTGTCTGCACTGTGTATTGAAGTTTATGCGCTCAAAATTTACATAGTGGCATACCATATTCCATAGAACAGTGGTACATTCCGGTCAATTATTTAAAACTTTTCATTTACTTTCATTTCATACAAGGGGTTGGCACTATAACTATGTTCAACCGACCCGGTAGGTCATTAGACTGAAAACCCTTTTAACTACAAGGGGTTGGCACAATCGTATCTACTCGGCAATCCCCGTAACAAGTCGGTAGATATACCTCGTAAGCAGTACATGAATACACCAGAAATCCTGGGGTAATTCGCCTTTCTTTCCGGCGGATAACGCAAAATGCACACAGGCACTAAATATGTTTATGAATACACACAAATTGGTTAAATATCACAATTGAATGGTTTTTTTACCCTTTTCATTAAAGATGATCATATCAACACATCTTTGTTTCATATTTTGTCAATTGGCTCTTTTCGGCAATCCCCGGCTTGTACCGGGGATTTCCGAGTAGATACGATTGCTAACGGACATGCCCTTCGTTGCTGACCTACTTTCAAAGATGGCTCCCCATTACCTCCGAGGTTATTTTAAGAAATGGCCGAGGTGTTCCGAATGGGGGGTTGGCACTATACCTCTGTTTCAACACCATCAACTTCTACTGAATATGTGCCGTCAATTTCAGACGCCGAAGGACTTCGGCTGGTGAGAAGGGCGACAACAAAGGCAGTCCGTCCAACTCGAACTCGCAGACTAACTGCAGTGAAATACAGAAACGGCCATTACCGGACACTGTTGGTATGTCCTACTTCCTTCATTTTTGATTGGTTTTATGGAGATTAACTCTTTTTCTTTAACTCCTTCTCCACCATAACTCACGTTGTCACATCTGCATGTCTGAATCAGATAGCTTTAGGAACAATTGTGACAAGTGCATAAAATAGCATTTATTTTTTATTTGTCACAACGATTCTGATCCAATATCACAAAAATATATCCTAAATGTCTGCTCATAAACGATGGAGGACGAAGCTAAGCTTAATTATCCATAAAGGCGGATCGAGCTGGGTAAAAGTTTCGGCATTCCATGGGTCTGTCCTGGGACTCCCTCAACTAAATACTCAATCGCCGATACATTTCATTTCAGACGAGGGTCGGCCATTTTTACAGCAGAGCTACAGCGTCGTTGCCGACGAAATTCCTCGCTGCGCCCCCTTTGTCACGCCCTCTTCTCCGACGTACGCCGAAATCGACGAAAGCAGCGACACGTGTGGCGAACCTGAGAAGGACCCCAAACCCAAACTTAAACTGGTTGGTAAAAAGTCGCTGGTCGACAACTCGAAGCGCGAATTACCGGCAAAACCTGTGGAGGAACCGAAATCTGGGAAGCCTCAGATATATTACGAGATTGACGATGCCGCTAAAGATGCGAGTACAGAGAAAGCAACGCCGTCTAAGAAACAACCAAGTAAGAGGGGTGACACTGTTGCCCCTACAAAACAGGCGGAGAAGAACGTGTACGGTTATAAGCGAGAAAAGAAGTTATCGAACGCGAGTAACATTTACGACGAATGCGCGGACATCCAAAACGAGATCAATGGCGTCGCCGAGAAAACCTACATGGACATGACGCACCGGAAACCGAGTGGCGACCATGTACTCAACAACAAATATACGAAAGATAAAGTGAACCAGTCTAAGCGGATTCTAACGAAAGATAAGCCGACCAGTCCGAAACATAATTCCCCGTATGTAGACTGTGCCAACCCGAAAAAGCCGGGGGACCCAACAAAGAAACTTGTGGCGCCCAAGGCCAAGCATGAGTCCCTCTCCAGCGACTCGGATTCAGATGACGATATTTCTATGGTGGAGAACGAACTTTATGAGCCGTTTGAGTCTGCTAAAGTATGACCACGTGATTTGAGTCTGCTAAAGTATGACCACGTTTTCCTTGGGTTCCTTTCGTCGTTTTCCTGCCATAAATTGAGATCGAGGTTCGTGCAATACCGTTTAAGCAGTGGAAGGACAAGTTAAGATCAACGCATTTGGCGGTTCGTACGAATCTAGAATAAAATGCGCGTCAATAATGTAGTTTTAAACAAAAAATGGTAATGATTCTCTTGTAATAGCCTCAATGATGTCCGATTGCAGGCGTATAGGATTGTGTCTTTTTTGTGAATCTACTGATATCTACACATGGCTGTGTTTCATAAGAATAAACCGATTCATCCCGTAGATTTTATATGCGCGATTATTGTGAGAAATGTATAGCGGACAGCCTTGTTAATTACTCTAATAAACAACAACTAAAGCAACGTGTAACTGCAGCTGTAAGAACACATGTATCTTGATAGATCATCAACCCAAAAAGAGAAGTTTATTATAAAATATATCCAAATTGGACACTGCATTGTCTAAGATAGCGGCAAACTTAACTGTGCCTTTGCTTGTTTCGTGATCTTATTCAGATACATGAAAAATCACTAGTTATCACTTTCCATTGTTCCTAGCAAAGTTGTATAGTATGTATATTGTATCTAGGGTCAACACTGGTATTATATATTGAAAGTCAATAACAAAAAAGGACACACATGTTTATATAGACATTCGATTAATATGATAGATTATCGTAAATCGTGTAATGTTTATCTGGGAAATCGGCATAAAACTCCATCCATGAAGTTATAAGATGCAAATTCTGACATAATGTGTCCCCTACTGGACGTAACGTGCTTTTAGGGTGCTCGAGTTCTATTTGATCTGTATATATTCTTATACAGTTTGTGTATCCAACGTTACGGAAACGATATGGTAAAAAACTCTTTTTGATTTATGAGAAGAGCTTTTATGTTTTCATGGGGGTTGCAAGAAATAACATGTTCACATTATTTGAAACATCAAAGAAATGCGTTTTGTTTTCATGTAGCTATCAAAAAACAAAAAAAAACAAAAAAAAAACATAAAGCATACATCTCTTCGTTTCTTACAGTTTATCTATCATCAAGTATGCGAATGGAATGACCAAAGTGGTTCTATGATTGTACATTCGTTTTCAGTAAGTTCCAATGTGTCTTACATTGTGTTATCGCGCAATGATTGCAGAAGTAGTTCCAATACGAGTATTTATTTCTACTCATGTGGAGATAAAGAAAACTGCGAACCAAATCTTGTCAAAGATCATTAAGCCAATCAAGACTCGTCGTCGCTTTTCAATCCGGCTTATAGTAGATAAAGTAGAAGTTGAATGTTTGTTCAAGCCTGTTAGGAACTACAGTCTCACTTGTGTTAAGCAACCACCCTTTTAAGCAGCCAACCTGCCTTTAACGACCACCACAGAAAACCTATTGTTAGATTTATAGTGTACATCAACTTGAGTTAAGCAGCCAACCTGTCTTAATCAGCCTATTTAATCTGTCTCATAGGCTCGCCTCTTAACACACGTTTGACTGTATATTGTGCCTTGAATTCAGCAGGTGCTACCTCTTTGTACGTACATACATGTAACATACTTATTGTAATTGCCCGAACCGATGTCTTTGTGTGGAACCTTTTGTTGAACTAGTCCAAATGGAAAGCAATGGCAGAAGGAAATGTAAAACAATAGACAAAATAAAACTGTTCTTTGTAAATAACGATAGAAACCAATGTAACAAGAATTTGTTTTATAGGAAAACTGTCTTTTCTTGTCGCAATCAGTACCAAGTCCCATATTGTTGTATTAAACCGTATTTTCTGTTACATTGGTTATCATGAATGAACATACATTATAGAATTACTCCTATCGTTTTTTACATAGACACTTATTCCGTTGATATCAAAATGGCATGTTTCGAATGATCGTATAGTATAACCTGAAGTCTGACAGTTTGTTAGTATAATACATTTGTCTGATGAAGAGGTAGTGTATGACGAGATATTCTTATATTAGTAAATTCATTACCAGAGGTGATTGTAAAGGGGTTGAATCAATGTATTCCGTGAGACTTGATATAGTTAAACTCATTATGTGATGGGGGGATTCATTAAAGTCGTCTTGTCGAGACAATATCACGAAGATATCCACTAAAATCGCCTTTTGGAAAGAATATGCTGAGGATATTCATTAAAGTCACTTTGTCGAAAATTGCTTAAATGGGCACGATTTACTAAAGGTATTCGTTAGAGAACTCCGTGAAGACAATATGATACGAATATTTTTTACACTTGTCTTGTCAAGACAAAAAAAGTGAGGATTTTTTTTATCAAACTTGCCTTGTCCAAACATTATAATGACGATTTTCAAAAAAGTAGTCTTGTCGAGAAAACATTACGAAGATATTCAGAAAAACCGTCTTGCCGAGAAAACATTACAAGATTTTCATAAAAGTCGCTTTGTCGAGAAGATATTACGAAGATATTCATAAAAGCCCCCTTGTCGAGAAAATACATTTGATCCTATCAATTACCCTTATCCATCCCACGAGAAGAAAGTGCCCTCTAATTATAGAGCAAATGACGTTGCCTTTTCAAATTTGATACGATTCAATATGAGGACAGGCTTGTTCCAAGCGCCTTCTGTTAGGCTTTGTTATTGTAAAAGTATAATTCACAATTCTATTGATACTATGGATTAATTTTGAAAATACATTTCTATTTTTTGTTGTTTTTTTTGTGTTAAAAAATCAATATGTCTCCATTGTTAATACCACTACTAATGATGTAATTTATTTTAGAATAAACATTTCTTTTTCCGTAAACCGTTTGTTTTTGTGTTTTAGCTGTCTTCAAACGGTATATACATAGTATGACATGTTTGTTATATTAGATTTTGGCAGGGATTCATACAGTTTTAATGAAGGCATAAATTTCATTATTCCCACTGAGAAATAATTCTTTTGCGCAAAACTGCCCTTATGATTCTCAGTATCAGTTATTTCTCTTATCTTGAATGAGGCAGCTATGTTCCTTAGCATATCCCCCAGTAAGTCTAAAATTACATCTAGGGGAAAATTATTTGACAAATAAACGAAAAGGATTCCTCTAGTTGGAGCAAATGATAATCGTAAAAACGACTGTTTCTTGTCTCCTTTTTAAATCCGTTTCGGTCATATGGTAGTCTGCGATTTGTCATGGTAAATAGAAAATAAGGATAAAAAATCAGCAAATAATAGATTGTTATGAAGAATGGATTATTCCTCTACGATATTTGGTAGAAACCATTGTGACAAAAGAAGAAACTGCCCCTTAGGAGCACTTTCTTCTTTTGTCAAAAACTTTTCTGATGTAGTCTGTGAAGTGTGCGCTTGAACGCTTGTGGGCGACAGTGCTGCAGATGTAGAGCGTCGGCCTATTGTACCAAGGGTTTTATGTTCGATCCACGTTTTGCGAGGTAAAATTGCCGGGACTAGCCCTCAAATCGGCACAAGTATTGGTTTAATATCCAGGAAGCAGTCATCAGGAATGAATTTTGTAAGCTTAATGTTTCCATCACAATCGGTGTAAAAAGAAATTAGTTTAAACTAAGCTGTATAGATTATAGAAGGAAAGAATGATAGTGATAGAAAATATGGGTCAAATGTCACAGATTATATCTACACTGTCTTCCATAAACATTCACACAGACTGATAATGACCGCGAAAGTTCTGTTATACTGTGTATTACTTGTGACAACCGTTATATGTGATGGAACCCCGCGAAAACGATTCCTGGTGGACGAAACCCAGAATGTAACTGATGTCCTGATAAAACTGTCCACTGAGGTTTGTTTGGTTCTTTTTTTTGGGTTTAACTAGTAATTTCCTAAAGGTGCGTGTTTATACATGATACTCTTTGCAAGCCAACAAATAACTTTGTTGGAACAATGATGTTCTGTAAGCCCATCACAGTATATCATTTAAGCAAAATGTTCAGAATGGGTCAATACAGCTTAGTGTATGTGCAGATGGTATGAAATGAATTTCAAAACCGTTGCATTACTTTTGGATCTACATACATATCAATGAATTGTATACAGGTTCTATATACACTGTACTTAGCTACGAAATCTTATCTCCAGAATATTGCATATAACAGTACAGTTGATATATATTTTTCTTAAAAAAAAACATATGAATTCTGATATCCAAATATCATCATATATGTGAACAAGAAGCTTAAATCATAACGCCTGTGTTCTGTCAGAAAACCCTAGGGTAAGGCAGGTTTCCTTTCCCAATAAGTTTTCCAGTCCTTTCTCTTAATATTAGTCCTTCATTGAAAGCATGGTCGTTTCTCTGCATTAAATTCAAAATGCTTGTTAGCTGCTGAGTAAATTACCACTCGGCCATTTTGAACTTTCCATACCTTAAACCTTAGTCTTGACCTTTAATATTCCAAGACGTTTAAATAAGTACGATAATAAGGCATGGTTTATAAGTCTCATCACTTATCCGAAAGCTATTCAACATTTCATTCCATTGTCTTAGGTCGCTGCCTTGAAGCAGACCCAGGCACGATTAACGAACGACGTCACTAACTTGACAGAGACACTGGCTTACGTGAACAGTCAACTCCAGGAGACGAGATCCCAGCTATCCCACGTCAACTCGCACAGTCTCTCAAACAGCGGTGAGTTTAACCCTTTACCAAACGCCAAATTTTCGCCTGTCCCAAATTGAAAGGGATTGCAGACGACATTGCAAAATGTGAAAAAAATCTTCTGGTAGGGTAGAAAACATTGTGGGAAAAGGGAAAAACTTCTCCTTTACCCACAATGTTTTCCAGAGTCGTTTGGTAAAATGGGTTAAGTCATTGTGTTTCGAAAACAATATTTCAAGCATTGTCGCAAAAAACTTTAAAACCAGAACCCAGCTTTCTTTGTTTATGATATGCATATATAGTAGAATATCTATAAAATTCGAACTTCTGAGTGTCGAACCCCTCGTACGTCAAAAGAATACAGGTACAGTCTAACTTGTGTTAAGCAGCCACCCTTTTAAGCAGCCAACCTGCCTTAAACGGCCACTACAGAAAGTCCCATTGTTAGATTTACAGTGTATATCAATTTGTGTTAAGCAGCCAACCTGTCTTAAGCAGCCAATTTACTCTGTCCCAAAGGCTGGCCTCTTAACACAAGTTTGACTGTAATACATTGATATGTATATTTTCGACATCTATACGTCCAACTCTCTTTCTCCCCCTCTCTCTCTCTTTCTTTCTTTCTTCTCCCTTTCTCTGTCTTTATCTGTGTCTGTCTGTTCCTCTCTCTCTGTCTTCCTGTGTATCGCTGTACTTTTTTCTCTCTCTCCTTAACTTTCAGTTCTTCCTGGACTTTAGCAAAGAGGGCAATACCATGTCTACCTGGAAGTATGTTGCATTTAGAGTTATTTCATGTTCTCCTGGACTTATGTTGCATTAATGGCCACGCAATGTCTTTATTTACAATAAAATATTTTATTGTATTGTAATTCTTTGCATATACATCAGATTCAGTATATGTCAGTTGGGAAAGTTCTTCATGGACTTATATAACATTGAGGGTTATATTATCTCTTTATTTACAATAAAATATTGTATTGTCATACATTGTATTTATTCCAGGTTCAGTATATGTCAGTTTGGAAAGTTCTTCGTGGACTTATATAACATTGAGGGTTAAATCATCTCATTATTTACAATAAAATATTGTATTGTCATACATTGTATTTATTCCAGGTCCAGTATATGTCAGTTTGGAAAGTTCTTCATGGACTTATATAACATTGAGGGTTAAATCATCTCATTATTTACAATACAATATTGTATTGTCATACATTGTATTTATTCCAGGTCCAGTATATGTCAGTTTGGAAAGTTCTTCATGGACTTATATAACATTGAGGGTTAAATCATCTCATTATTTACAATACAATATTGTATTGTCATACATTGTATTTATTCCATGTCCAGTATATGTCAGTTTGGAAAGTTCTTCATGGACTTATATAACATTGAGGGTTAAATCATCTCATTATTTACAATAAAATATTGTATTGTCATACATTGTATTTATTCCAGGTCCAGTATATGTCAGTTTGGAAAGTTCATCCTGGACTTATATAACATTGAGGGTTAAATCATCTCATTATTTACAATAAAATATTGTATTGTCATACATTGTATTTATTCCAGGTCCAGTATATGTCAGTTTGGACAGTTCTTCATGGACTTATATTAAATTGAGGGTTATGTTATCTCTTTATTTACAATACAATATTGTATTGTCATACATTGTATTTATTCCAGGTCCAGTATAGGCCAGTTGGGACAGTTCTTCAAGGACTTATGGTGCATTGTGAGCTGTAGCAAGTTTTCTTTACAATAAAATAGTGTATTTTAATTGTATTGTTTATTCCAGGTTCGGTATATATCAGATGGGGCAGTTCATCCTGCAGTGGAACCAGTACCGAACTAGTATATGCTGGTAAGTCTTTATTATTCCATTTTCCATCTACAGTGAATCCTCGTTTATCCGGACCCCGATTATCCGGATGTTTCGCAATCCGAACGAAATTGTAAGGGAACGGAATTATTTGACCAGTTTGTTGCAGATAACTTTTGAAAACATTGTGGGAAAAGGAGAAATTGCTCGTGACGAGCACTTTCTCCTTTTCCCACAATGTTTTCTGCCATATCAGAAGATTATGTTTGAGACGGTCGACAATTTGGCACTTGCTAAAGTGTTATAAGTATACACGCGCATACAGACCGTTTATGTCTTAATGTGTATAAGAACAAGATCTGGTTCATTAGTCCAGATGATTCGGAAATCCGGACATTTTGTTGGTAACGGGCGCGTTCGGATTAACGAGACATCACTGTATGAGGTTAAATGCCGTGTCAATAGTGCTTCAGTTATTTTACGGTCTCCCTCAGTACTAGGTGGTGCTATAAGGAATCTGTTAACATGTTTTACCCATTTTACATCATTATACCGCATTTACTACAGGAGACCTCGAAAAACCCACTGTGATAAAATGATAAATTGCTCAAAGCGAGCAATTCATCCTTTTGACGCAATGATTTCTTCAAAATGTAAAGAAAATGTAGATTACATGATATGTTTTTCGTGTATTGTTTCTTTATATTGATAGCAGCATCAATAATAAAAAACTCTCCGCTTCCATAGAGTTTAACCAAAAGACCTTAATAACCTCATTTCGTAGATTGCCCATAAATTCCAGGCTATGCTGGGGGTTCGAACTGGACGTCAAAGGGCGCCTCGGCCAACTATCTATGCCTGGTACCCGATCCAGTACTCGTTGGTAACATAACGGGCGTAAACGGTGCGCAGGTAGGGGCTTGTCGTTTTTCTGTTGGTATTTTTTTCTTTGGGATTGAGATATTTGTATTCGCTGTAAATAACAAGCTTTGTAACCAGTGACTATATCAATTTTTTATATTTTTTATATGGGTTTTACATCACATCAACATTATTTCAGTTATGTAGCGATGCCCGACTATTAATGATGGAGGAAGACCCCATACTCAACTGCCCATAAGGGCTGGTCAAGGCGGGTAGAACCATCGACATTCCGTAAGTCAGTCGGGAGACTGCCTCTCATGAAAATCCATATCCCTCTCAGGATTTGAACCGTTTTGTAAATAGTTTGTGTTTGTAATGTCGGTATGTTTTTTTTGGTTACGATATTTTCACCTGCCACAAATAACAAAGTTTGTAATCTGTGGCAATCATAGTAGTCTATAGTTACCATGGGGTCAGTACTATGTACAGTGAAGCCTCGTTTATCCGGACCCCGATAATCCGGATGTCTCGCAACCCGAACGAAATTGTAAAGGAACGGAATTAGTTGACCAGTTTGTTGCAGACAACTTTTGAAAACATTGTAGGTAAAGGAGAAATTGCTCGTGACGAGCAATTTCTCCTTTTCCCACAATGTTTTCTGCCATATCAGAAGATTATTTTTGAATTTCATCACGTTTTGAAATGTCATCTGCAAACTCTTTCAATTTGGGACTGTCGACAATTTGCCATCTGCTAAAGGGTTATAAGTATACACGTGCATACAGACCGTTTATGTCTTTATGTGTATAAGATCATGCTCTGCTTCTTCAGTTCGGATGATTCGGTAATCCGGACAGTTTGTTGGGAACTGACGTGTTCGGATAAACCGTTTATAACTTCCAACTCCATGCGGTGTTTCCATCTGCTGTTGCTTTGAATTTGGATTGGTTTCAAGGTCCGACATTGTTTCCCTTACAGGTGTTTGGTGCAGAATATGTATTCGACAACGCCCAGTGGACGTCTGCTTCATATAGTCTGTTCGGGAAGGACGTTTCGTTCCACGACGTCCCCTGTGCCGTCTGCAGGTCTCCAAGGTAACATAATTATCGTGTATGAAAAGGTATTCACCAGGCCCGGCCAATATATCGTTCCCACGTTTAACCCTTACAGTGCTTGAACCGACTTCATGCTTATGCAAATAGGTTAGATCCATGCCAGTTGCCAAGTGAGTTGGCACCTGGCCTGTGATCTAACCTGTTTGCTTCTCTGAGTATCTTTCATCATCAAAATTAAGCAGATATTTAAGGTTTTAGAAAGAAAACGGCGTACAAATATATTTTGATAAAATTCCCCAGCATTCTAATGGTTAAAAGATGAGGAAATTTAAGGACATTAATAGGTGCACTTTCCACCACAGGACGACTGTTTTACTGTTGAACATGGCATGAACTCGAGATTCAATCGAACGGTCTAACTGGATTTCTTAACACCTTCTTAAACATTTGCTCATAAGTTTTAACTATTCGTCAATAAACATTAACTATCTACTTATTCATATCAACTATTTGTGAATAAAATTTTACTAGTACAATTTGAATTTATTGTCGTATTCTGTAAAAACCATTCATAAGCTATACATGCTTCAGTTGATAGATTTTTTTTTCTATGATCGTCTAGATCATCTAGTGTGATGGTCCCCGGTAAATCCACGTGTAAACATGGCTGGCACGAAGAGTACAGTGGGTATCTGATGGGAGGTTACTCTGGTAAGGGATTCATTCTGCTGTTCATTTAAATCCATATACAGTAATATCTCGTTTATCCGAGCACGTCCGTTCCCAACAAAATTGCCGGATAAACGAATAATCCGGACTAATGAAGCAGGGCCAGGTCTTATACATAGTTAGACATAAACAGTCTATTTGCACGCGTATACTTATAAACTTTTACCAAACGCCACCGTCCCAATTTGAAAGAATTTGCAGACGACATTTCAAAACGTGATGTAATTCAAAATTAATCTTCTGATATGGCAGAAAACATTGTGGAAGAAGGAGAAATTTCTCGTCATGATCATCTTCGTTACCCACCATGTTTTTAAGAGTCGTCTGCAACAAACTTGTCAAATTTCGTTACTGTTTGGTAATTGGTTAAGCAATTAACTGCATAATATTTCCGTTCCCTTACAATTTTGTTTGGATTGCGAGACATCCGGATATGGTTCCGGGAAACGAGGCTTAATGTATGTAACATAATAGATGTCTTTGAATAAGAAAAAGTATAGGCTCATCCTAACCATTCCTACGCTTTGCCCTAAAACATTTCCGGTTCCAGGTACCAACCGTTCTAGAGTCTTAGCCTAGTACCATATCTTTTTCCTGAAGATCATTATAGTGGGTGTGGTTTACCCTTAGAATGCTGGGTAAGAATAGATTTTTGTGTCATCTGCTTTCCAAAACCTTAAATACCTGCTTAGTTTTGACGAAGAAAGATACTCAGAGTATCAAACAGGTTAGAATACAGGCCAGCCGCAAACTTACTTGGAGGCTGGCCTGGATCCAACCTGTTTGCATAAGCATGAGGGTCGGTTCTAGCATCATAAGGGTTTAATTCAAATAGATAACATAATGAATATAAAAGTCGATTTTGAATAGGAAAGGGTATCGGCTCACCGTTTTATATTACAACGTTTTGCCTGATAACATTTCAAATTCATGACACCAACCATTCTATAGTCTTAGCCTAGTACTGTTGGACCCAGGAAAGCCGTAACTGAAAGAAAGTGTTGGCACAATGTTAATCACCATGAAAACTCAAGACACCATTCATCTATAACTATACCGCTAATTAGTCATCCCTAAAGACCTTTCGGTCGTTCTATCGTGTTTTGCTCCGTTCCGCTGTTACATCCCATGAATATAAGTTTAGTAATATAATTTGTTGTGATGTCTACTCCTAAATGATAGAAAGATTCAAACGTTAATGTCCACAGGGGCGTTTCCAGGTCGGGTGGAACCCCATGCATTTCCCATGACATTAGCAAGGCAACACGTTTTTGAAATTTCAAATTTCAACTACATCGCCATTTTCATTATTAATCGAAGAGGGATCATGTTTTACTGGTGACCGCTTTAGTAGGGATGTCTCCAAGGTCTCATATGACACTGCTCAAAAGGGCTTGGCCTCGATAGGCAGAAAACCCGTAAGTCATCAGGAAGATCACCTCAATGAATATCGAAATATACTATAACGGAGTTTAAACGCATGTTGGGAGGGCCTTTGCGATAACAGGTCCAGTGCTTTAAACACTACTTTTAGTTTTTACTGAGCATTTTACGCTAAGAATTTGCTTATGTCCGAAACAACATTCCCTCTTATTTCAATATTGGGCTGAGCATTATTGCGAAGTAACACATCATTGGAATCATCTCTCTGATACGCTTCCAATGATGTGTCACATTGAAATATTTAACGTTCTTTTAAAATACTATCCATTTTTATCAGTTTTATAAAAGACATAGATAACATGTTATCTATGTCTCTGGTTTTGACAAACGAAAACATTTTCCTGACATTGTTTTGTTAAATTGTTTAGTAAAACAGTACCCAGGACATGAATGGTCTGATGTTACCTGACAAATGTTGAAATCGACGTTAATTCTAAACTTAATAAGCCATTTCCCCTGCCATTTCTAGGTCATGATGCCAGTTCGGAGTTTGTGTGCCTGGATAGAGGTGTAGAAGTCATACCGGGCACTGGGACCAAACAACTCGGCAAGCTTTTCTACTCTGTGAGAGCACAGTGCGGGCCTCTTCCGTGTCCACCGTACGAAGATGGGAAAGATCTTACATGCGCTGTCTGTTCGAAATGAGACATTTATGTTTGCAGGATAGAATGAAGTGTGGTTCTTAATAGTTTTCATTTTAATCCAACATGTGTTTTGAATGGAAACAGGAAAATAATCAGGGCAGAATACAGTGTGAATCTTTAAAGTTTTCATTTTAATCTAACATGCATTGTCTGGTCTGAATGTGACAATTTTACAGCGCAGAATAAATAATGGGCCGCGTCACGCGAAAAGGGGCACTTGGACATATAAAAAAGCGCTGACTCAGCTTTATCTTAGCGCTATTATTCCAGCATCTAGTCACGAAAGTTATCATTTGTATTTATTTAAAGGTATAACTGGATGGCATCTAAGATGGCAAACAGTGTAGCCCCAAACCAGCTGCCACGTCAGTGTCGTGGCGGCTGGTCTGGGGCTACACTGTTTGCTGTGTCCGAGTGCCCGTTTTCGCGTGACGTGGCCCATATATAAGTGTTGTTCTTAACACTCAGATTGACTTCTTTCCCACATATAAATATTCTTATGTGTGATGTCTATTCGAAATGAGAAGATACACAGCGCGGAATCGAGTGTAATTCTTAATGGATTTGACTTTCCAAACAACACATACTTGTGCTGTACAATGTAAATATGCCCCTCAACCCCTGCCCCCCCTACCGCCAACAAAAATCTTCCAAACGACAACAACACCAACAACTTGTGAAAATGAATTTATTTTTCTATGTAACTCGGATGATCCAAGCTGTCACTGTGTGACAGTAGAATAAATTATCTACGTCTAGATCATTCAGACTACTTTCTACATGGCTGATTGTTTGCCAAATGAACATCTTTGATCAGAAGTAGAGCATTACAGGAATTTTTTATACTAATAATAATAATTATAAAAAAATTATCTTTCCACTGGTGTCCATGATATATAATATATTCAAATCACAGACTCAAGAAAATCAAACATTAACAATAAATCTCCATCAAAATAGGTAAATGCATCAATATGAATAGTCATTTTGCCTGATAACATACCAAAACTTCTCTCAGGATTTAGCCATTTTAGATTTTCTGTGGAGTTGCAGACATTTTGGGTTACAGAATTTGTTGTCGTTATACTCAAATGGAACTTTTCCTGTCATATCACCTGCACACTGAAAACAGCGACTGAAACACAAAGATAAACCAAATCAAACACTTTCTTCATTAAAGTTGTTTGTTCAGAAATGAGTAAATTTGAAAATCAAAATAAAATGTTGTTGAAACAATACAGTTTTTGTGTTGTGGTATGATATGATATTAATAACAGGTTATTGAATGCATACTAAATTCAGGAAGCGTTAATATATCTAAGTATGTATGGTCTGTACGCAGTAGATCTCAAAACCATTGCAACACTTTTGTGTCTTATACACATTATTTGATGTACATGTATCCCTATTTATCCTGTCACTAGTGTTATTTTGGGACCGATAACGAGGTGCCGTATAAAATTTGTGATATCCGGCACTAATCATATAACACATCTACGCGACAGATTGTGACGTCATAAGAACGAAATGACGTCATGTTTTCATCATTCTCTACATATTTTTTCCTTCTTTCTCGTGTTTTATTTTCATCTTATTTGTTTGAAAGAATACATAAAGGTAACAGGATAAATAGAATAGATGGTTGGTGTCTTTGAATGGGAAAAGTTATCGGGCTCGGCTTCGGATTATTATCCGTTTCGCCTTCGGCTCACCGGATAATATTCCTAAGCCTTGCCCGAAAACATTTCCTATTCAAGACACCAACCATCTATTCTCTATATATGCTCTAAAATCTTAAATCCAGACTAGTTTTGCTTTCAGTTACTTTATTCCTATGAGTATCATAAAACAGTACAGCTAATTAACAGTTTTTATACAAATAAGGTTCAACTTCCAAATTTGCTTACACCTATAAGACTTTTGGGATGGGTCCCAAATTGAATCAACAGCAGCGACATTGATTAAGTATATGAGCAGAAACCATTGTAAAAAAATAAGAAATTCCTTTTCACAAGCAATTTCTCCTTTAAACAAAATTATTGCATAAACCTTCTATGGCAATGCAGGTGATTCATAGTGACTCGATATAAATCAATCTAGTTAAACAGTTTTAACCCTTAGAGTGCTAAAATGAACTTCAGGCCAGCTGCCAAGTAAATGTGATTATACCTGTTTACTACTCTAAGTATCTTTCCTCATCAAAATTAAGCAGATATTTAAGATGACACAAAAGTTTTTTTTTTTTTAGAAAACTACCCAGCATTCAAAGGGTTAAAACCCCAATGTTTGGTGTTGGGTCACCAATATTAATCATATGGAATTTTTGGACATTTACAGTGACAATGATAAAGTATCAACAATCTAATTTTCATCATAACATTGGACGTTGACTGTGGTGACATTAGATGAAATTTGTCTCAAGCGATTTCTCCTTTCGTCACAGTGGTTTCTCATAATTATATGGAGTTTTATGCAGTGTCAACAATTATTCTGCTATGTTACACCTTTCCTTGATTCAACAATACTAGGCTGGGGCTATGAAATGTCTTGCCAAAGGACACTCCAACACAACCAGATGTATCAGTAGGACTCAAAACACAGAACTCCAAGTTCTTAGTTCACCGCCTTAAACACTGAGCCTAATAGGACTTAGCTGTTTCTTAGTCTCCTGCTACAAATGCTTCAAAAGAATTTAGTACCAAGAAAGGTGTTAATCATATGCTCAAAAGTTCAATCATATATATCTCACCTTAGAACGGGCGTGTCGCCACCATCTTGGGTCACTTGATGAAGTAATCTTCGCTCTGCTGCCAAAGCACGCTGTAAAATAAGATAGCCAATGGTGTTAAAAAAAGTGACATAAAAAATGTACATGTACTTATTTATTTTGGCAATGGAAAAAATATTTCATAAAATAAACCCCTCCTTGCTTAACAATAATTTCTATCTTTCTAAAGATGTCTTTTGGCAAATATCAGTTACTTCTGTCTGTCAAAATCAGATACTATTGAGTTTCTTGTTTGAAATGTTTAAACTCTATGAGGAGCATCATATTTTCTTTCATACCAAGTCAAGAATGAGTAATGACATCATTGCTGTGGAAAGAAGTTGTTTTTATATATAATTTCTCCTTTTTGCCACAGTGACTTGATAGTTTTTGAGTAAAAGGTTATCACTTGTTTATTACTCCTGTTTACAAAATCATACAAAGTCATCTGCAGGAAATAAGGTTAACTGTGACAATAGAATAAACTGCTCTAAATGAGCAATTTATCTTTTTGTCACAATGGTTTCTTCCCACTATCAAAAAGGAAATATATTTATCATGCTACATTTTGAATTTGGACCAGTCACAAGTTGTAATATGGGTGATCTTGGTTAATGCGCAAACTACCTTCTCTCTATCTGACAAGTTGAGATATCTGTGTCTCTCTTTTTCTTCTGCCTTCTTTTTATCCTCCTCTTCCTTTTTCTCTTTCAGCCTTTCTTTCTTTTCTTTCTGTCGAAACTTCTTCCTCTCTGTGTCTTTCTTCTTTTTTTCAGCTTCTCTTTCCTCAGACAATGGAGCTGGTATCTAATAACAACAGTCATAAATATATATAATAATTCAATTTTTAACCTTCTATTATCCTATAAGTTTTGCATTGGGTTGATACATTAGTGGATAATTATCTAAGGGCTGGTCAAGTTGCTTAGGTTCATTGTCCATCGACATTCTTTATATCAGCAGGCAAACTACCTATATAATACATTTTTTTTTTATGGGTTTTACATCACATCAACATTATTTCAGTTATGTAGCGATGCCCGACTCTTAATGATGGAGGAAGACCCCCATACTTAACTGCCCATAAGGGCCAGTCAAGGTGGGTAGAACCATCAGCATTCCGTAAGTCAGTCGGAAGACTGCCTCTCATGAAAACCCATATCCCTCTCAGGATTTGAACCCACGCAGAGAGGGGCCATGTGATTTCAAGTTCTGTACTCTAACCACTAGGCCACGGAGGCCCCTATATAATACATTCATGAACATATACAGTTATCAGGATATGAACGGACAAGTGCTCTAATGCCATTTAAGTGTTTTTTACATTGCATCAACATCATTTTAGTAATGGGATGGAGGATGACCCCAACTTAACTGCCCATAAGTGCTGGTCAAGATGGGTAGAACCATTTGTATTTCACAAGTCAATTAAGAGATTGCCTCCCATATAATACGTACTAGCTCATATTTCTAATTAATCATCCTTATAAAGGTATATCAGATATTGAGTGACATATTTCTTAATTCATTATAAACTTTAATTCCAAAAATGATTGCGAGTCAAATAAAAGATTTTCATATGCAAAATCAGCAAGCAAAAATTTGTTATAGAAGGTTTCCAAAGACAAGTAAACAGTTATAAAACAAACCTGTGCAAAGACATAATCATATCTTTCTGGCCAAGTTCCCATGAATTTTCTGAATTCATTCCTTACTGACTTATCTTTCGAGACTAAAAATGGGGTCTGTCCAGATTTATCCCTGAAACACAAAAAAAGAGAGTAAGATTTGGTTCGAAATAGTGGATAAATTGTCAAAAAATTGTGCAATATCATGGATTCAAAGCAAGAATACTGGTTATAAATGATCAAACCTATTACCTTTTTTTGTGTCTGGTCTAACTTTAACAAAATAACAGATGCAAAAATAATCATGACGACATATACCGGTAATGATAATGGAATTAGGTATTACTATTTCAAGATCAGAAGAAATACTCTTAAAGCCATACTTGTGCTTTTTTACGCTAAAATTATGAAAGTTCTAGAATAACTGACAATTAACTTTTAAGTACTTTAAATTCCCATTAACAGAGGAACTGAGACGATAACACAGTCACATTATGCTTTCAAACAGGTGAATATGATGTGGTTTGTTTACAAGGTCAGCCGTGAAATGTCGGACCAATGAAACCCGAGAAATTCCCTATTTTGAATGTTCACGTTGTTGATATTTGATACATGACAGTATTTTTTAAGTCTCACATGATCTCTTTAACCAAGTAATCAGCACTCGTTTATCCAAGCCCTTCTCGCAATTTTAGATTTCAAAAATGTAAACAATGAAGTGAAATTGGTGGGTACAAAATTTGTTAAAATAGAGCTTCGATAGATAGATTATAAATAGTGCAGGCATTATATTGCCATGATCCTGTGGTGTTTCGTTATGATTCAACCTATTCTATCAAAACATATAACTAGTTTTACCCAGTTTTGCAGTTTTTCTGAGCTCTAGTATACTTTTAAGAAATGGTTTAGTCTATTTCTCTTACACTTCCTTTCATAAAAAATGAATTATAAACTCTAATAAACAATTCATGATTTTATCTCCATCACATATTTCGCCGTCTGCTGTTGCTTTCAATTTTCACCAGTCACAAATTACAATAATGGATTTAAACTTACTTGACAGCTGGTGTGGCACCACACTGTAGTAAGAGGTATAAAACCGCCTTGTGACCCTCTCTTGCCGCCACATGGAGTAAAGTGGCGTCACTGTCACCAAATGGTTCATTCAAAATGGCTGCCGTAACCACGGGAGACATGTCTGGCAGGCTTTGTACAGGCACAATGATTGAGGATGATTTGCCTTGTTTATCCTTTAGATTTAGATTATTAGGGACAGTATTGTTTGATGGTGTGACCTCTTCACCATCTCTTAAGGAATGGTCTGAAGCTTGTTTCCCAGGAACATTGATTATTTTCTGATCACTAGAGAAATTCGCAACCACTTCAATGCTTTCACCTAAGGCTTTGTTATTTATATCACCAGTCTTGACACTTATATCACTTAAACTATTAAAATCAGATGAAACTTTAACATTTCCACATGGATCTATTTTCAATTCATATTTATCACTTTCTGAAGTTTGATTTGAAATTTCATCAGTATCACTTGGTTTTTCTTTAATTGGATCACCTTTTTTGCTTCCATCACTATATGTTATATTTGTAGCACCACCTTCATTGGGAATTACACTTTCTTGTTCATGATTACCTTTGTTTGAGTCTGTACCTATAAATACTTGCTGATTTACAACTATACTTATGTTCTCACCTAATACCTTTACATTCTTTAACTTATCCTCATAATCATCAATACATTCCTGTGTACCACTTAAAACATTTAGAGGGTTGTCACTTTCAACAATTGAAGTAAGGACTTCCACAGATTTTCCATCCAAATCTGGTTTCAATCCATGTTCATTTTCCAATGTAACTAGATCTTCGGTGCCTTTACTTCCAGTTTGATTGATAAGGTGATGAAGATTTGGCAGAAATACAGCCAGTAAACTTTTCAGTGATTCCACATCACCCATTTTACAGGCTGTATAGAGACTGTTCTTTAGATGATACTTCTCCTCTTCTGCAATAAACATGACACGATGGTATTGAACAATCCAATCCCCAGATATTTATCAATTGTAAATGCTGTGTCAACAAATCTTCAGTTATATTACGGCTTTTCTGGATTAATCAGTTCTAGGCTAGGGCTCTTAAGTGCCGTGCCAAAGGACACTACCACAGGACAATAGGTGTTGGCGGGTCTCACCCAAGTTTTAACTCCACCACCTCAACCACTGGGCCACACAGAACAACAACCCCCTTTTGGTTTCAGATAAAGTAACTTTGTTACTTGAAATATACAAAGATTTGAAAAGAAGCTTTGCTTACTACAGGTACTGTATTCTGTTATCTTAGCTTCTTCTCAAATCTTTGTATATTTCAAGTAACAAAGTATCACATTTTCTATTGCCAATTCTGAAGGAGAATCACGAAAAGCCATCTTACTAGGTATCTATATTTTTTCATTTACTTTCTTCACGCTCATAATAAACATATTCACCTTTTCCTACAAAGTTCTCAAGTGTTGTGCGCTGCAATATAGCTAAAAGTCGTCTGTCTAAGAGAAAGAGTGAATATTTGACTCCCCAAAACCTCACTTTGGCCCACTGTGACAAAAAGATACATTGCATAAATATGAGCAGCCATCATTAGACACAATCATTTCCACCTAACATTGTTAACAAAGTCTTTTCGACTTTCATTTTTTGTGATCTGTTGTTTCTTTCAGTTTTGACGACTCATAAATATATTATATGTTTGGTAATGGATAAAGCCAACAAAATCTGCTTACCCATCACATTAGATTCTGGTTCTGTTTGGTATTTCTGTAGTCCACTTCTTTTCTTTCCGCTTTTCTTTTTCCTTTTAGGCTTTTTGGTACCACCGTGCTCTTTGGAATTTGGAAAAGATGTCAAAACTATTTGTATGCTTTATTTTAACATTTAATCCAATAAAAGCAAATTTCATATATCAAATAAATAATCAGAGTTAAAAGAAATCAACAATGTTTAACCATATCACTGATTGCTTTGGCACATTTTGTTATACACAGCAAGCCAATGCCCTGGGTATGAATCTTTGTCTGGAAGCTCATTTTGATTTGTAACAGTGTTTCTGCCGGGCAGAGGAAAACGAAGCAGTCATTGGTTCAAAATAAATTAGTCAGTAGAGAATTTAATAAGTTATTAGAGGACAAGCATTCTGGTCAACTGGACACGCCATGCTTTTCTGTTCCTGCCTAAGTTAATACAAAAAAGGCAGTGAAGTGTTTGCCTAAAGTGTTGTGAGACAAAGGGTCAGGGTACCGTTTTACTAAACAGTTTACGCTTAAGATTTGCGTAAGTCTAAAACAACAAGTACTCTTATTTCAATATTGGGCTAAGCAATATTGCAAAGTAACACATCATGGGAATCGTCTCTCCGAGACGCTTCTAATGACATGTCACATTGCACTATTGTGTTTTCATTTAAGATAATATCCATGTTTATCAGTTTTGACTTGCGCAAATATTTTCCGTAAATTGTTTGTTAAAACAGTACCCGGAACAACACCAGAATGTACCAAAGAACTAAAAACAAACACAAAACAGTGTAATAGTTGTCATCCATGGCACTCTAGTAATTATTTGAATCCATAGATCATGACAATATAACAGTTGTTAATTTGTTTGTTTTATGGTGTTTAACACAACAATTATTCAGTTGTGTTACAGATTTTCTGAATTCAACAGTACTTGGCTTGGCTAAGGCTCTGAAGTGTCTAGCCAAAGGACAATCCCGCAAAACCAGAGGTTATTTGAGGCTCCAACCGTGGACCCCTGAGCTCTAAAACCACAACCATACCTACTTGGGCATTCAGAACCCTTAAACAAAATCTAAACTGCACCTAAATAAGCTCCCTTGTAATCTTGTTAATTATACATTACCCTTTAGATCCAACATGTTGATGGTTTGCATCATGTCCACAAGCTCTGCTTCACTGGATGTGGAAGCACCGGAGGATTGAATCTCTTCAACGATCACATGATCTATAGTAAAATCAGATTCAATAAAACAATTACCGGTACTCTCAATATGAATTTCTAATTTAGTTCATACTTACCTGTTTCACACCAATTAGAAAGCAAGATCATACATGTTATAATAATTACATTTATATCTGTCTCCGGATTCTGGACTTTACTACATAACCAGTGTTTGCCCTGAATCTTTATAAATGACCAATCACTAAGTGGATCCTTCTAACAGGAGTCAAACCCATGTTTCTAGTGTCCAAGGGCCAAAGCTTTTTCCCTGGACCACTTTTTTCCAAGTCTTACGACCACTCTAACTTGAACTCAACAACAGGTAAAAAAAAATATATAGCATGAATAATAACATTTATATTGTGATATCCATAGAACCTATTTTGACAAATTAAAAAAAACAAACTGCTTTTTATGTGTTATTTCTCTTTTCGTCTCCTGTCACAGGGGCTTTAAGCACAAGCTTAAATGTTAATAATACTATGTCAAACAAGTCAAAACCAAAGGCATACTGTTAGTCAGTTAGGAGACAACCTCTCATAAAATTACAAATTTGATAGTAAACATATAGACATATTAACTAACTAGTGTCACAGTTGCAGGCTTTGGGTAAATCATTTAATAGAAGATAATCGAAAAAGTTATCAAAGTATTTACTAATCTTGTTAAGGCAAACCAGCAAACAACTTTGAATACAATACTGTATGCTGATTACCCTTTCACAACAAAGATAGTTTTATATACAGTGTAAAACTCAATCCAACACCAAACAACATTACCTGGTAAAGTAGACTTTACTTTAGCAACACCCTCCGTGTTATCGGCATTAGCAGTTGACGCTTCATTAGTGTTGCTAGCTAAAGGAGAGGCTCGTAACTTCTTGTTCAATAATCGTCGGTGTCGGGGCGAGAGTGTGTTTTCATCCTTGATCTCCAGCTGACCTGTCTCTCGATTAAAGGTCTTCTGTGGACTGATTGGTATAAACTCTTGGATGTCTGTTTCTTCACCTACATGGATGACAGGGTAATTAGGGAGCATTTCATAAAAAAGAAATAACATCTTGAGACTCATTAAAGGCACATAAAAGGAGATAAATGCTTTATCAAACTATATTATTTGGTAAACTTTTGGACAGATTAAAATAGTTATCACCAGAAAACCTCATAAGCACAACTTAAACGTGAAAGTCAACAATAAACAACCAAGATTAGCAGGTTTAATAATTCAGATTGTGAGACTCTTCACCCCTGACCTTGACAGTTGATACCAAAATTTTTGAATCGACAAATCAGGATTTGGTTTTTTTTAATATGTTAACAAACAGGTTGTTGATAACCATGATTGAATTGGAGACAACTATATTTCAAGCACAAAATAACTTATGTTGAAGGAGTCTATTTAATAGGGTCTCAATGCATTCGTAAATTAATACTCATGACTTTTATGAACATAATAAAAGAAGTCCATTTATTTCTTCAGTAATTTATCCTTACACATCTCCTTTTATGTGCCTTTAAGTAGTCTATTTATCTTATCAGTGCTCATCTAAATCCACATAGATTATGATAAAAAAGGGGTATAAGTTTATTGCCACAAACATTTTATGACTAAAGCTGTAGGTGCAATCATGCTGCATTTTAAACTTAAACACAATAGAATAGTCACAGCAATTGTCAAAAGATTGGATAAAGATTGTATGAGAATTTCAACAATTTTCTAACAGACAGAAAGATTGATGGAGTTTTTAGAAAATGTCAACAAAAGGATACGTAATGATGTAAAGATTGTAAAGAACTAATCATAAACCATTAGAATGGTTCTTAAAATAACTATCCAATATTAAAGGAAATTTACCGTAACATTCAATGGATGCAAGAACCTCATACACTCTTCTCACTTCATTAAATGTGGGCCTTCTTGTTTCAAAAGGAATGAGGCGAATACGCAGGTCGTCTTTGTCCAATGGGGGAGTTTTTCCTCCGAAGAATATCTTTCGATTAAAACTCGGGGCTCGAAGGAAGATTCTACTGCAGGCCTGAATCTGATCTTTCCAAGAAGTAATCAGTTCCTGTATTTCCTACAATACGCAATAAGGTCAAGCAGAGGTCAAGATATGTGTGTGTAAAAGACCCTTTATCATGCAATATTTAAAAAATAAACCCTATATTGTAGGTTGTCATGAGAATCAAACTCTTTGAGACTGATATTAGAGTTCAAACAATACAATGAAGTAAAAATGCAATGTATTGAAAAAAAAAAAATCTAATCTTGTAGTGAAAAAAAGTGTTTTCGTAAGAAAACTGGTTGAAATAAAATAAAAAAATACAGAAATAGAAAGACAAGAAAAATTGACAAGATTTGACCAGTAGACTTTAAGGGCTTTCTAAATGTTATATAAAGGGGATCTATAAAAAGAACTTTCCAAAATTGATAAGATATATTAATAACCATGCAATATCCCACCAAAATCCCATCAGGTATTTTTTGTTTCTGATTTCAACAATAATCACCTTTTCACCCAAAATAGCAGGTTAAAGCCTCTTTCAAATTTGAACTGTAAGTAAATATAAGAAACTTTTTTTCCCCATTATTTAGGGCAAAGCCTTTTTCAACGAAAACAATATAAACTTTGCCATACATTTTTCAACCTTCAAGTAACATTGCTAAAAACACTTAAACTAAATATAAAAATACTTTAATCCTTTACCAGACGTCAAATTTTTGAAAGTCCAAAATACAAAGAGTTTGCAGAAGGCATTTCAAAATGTGATGAAATTGAAAAATAATCTTCCGATAGGGCAGAAAACATAGTTGGAAAAAGAAGAAATTGCTCGTTTTCAAGAGTTGTCTGCAACAAACTGGTCATATGTCGTTATTGTTTGGTAGTGGGTTAAAAGATGATTTATTCCTGAACGCACCTCTGTCAAGGCTGTCTCGTTATACCTGCGTAGAGAGGCACCCCCGGATTTAGGGGCACTCCCCTGACTGTCCCTCGAGCTCTGGGCAGTTCCTCTCTTGGCCCTCACAACGTATCTGTGGAACGTCTTGTGAACCAGGATCTTATCTCTGTAAATTGGAGGAAAAGTTGATTAGTTACCACTTCTTGACGATTGTCTTATTTTTGAAAAAAAAAGCAATAACCACTTAATATCTAAAAATACGCGTAATTGCACAAAAGGTCGGAAATGTTTAGCTTATGGCTTCTTTGGTCCAGCAATGGATTCAGTTGGGCAAATCATGTGTGATGCTGGACTGAAAGACTTGCATTGTTCTGCCACTTTAAGAAAGAGTGATTCCATATGATATCAAAGTTTTCTAATCATTAATGTATGACATTATTAAAAGTAAATTCCGTCTGCAAATGGGAAAATATGCCAATAATTTAACAGTAGCTGTAACACCTACCATATTTATATAAGAAATCACAACCAAACATGCTAAGGATTGTGGTCTCTCGTTGCTTTCAAATTATGTATGAATGAATGGTGTTTTAAGGGGCAATGACAGCTTAGGTCATTTAGGGCGCACTGTGATGATGTGGATAAATGCATATTGAATTATTTACAGGCTAAAATGTATTTGTTTAAAGTAAAATAAATAAGAATTAGTTATGAATGAATGATAATAAATAGAACATTTGTAATAACCATTTCTTTCAAATAGGACCAGTCTAAAATCCTGCATGAAGGTATAGGTAAACATTTAATTACTTGGAAAATATGGCCGCTGCAAAGTGCCCTCCTCCTGCCATAAATACTGCCCAGGTCATTACGTCAGGTATGCTTGTTGTCATGGTGATGAGATCTTCTGTTGTTGCAGGCTGGTTCTGTAAAACAATACAACAACAAAAATAGGTTTTTGTACTAAATAATGGAGTTTGTTTGACTTACAAAGCATCAGAAAATTTTAATCATCCAGGGCTCTTCTTGCATTTAGGAATGATAACATTTACCAGTGGAGCTAAGAGAGATATATACTCTTTTGGAAATAATTGCAGTATAAATGAGTTAATGATTACCTTTTTATGGTTGATCACACATCTGTACAGAGATAACAGTTCACCTGCCTCATTCTTAAAGTAGATTTTGGGTAACCTTCTTGCTGCTTCTTCCATCTGTAAGATATTTAAAAAGATGTACATGTGTAAGAAAAATGAATGAAAACAATATCGCTGATTAAGAATCATGTGAACATGTTTTTTTCTAATAGATGAACAAAACCAATTCTATAAAAACAAGAGCTGTTCTTAAAACAGCATGCTCGACTATACGGTAATGTCGGAGAGGTGTATAAGTCAGTGAAATATTGTTGTTTCTAAAATATGAGGGTGCAAACAATGATTCTCTACAGTAGCTGTTGAGAAATGAACATGCATGCAAAGTTTTAACCAAGAGTTTTTAAGTACAAAGTACCACATAATTAGCTTAAATTCAAACCAAGAGATTCGAAACTTGGTCAGGGACCTTAGATTTTGACCCTAAACACATGTGTGAAGTATCAACCAGTTTCATACAGTGGTTCATGAGATACAAACTTGCACGCAAAAACTTAATCAAGGTTTTCTAAGTATAAAAAGCCGCAAAATTTGCTTAAATTTAAAACTAGAGGTTTGACACTTGGTCAGGGTCCTTAAATTATGACCTTGAACACATGTACGAAGTATCAACTTATTCACTATAGTAGTTCATGAGATACAAACTTGCATGTAAAAACTTAACCAAGATCTTTTAAGTACAAAAAGCCGCAAAATTTGCTTAAATATAAAACAAGAGGTTAGAAACTTGGTCAGTGACCCTAAATTATGACCCTGAACACATGTGTGAAGTATCAACCCATTACATGCAGTAGTTCATGAGATACAAACTTGCATGTAAAAACATAACCAAGCTTTTCTAAGTACAAAAAGCTGTATAATTTGCTTAAATTCAAAATTAGAGATAGGAAACTTGGCCAGGGACCTTAAAGTATGACCCTGAACACATATGTGAAGTATCAACCCATTCCATACAGTAGTTAATGAGATACAAACTTGCACGTAAAACTAAACCAAGGTGTGACGCTGACAACGACGCAAACACCAACGCCGGGGTGAGTAGTATAGCTCTCCTTATTCTTTGAATAGTCGAGCTAAAAAAAGGCAGATTCAAAGTCCAAGTTCAAACTTTTATTCTCTTAAGTACACAGGTATAACCAAAAAGGGGAATGACAAACCAAAAATTAGCCAAATGTTTTGTATGTTTTGCTACACCTTAAAACACTTCATATACATGTAATCATAGGTCCGAGGTTGTAATGTCTAAAGAGGACTTAAAAATAAGAGCTGAGTACCTGTATAGCCAAAATGGGCTCTTCCTATTTTCATCATGAAAAAGTTCAACATTGATGGAAGCAGACAACCTTGTGAAAGTATCATGTCTTAGTTTGTAACAATCTTTACACCTAGGGAAAACAAAAGGAAGTTAAAGATACAGTCTAACTTGTGTTAAGCAACCACCCTTTAAAGCAGCTAACCTGCCTTAAGCAACCACTACAGAAAGTCCCATTGTTAGATTTATAGTATACATCAATTTGTGATAAGCAACCAACCTGTCTTAAACAGCCAATTTACTCTGTCCTATAGGCTGGCCTTTTAATACAAGTTTGACTGTACAACACTCGACTCAAATGACTATGATGAAAAACGATACAGGTGCAATATTTACCATGACCATTATGCCCATTCAAAAACAACATATACACAATTCAGTGACTGAAAAAAACATGACAATGCTAGCTCTCAATAACATACCTGATGGTTTGATTCACTCTCACTGTCTGTGCTACTACCGCCGGCAGTTTGGTCAAGTTTTAATGCCGCACTTGCCAGCCGACGACTTGTACTACTGTCATTTCCTGTATCCAAATCTGATGCATTCTCATCTTCAGTATCTGTACCGGATAAACTGGAAATATTGCCTGAAGAATAATGAAGAAATATTTCTTTTACAATGAATACTTATAATATCAAGTGAATTTAACATAAAAAACATTTCTCCTTTTATCACATGCTCTTCTACACAAAATCACATTGAATATGCTATAAACCATTCATTTCAATTATGAATCTATCTAATTTTAATTTTAATTTTTTTAGAGTCCAAAATCAATGATGAGGGAAAAGTTAACTGAGCCCTTATGCAGGATTTTCATGAAGCTTTGAAGTAAAAGATTCAGGTTGAGATCTAACTGATTCAGCAGGTAACCTTATTTCATTAAACTTTATGACAGGGCATGAAGTTACTGATGCACAAGGGATCTTAACTGATGGTATGCATCTGCACTCGGTTCTTAAAGAAAACCCTGATTATGAATTAGATATTCTGGTTCCTTCTTCATCTATAACAAACCAGTTGTAACAAAATCTATGCCAATAGTTCATGCCAAAATAAAAGACAAATCTAATCTAATGAGTCATTGGGTTTTTATCCTATTGCTTCTCTGTTTCAAAAGTTTTGACAAAAGAAGGGAATCTTTAGATTAATTTAGGAACCTGACTAGTACCTGATATGATTTCGAACTGTTCCTCGGAGACGCCAGTTTTACCTCGTATCCTCAGTTTTAGGTTGTATCTATGCCAATCAGACCTGAAGTGTCTTTTCTGAAACAAAACAAAACAATCATACCGAGAGTTCGTATTGATTAATTACCCATTCATATTGATCATATAAGTTTCACATAAACATCTGATTCATAGACAACAACGAGGAAATTCCAATGTACATCTTTGAAGAGGTTGGAATAATGAAAGAGTGTGCCTTGCTTTAAACATAAGAGATGAATAAGAAAGTTTTTTTTATGAGTAGTCAGAAGCACATGAGAGCATTATTACACATTTGTTTTATGTGTGTAATGGAATAACCTATTTCTGACATTTCCAGAACAGTTCTAGAAGTGGAACAGGAGGACAGTGATTTAGGGGTAGAACATTAGCCTCTGGGCATGAGGATCATGGTTTCAGATCCTGTGAGAAATGAGGTTCATTTTGCAACCTTTCTTTATTCCACATTCAGTGCGAGGACTAGTTTTGTACTCAAGGCATAAATTCAAGAGTCACTAGAATAAGTTGTAAGAACTTGCTTCACAATCAATGCAAAAAAAATAAATTTTAACTAATTAAAAACTTCTAGAAGTTTATTTGATTTTGTAGTGTTTACTAGTGAATAATTAGACCAAGGTTTATTTGTAAATCGTGTTTAAAAGTTTTCATTCACATAAAATATTAAGCGAATAATAATAGGATGGTCATTAATGATAATTTTCCGTAACCCCCTACCTTATTTCATGTACTCATTTGCAAAAACCCCTGAAGATGATGCAAACACACTACTCTTAACATTCACTTTCTTTTTTTGTCACAATGGTTTCGGTTATAAATCACACTATCATATCATTAATGTACCTACTGTTGCAGTCAAAAATACCCATTCTAGAAAATGCTTAAAACGTAGGATTCAGACAGTGAGTAATAAGATCTCATGAATATTAACCTGCTCTAATCTGTTTTCAAACAGTACATCACAATAGTTACATGACATCGTCTCCGACACAGTCAATTGTGTAAGATCCACAGTTTGACCACCAGTTGTTTCATCCACTACAAAGAAGTAATTCACATAAACAATATCAATAAATTCTATCATTACACATTTAACATTTTTCCCTGCTAGGCATTATACAGGAGACAAACATTGAAAAAAATTTTTTCATAGTGAAACTTGGTCGAAATCAAAAATGAAATTGGCTGAAACTTCTAACGTTGCTTATAAATAATACTGAACCTGCATTATAGGGCAATTCTATACACAGTGAAGCTTTCTTGACCCCTTTGATGGAAAAAAAAAATTGTTTGTTTTTCTCACAGCTTTTCAAAGTCAAATTGACTTGTGAATTGCTGACATGCAGTTAAAGAAATGGATGAACTAGATCACAATCCAATTTTCCTTGAACAACATCAACTTAAATGTGTTTAAAACAGTTTTTGGCCCTTCACTAAGTTCATAAGTTCATTTGTAAACAAAAAGGTTAGATTCAACAAAAAGACTTTACTTAAGCTGAAGCATACACAGCTTAACCCTTTCCCAAACAATAACGACATTTCACTTCTTTGTTGCAGACGACTTTAGAAAACATTGTGGGAAAAGGAGAAATTGCTCGTAATAGCATACTACTTGTACCTTTGCTGACCTCAGGTTCCTCTGCCGCAACTTTTCTGTCATACTTTGGATTGCATGCGGCCAATGTTAAACCCTTCAGTTTTTCCCTCGCCTCTTCAGTATGATACAATAGACAGGTGGTGTAAGTTTTGGGCTTAACTCTCTGTAGTTTCTTCATGTTGGACGCCATGTCTCTAATTTGGGTGATAAGTTTAGTACCTTATATCTGTAAATAAATGAAATATATGTTGCCCTAGATCCCTTTAGAATGAATGTTTGTATGGATCAGGGCTTTTTTCCTAAAATTGCGAAGAGGCATAGGCCTGCTAATTTGGGGGAAAAACATGAATGAAATTGCCGGATTGGAAAAACCAAAAGGCTTGTGTGACTTTGAATTTTTGAGAAAACTGGATGATTGCAAAGAAATTTCAAATTGGGAAGGTACCTTTAATAGATCTCTGTAAAATAATGCTCAAAAGCCTTGTGAATAGCAAATCTTACCAATTTCTCTGTATTGTCAATGAAGAATATGGTTTAATTTGTGTGTGTTTTCAACATTGAACAAAGGGTTTAATATTACATACAGAAATAATCAAAATTGAAAGAACTGCAATGACCTTATTTTGATCAGACCTTAAAATGATTTTTCCACAATTTAAGATTTTGTTGTTGGTCCTTGTAAATTTGAGTTTACAATAAAATATTATGATGTAAGGTAAGGCAAAATGTGACCTTTAGTCAAATTAATTTCTAAAGTATTCTAATGCAGATAATTATGTAAAAACAGGACATAAAGAATTGGTAAATGTGTGACAAAAATGCAGTATGAAAGCCATAACTTATTAACAAAATATTTCTTTATCATTTTCTTGAAATGATGCTTTAATACAGAAACTATTAGAAGAAGAAAACCAAAAAAGAAGTTGTGGTGGGAGTTGTAAGCTATTTCAACAGTATTTAGTAAGAATTCTATAGTAGCCACTGTATCTGGCATTTCAACATTGTTTGAATTTTGCGTTTATTTCGATTAAAGCCTGTTTTAATCAGTTATGAATATAATTTTAATGGTAATTTGACTTTTATCAGGGACACAGACAGACTTAGCCAAAACAATTCGATGTGAAGACTGCTTTCTATTTTTTTGATGGGGCAATTGAACATAAAAATTCTGAAGGATCAAAATAGTGTTGCACTTTTCGAATTCTGATTTTTAATATAAGGCACAAAATGTCCATTTAAAGTCAATTGATAAGACAAGATGTGTAAAATACAAATATACCTCGAAATAATGGCATCAATTGTCATTAAACAATAAAAAAAACGCTTATTAATGTTTTCACATTCTAGTGCCAATGCACAGAGAAAATTTATCCGCAGCAAACAATCGTCACCTTGTGTTAATTGAACCGTTCTTACAAAGTTAATATGCGGAGTAAAACCATATTGCCTGCATGGATTGGTTAAAAAAAATGATTAATTCACAACTGTGAGTTAAATAATTTGTTAATTTCCAATAACAATGGAAATATTGGTGTTCAAATGTTGCGACAAAGATTTCGTCTCATAGACCTCGATAAAATGAATATTCGCAAGTTTGATGTGACAGGAGATATTGGCCGCAGCAAGATTTTCTCAATATTACTTGAATGTGTCAAATTAATTTGACTGCAGACAGACATGAACGCAGACAGGAGTAGTACTAAGACAGGAGGGGATGTCTTGCAACAACAGACAACTAGATAATAAGAAACGGAAAATCAAATAGATAGATAAAGCAACAGACATACGTTAAGAAGAATAAGACACAGTTTGTTGGACTTGAAAAATATCAAACAAAAGTACGAACCGAACAGATTCCGAAACGAAGGAAGCAGCTGTGATCAGCTTAAAAATTATGAATCTGTCTTCTTAAAGCACACGCAACAGTAACAACAGTCCTCATTGAATGATTAACTTTAAGACTGTTTCAGTTATCCAACAAAACTATGTTGACTTAGCCGGAGAAGTTCAGATTTTACCGTATTGTGCAATATCGATTTTGTTGGCAACATGGGCGCTGCCATTTTGTATGGTTAGATTTTACACCGAATATGTTTGGCGCAGTCCTGAAAAATCAAGAAGTTACCGGATTGTTTTTATTTTTCAATTTTAGATGATTGATTATCTTTTATTTTTTGTAAGCTTGCCTTGTTTATTAATATGTTTTTTAATTCATTTATCTTTTTAGTAACTTGTTCATTAAACATTGAGTTAATCGTTTGTTTTCTCAACAGTATTTGCATATTTTTAGAGCCTCGATCCACAGACTGAAAGTCACGTTTTCTCAATGTGTTTGTCTCATAGGTAATATATTTCTCATGCGTTATTTTCTCTGTGGTAAACTTAATTATTATAGAAAAACTGTTAAAATTTGCCTCTAATTATTTCCGATGGTTTTATTAATGTACTGTTTTACACATGACCCTGCCTTGGCGGAAATGACGTCATGAATGGTTTGGGCGGAAATGACGTAGCATTCGAAACGCGATCGTCCTAACAACCGAACGTTATAATCACATAGCTTACTAGCTTAGATAATGCTTTTCTCAACAAGACAAGCTCGCCGTCACGAATATTGAAATGACCAAGCCTATGCAAGAACCTGATAAACAAGAAGTCAGTGCAGTTATTTCGAGTGAAATGTGAGTGAATTCAAATTTCCCTAGAATTGTTACTTAAGTTTACATATCAACATTGTTATTTCTTATATTTCTTCTTCCTTATCGAAACCGTTCCACTTGCTATTGACCAAAAGTTGTTGGTATTTGGAGCCGAAATATCACAGGGCCTTTTTGAGTTATATAACAGACTCCCATAAAAGGCACCTTCCCAATTGGAAATTTCTTTAAAATCATGCAGTTTTCCCAAAAACTCAAAGTCATACCAGCTTTTAGGCTTCCAAATTCACCAATTTGAGCGATAAAATTTCCCAAATTTAACAGCCTTTGGCCTCTTCCCAATTGAAGGAAAAATGCCCCGTATCATTTCATGATATTTTTTGATAAACTTAACTTGAGACCAATGTACTTGCGAGAGATCTTTCGGAAACATTCAATGAATAACCAACTTATCTTTATCAAACTTGCAGCGGATTCCACCGAGTAATCTAAAGTTGAATTGGTTGAACTAGATAGCGAGTTGCTTTTGTTAGATGTCTGCATAACTTTTCATTTGCAATGTCGTATTCGTGGTGATTGTATCTAAACACATCTATTTGCGCGTCTGCGCTCGTGTATATTATATTGCAAACCCATAGATCTACATTTGATGTTTGATTGTAACAATACATGTCAAAGGTTTAGTGCAACACTCTAACAAGTCCTTCGCATAACTGAATAGCTTACGATAGTCTTGCACTGAACAACTGATGTATTTTCCATTAATCATTGTAGAATCTCTGTTATTGCGCGTGGGCTTGTGTAATTTCTATTCTAAACCCATTTGTATTTTATATTTCATTGTAGCATTTTACATGTAACGTTTAATGAAAGATTTCAAAAGTCCTTAGCACAAGTGAATAGCTTACTATACTCTTGCACTGAACAACTGATGTATTGCCCAATTATCATTGTAAAACCTCTATTATTGGGTCTGAACTTATGAATTTCATATTGCAAACCAATTTGTTTTTCTATGTTTGATTGTAGCATTACATGTAAAGTTTAATGCAAAACTCTAATAAGTCCTTCGCATAAGTGAGTAACTTACTATAGTCATGCAATGAAACAACTGATGTATTGTCCATTTATCATGGTAAAACCTCTGTTATTGCGTCTGAACCTATTAATTTTTTGTTGCAAACCAATTTTCATTTCATGTTTTATTGTAGCATTACATGTTAGGTTAAATGCAAAACTCTAATAAGTCCTTCACATAAGTAAAAAGTTTACTATAGTCCTGCACTGAACAACTGGTGAATTTTCCATTTATCATGGTAAAACCTCTGTTATTGCGTCTGCACTCGTGTATATTCTATTGCAAACCCATTTGTATTTTATGTTTGATTGTAGCATTACATGTGAGGTTTCAGTGAAAAACTCTAATAAGTCCTTCGCAGAAGTGAATAGCTTACTATAGTCCTTCACTGAACAACTGATGTATTGTCCATTTATTATTGTAAAGATTTGGTCATTGCATCTTGACTTATTTTTCATATTTCAATTGCAAACCCATTTGCATTGTATGTTTGATTGTAGGACTGTATGTTAAAGGTTTAATGCAAAACTCGTACACTTCCTTCACATAATAAGCGAATAGTTTACTATAGTTCTGCATTGAACAACTGATGTTCTGCTCCCGGTTTATCATTGAAAAACCTCTGTTATTGCGTCTAAACTTGTGTATTTTCTATAGTGAACCTATTGACATTTTATGCATAAGTTTATTCCTGCATGTCGAGGATTCAGTACAAAACTCTAGCAAGTCCTTCACATAGGTAAATTAGTTACAATCAAACTTGTGTTAAGAGACCTGGGAAAATTGGCTTTTTAAGAAAGGTTGATTGCTTAACACAAATTAGTGTACACTATGAATCGAATGATGGGACTTTCTGTTGTGGTTGTTTAACGCAGGTTGGCTGCTTCAAAGGATGGTTGCTTAACACAAGTTGAACTTTAGCCTACTTTAGTCCTAGACCCACACTTAACAACTGATGTACCGTCGCTTTATCATCTTTATACCTCTTTTATTGCGTCTGGTATCGTGTAAACTATATGCATGATAGTAAGAAAGTATTTAGTGCAAGACTCTAGAAAGTCCTTTACAGAAATGAAGAACTTCCTAAAGTCCTGCACTGAACCATCGATGAGCAGCCCATTTGAACGTTTTGTAAGCCATTTTCGGTACTATCATCTTGTGTACATATTCACTGCAAAGCATGCATATAAACATTATTTAGACGTGTTGCCAAACTCCTTATGAAATATACTCTCAAGGGAAAGATTGGCATTGCACTAATTGAGAATACAGAATAAAAATGTTTGGAGTTCTAAAATAGTATTATGTATAAATAGAAAACTATATAAGCCCGTGTAGAAAAAAACAACTCATTAAAAGATTTGTGGTATGACATTACTGGCTTATGAAACCATTGTGACAATAAGACATTTGCTCATTGTCAGCAAACTATCATTTCAAAACGATGTTTAAACATGTCAGCTATTCAAAGAATTCTAGACACTTTAAACTAATTTAGATGACTTTCATACAATATCCAACTTACCCAATGATAGTTGAATTTGGACAAGTCGCCTTTGAAAATAAACACTTTCGAATAACTCTGGAGTTTTGTGAAGGCTATCAAAGTATCGATGCAAAATATAGGAAAAATTAATAATGTAACACAAAGCAAGCTTCATTGTTTTTCTTATCTAAGTCCTTATTTAGGATTGTAGAAAGATTGACAACTTGACAGGTGTCATAGACAGTCCTATCCTCTATAGTATCCTCTAAGTATTTGGTCAGAAGGAACATCCAATATGATGCGTTAGTTGAAAATTGTGTACAACATATGCATCTCGAGTTAACATGATAGAGACTTATAAAATATAATCATGGGTTGTCTTTATGTTTACATAGTTTAACCTATAAGATATTTTCGAGTACATAATAAGCTTAGTCTGTAACGATTCCTGTTTGAAAAAATGTCACCATGTTCTCATTGGTTCTCTGAAAAATCGATTGTTTTAGTAAGTGTAACTCTTGCAGGCGTTTACAATCAGATATACTCACTTTGCTAGCAGGGTTAGATATTCATTCAAGTTCTTAGGTCCCTGACCATCTGCTTTGAAGTTGTGTAAGACCCGTGATTTGTAAAGTTAATAGTCCTGTAGACCGCCCTGTTAAACAGGATAGTCAGTGTCGACCCCTGGTTTGGCATATATACAAGTATTTTTTTTATCGTATCCTAAGTTGGGAGAGATACTCCACATCAGAAGGTGTGGATTCGCAGGCTGATGTGAAGCTTCACTATCCACTTATCGCCTTTTTAGAAACATCAACTTTTTGTCGACAATGCTACTGATTAACCCATATAGTGTTAGAACCGGCTCCATGCTTAAGCAAACAGGTTAGATCAAGGCCAACCGCCAAGTAAATTTGTAGCTGGTCTGTGGTCTAACCAGCTTGCTGCTCTGAGTACCTTTCGTAGTGAAGATTTAAGCAGACATTTAAGGTTTTAGGAAGCAGATGACACACAATATATTTTTTCGGAAATTACCCAGCATTCTAAGGGTTACAATGTAATCCGCCTTACGTAAACAATTAGTCCACTCTTTCTCGTCCTGTTTCTATACCACACTCCCCCTCTCTTTTCTTCAGGCCTGGACATTCTGCCCCAGCTGTCTCTTCAGCATCATCATTTGACTCTGGCCTCCAAACGGACGACTCTTCTCTGTCTTCTCCCGAGTCCACTGCTATATCTACTCCTACATCTAAGGACAAACTTGCTGCCTCTTGCTCTACTGATATTCTAAACTCAACGTCTGTCTTTGTGCCGACTCTTTCGTCGGCATCCTGCTATACTGACACTTCTATAAGTTCTCAGCTGGAGAGAGAACTGCTTGCTCATTCGTCGTCATC
This sequence comes from Cerastoderma edule, assembly GCA_947846245.1. Classification (NCBI taxonomy): domain Eukaryota; kingdom Metazoa; phylum Mollusca; class Bivalvia; order Cardiida; family Cardiidae; genus Cerastoderma; species Cerastoderma edule. The sequence goes on from OX401414.1 coordinate 25,297,463, forward strand.
ATGCTTCACTGACACGTCTGTAAGTTCTGAGCTGGAAAGAGAACTGCTTGTCGATACGCCAACTAGTTCACAAACGGAAATTGAACCCACAGCTAACAGTTCTATCAGATCAAATACGGAAAGAGAACTTCTAGCTGTATCGTCCAAGGATTCAATTGTGAAAGGTGAATTCCTAGCGCACACATATGATAGTGTACTATTGATAAGGGGATTCCCCCCTGAAACCTCTATTGGTTCCCTTAAGGACAATGGGCACCTAGCGCCTTTTAGCATACTATTGCAAAGGCAACTGCTGGCAGATGCCTGCATTCATTCCCATGCGGAAGGGAAAATTCTAGCTACTGCATCCATTAGTTCTCACGCAGAAAGAGAACTTCTAGCGGATGCCTCCCTTAGTTCTCACACAGAGAAAGAATCCCTAGCTGATGCCTCCCTTAGTTCTCACACAGAAAGAGAACTCTTAGCTGATACCTCTATTAGTTCTCACACAGAAAGAGAACTCCTAGCTGAAGCCTCCATTAGTCCTCACACAGAAAGAGAACTTCTAGCTGATGTCTCAATTAGTTCTCATGCAGAAAGAGAACTTCAAGCTGATGTCTCCCTTAGTTCTCACACAGTAAGAGAAATTCTAGCTGACGCCTCCCTTAGTTCTCACACAGAAAGAGAACTTCAAGCTGATTCCTCCATAAGTTCTCACGCAGAAAGAGAACTTCTAGCTGATGCATCCATTAGTTCTCACTTAGAAAGAGAACTCCAAGGTGATGCCTTCCTTAGTTCTCACACAGAAAAGGAATTTCAAGCTGATGCCTCCATTAGTTCTCACGCAGAAAGAGAACTCCTAGCCGATACCTCCATTAGTTCTCACGCAGAAAGAGAACTCCTAGCCGATGCCTCCATTAGTTTTCACGCAGAAAGAGAACTCCTAGCTGATGCCTCCCTTAGTTCACACGCAGAAAATGAACTTCTAGCTGGCACGTCATCTGATGCTCAGAGCCCCGACGTCCGGTTACATGCTATTGTTCAAGGTTCAAATGGCAATGACCAAGTCTGCGAAAAAGACTTAGGGGTTTCTGGTGCATCAGATATTGGCAAGGGAAAAAGGCCAGTGCGTATTCTGTATTTGAGTGCATTCGACTGGGACCGATTTAGTTTGGAGCACCCAAGCGACATTTCATCCAACGAAGACCCAGAGCTAGAGAGTGGGATGTTGGGTCTTGGCATCAATTCACCTGACGGACATATGTCCGAAGGAGATCTTGGCTGTTCGAAGGAAGAATTGGTGTTTTTAGAACACCTAACCGAGTCCGGAAGAGGAAAAGGCCGACGAGTTAAACCACGAAGCTGTCTCGAACCTAGCCCCGCCGAAAAGGATAACTCGGTCAACGTTTATCTGCATACTTCAGATATCCAAAATGGCGTCTATGTACGCGGAACCATATACTATGAGCCGATACCCAGTACATCGACTGGTATAACACCCTTTGGAATAATTGATCCTTCACATGGGCCTTCAGAAAGGAACCCTCGAGGAACAAAGAAGGGTGCAAAAATAAAGCGCTCGCGAAGTTCCCTTGATAGCAACCCCATAAAGCGTTCACCTCCCAAGAAAACCAACAAGCTGAAAAAGGATAAGTCGTCTAGTCAACCAGAGAAACCGCGGAAGCCATGCTCTTCTTGCAAGAAACCAAAGGTTGAAGCCTTGCATAGTCCAGTAAACACGGGACAGACACAAAGTCCAGCTGCCAAGAATGTTAACACAGAAAATATGGATCGCTCGCTAAGTCCGATACAAAGATTGTCTGCACAGAAGCCACCTCAAGTGAGTGTAAACATGTCACGAACGGATCGATCTCGAAGTCCAGTGATCAAGCAGGCAAAGCAAAGTTCGCCTCGCCGTAAAGCCTTCATGAGGAGTCTCGAACGCTCGCGAAGTCAACAGAATAGACGACCAAGGCCAAGCTTATTCAGAAGAATTCAAAGGCAAGGCGCTAGACGAGAACGCAGACCATTAAGCCGAGAACCATTTACTCGTAGAAATGGAGACAACCCTGCCATTGATGGATCAGAAGACTTCTTATATCCAGACCCAAGTTTGAGCGAAACGGAATCAACTCAATGGAATTCTGTAGGCAGAGAGCGAATGCGAGCATTTCGTCAAGAGATGTCACAGTCAATAGGACTGGATGTCCAAGAAAACTTGCATCCACCAAGATCAGAGAGCACAGATATTATACCAACAGCCGTTGGTAAAACAGCAGAAAGTAACCATGACCTTGGAACAAAGTCAGCCGAAGAAGAGCCAAAACCAGGTACTTCAACCAGTAGAACGCATAGCAAAGGATCAAGTGAAACATTCAGCTCGCAAAACACAGCATCAGCTATTCGAAAAGGCGCACAAGTTCCAGATGACACACAACAGGACAGTCCTTGCAGCAAACGTACATTGACACCGGCCGGTGCTGATGATACAAACAAGGAGGAACCTGATAATGAACAAAAGCCAACAGAGGATGAGCCGATACCTAGTACTTCAACAGGCATAACCGATAATCGAGGGTATGAAAAGCCGCCGATTCCATTTGATGTAGTAGTCATCATCCAAGACAGTACTTGTCAATCCAGACCAAAATGTTCAACCGATTCGCAACAACCCGCCGTCGATAACACAGACGAGATAGAATATGATGAAGCATCGAGCTGGGAGTCTGACTATTGGTCCAATAACGAAACAGATTTTACAGAAGAAACAGATGACTCAATGTTTAGAGAAAGATACCGTGAGCCAAGTCCTTTGAGCATTGAGCGTGCTCCGCGACGAAAGAGATCTAGAATTGGAGAGCGCCGACGAAGGTCTAGATCTCGAGAACGCAAATCGCAACGAAAACAAGGAAATGGAAAACGCCGTCGAAGCTCTAGCTCGTCTGACAGGGAAGAACACAGTTCTTGTTCAAACGTCAGCGTGAAGGAATCCGGAAGTTCTAGTTCCGATGACGGAACTTCTCCACAGAAATCTAAACGCGGAAAACGCCGTCGAAGATCGAGATCGCCTGAAAGAAAGGTACAAGGTTCTAGTTCACTCGACAACGCCAAGGAAGCATGTAGTTCTAATTCTGATGAAACGAAGTCGCGACCAACACCAAAACGTAGAACATATAGAAAACGCCGACGCAGTTCTAGCTCACCCGACGAAGATTCGAGTAGTTCCAGCTCCTCGGATAATGATTTACGACGTCAAAAAAAGAAACGCAGAGCTCTACAGCGAAACGAGGACGGTTCGTACATTTGTCCGAATGACTGCCCATGTAAAGGAAACGGGACTGGTAGAAAAACGCGGAAAATAAGGAGGCGGTTTCGAGTAGAAGAGGACTTGTGCAGCCTGTTTTTGAGAAGCCGAAGCATGGATCCTACTAAGCAGACAGAGGATCAGTGCTGTGAGAGGAATTGCAGTGGACAGTGGCCCCTGAAGATGGTTAACAGCGCTGAACTCTTGAGAGAGTATATCTGAACATTATAACACCTTACTTTGGATTATTTATTGACTGGATTTATTTTTAACTTTTGTATTATATTATATTTGTAAAAAGAGTATGACATTGGTGCAAGATAATTGACTGTTTGAAATATTGGATATGAAATTAATCTATATTGTGTCATGTTTTGTGTAGAAGGGCATTTGAAAAAAAAATCAAAGACTCTTAATGCTTTTAAGTGTGAAGTATTAAAAGAAATTATGTATTTGTAAACAGTGACAATAGACAAAAAAAAATGTGAAAACTTTTCATGCTTTAAGTGTAAAGTATGAAGAGAATATATAAATTTGTTCAGAGATATAATAGAAAGTAATATCAAAACACGCTTTATTCTTTTAAGTGTGAATGAAATATGAAGATAATATATTAATTTTTGAAGAGTGCCAATAGAAAGAAATGTCAAAACACACTTTATGCTTTAAGTGTGAAGTATTAGAAGAAGAAATACATATTTTTAAACATAAACCTTTCTTTGTTTCACTCTATAATCTCTTAACCCCCCCCCCCCCACCCCACCCCCCATAACAACGCTGTTTCCATGCTGAACAACCATGCTTCCAAAGAGAGCCCCGGCTAAATCCGTCTCTTCGGAAACATTGATAATACATATGACGAAAGGTTGTTCCCAACAAAAATGAATGGAACGTGCAATGAATCTATGGCATGCATTTATCTAGCTAATCATCTGTCACAGTCATACGCTTCTGTTCCATATACTACGCGTATGATAAAGAAGCGTAATACTTTGGCTGATTAAGGTATGGTCATGGCACGAAATGTGGTTGCCACATGTTTGTCGTTTTAACCATCTTATATTACAATTATTAACACCTAAACTTACAACGCTTCCAATAATGTTTCAGTTATATCGGGGCTTCCGGTTCACCTATCCATGCTCCTTGCATTTCCTACGAGCTCGAACCCATATAACCTAGTCAAATGGTACACCTTTTTACTTATTTGATAGTGCAAGACCTACTGAACAAGACCAGCCCTCCTGTCAACAAAGACTTATATATGGCGACGCTTTAGAGAAAATGTTTAAGAAAATCAATCAAATATATTTAAAACCTACATTGAATCATTCAACCGCCAACATATGTGAGATTGCCGTTATTGGTCCAAATTGAAACAAACAAAAAATATATCAATCTAAGATTAGTGAAACCATTGTGACAAAAGAAAGATAAAAAAAAAACGTGCTCAAAATGAGATATTCGTCCGTTCGCAACAATGAGTGCTTAATAGACTTTGCTGCAGATGTGGTCATACACCTGTTACTTTTGAGATCTTGAATTCCCATTGACTCCAATGTTAAATCAGGCATTTTCAAGACTCTGCTGAATGAATAATAGCGTTTTTTATGCTTAGCTATATACAGAAACATCAAGTTTGGCCATTTAACTCTCAGAAACTGTAATAAAATGGACACCTCAATCGTCTCATTTTTTTTCTACGGAGCAAAGTGTATTAGTACCGTCCGAAAATCAGTTCACTAGCTGTCAAATCTAGCCGAGGTGCCGGCATTTGTGTTCATACATCCCAAACAAATAGTCCTGCAATAAGCAATCAAAACAAACTATGGGAGCATTGCAGGACTATCATATATACAGGAAACATATCAGTGTTCTACCAGCTCATCTCTTACCAGCATAACTATGCACCAGAAGTCGAAACTCAAACTTTTTAAATGGGAGTACTTTTGGACCCCGAAGTACTCCGTAACAGGTGCGAGACCATGTGTCGAAATTAACCGCATTCCCTGAATCCTAGTTGAAAAAAAAAAAAACAACAAACAAACAAACATCATAAACGCGTATGTTTGGATTGCTCTTACGTAGTCGCTTTATGTGAGCAGGAATAGAATCACGAGTGTATCGTTTACCTCAAACAGAGGGTAAGAGGCTGTGTGAAGGGTTATATAGTATGAAGCTATCTGAATACAGGGTGCAAATCATTCAGAGAGCTCCTGCTGGAGATTTCTGAATGACTTATTATGCACGAAGATCCGTCTCATTTTATTATGGTCGGTCGCTTTACCCTTTCCCAAACAATAACGATATTTGACCACTTTGTTGCAGACTTTAGAAAACATTGTAGGAAAAGGAGAAATTGCTCGTGACGAGCAATTTTTCCTTTTCCTACAATGTTTTCTGCCCTATCAGAGAATTATTGTCCAATTTCATCACATTTTGAAATGTCATCTGCTAAATCTTTGAATTTGGGAGAATATAATTTTTTTTGTTTAAGAAAGGGTTAAAACATAATTGGGTGTATAACATCTTTTCAGGGAATCAGATGAAAAGTGCTCATTAAAGTATAGTCAATCAGTTTCACACAATGCTACGGACGTAGGCGGAAATGGCTGGTACGGAAATATCCAACAAGTTCCGATTGTTGCAAATCCTCACAATCTGCACATCATAGAAATAGACATAGGGCCTACAGGACTTGTCGTTATATGAGATATGCAGCTTCGTATCGTCATCGGAATAGACGAGAGTTACTGACTCTAGCATGACTCCTAACAGCTGCAGGTGCCGTTTTACGGAAAATACAGAAAATGGCCGATTGTCCCATGACCCGACGTATTGCAGTCGCCATCTTACAAGCTGACACTGTTGTGTGTACGGCTATACGCCAACGTTATCATCAATTGTCACGTGATCAGGATAAAGAAAACCCTTTCTTAAATAGAAATCTTTACACGATAAGTTGCAATGAATACTTTTATATGCTTATAGTAGTTTTCTAGCGCAAGTTTTGACAGGCTCCTCTTTGCTGTGAATGGGTAGTGAGCAAACGGAGACCAGAATGCTATATGTGTAAGGGCAGAGGTATTGAAGCCTAGAGCCTCCCCGAGTCAGACCCTTCCCCGAGAGAACGAACGTTTTCGTAAAGGGGGGTATATTTAATGGTTGATTGTTTTAAATGAGAAGTATCAGTATCTATTGTCTTGGTTGAATCAACTACATTAGAAGCAATTGTTTGTCATTTTATCACTATGTTTGTGTGTCGCCATAACGTTTTGAAAATGTACTTGTTGCCGAGGCGATGATAACAAATTGTTTGTGCTAAAGGAAAGGATACCAAAAGCGGACAGGGTTTGCAGTTCACACAGTCGACCTGGATAAACATGCACACTGTGCAAGTGAGTAACGTGTATTTTATTCCTCTTCTTCCAATTAATGTACAGCACTCATTTTTGAATATGATAGTAACTACTTCTTTGATGACCTACCTGTATTAGGCTAGACAATGTGTTTTGCCCAAGGACTCTCCATACTTAGTCTAGATCTTCGTAAAACAAATCGCTGCAGGTGAAGTATTCTTAGTAGTCGTCTGCATGGGTACTACTTAATCGTTATGTTTTGTTGGTTTTGAGTCTTCTTACTTACCTACTTAATCCTTAATTCATTTGTTACCTGCTGCGGGAGTCCAAGTCACTAGGGTGGGCAGCAGCTTTTCTTATACCCTATCTCCAATTTGTTCTGTCAATTTGGCTAACACTGACCTTTCTGACAAGGTTGCATTCCTTCCTGTCCTGAACAATGCAGTACGACATGTGTTTAAGTCCTCCTCAACAGTTTCTCACATATATCCTTACTTCGATTTATGTCGTTTTCCTTGAATTGTTTGACTGTACTCTTACCGATTTGTTGGTCGATATCTTGATGGTCTATTTTTTATGTGCGCAAAACGGTTAAGTCATGCTGATCTGGTTTTTTCGAACGGTTTAAAGAATACTAGCGCTGTTCGCCTTCATATGGACAGTTTCTTAAATTGTGTGTCGCATAAGATATACATCTATATGTTTGAACAGAGATTGTTTGATAAAGTCTTCAGTTGTCTATTTCAAAAAGGGTCCCGGGTTCGAATCGCCATTAGGCGAGGTGAACATTGCCGGAACTAACTCACAAATCGGAGGAGAACTGGTGTATTATCCAGGAAGCAGTCATCGAGAATGACTTCGATATGCTTAATTAAGCTTCCTTCACAATCGATGGGGGACTGCCTTAATGGCTTTATATAATGATGTATACAATCCATTTCCCACCAAGAGTGATAACTACGAATCCATGTGGGGGATACACAGGGGCTCGAAGTTAAGGTACTCTAACGGCTATGTACACATACCCGATAGAATACTTCAAACCCCTGTGTGGGGATATACATCGATTAAAGCCACTGTGGACTGGAACAGGTGAGCTTGATTGAGCTATCAAATTTCTGGATTTAAGCCTGGTGAGTGAGACGGACGGCAACAGCGATGGATCAGAAAACGTACATATCTGGTTTCCATGACGATGAGAGTGTCGACAAGATGACGTATAATCGTCTTGGCAACACGGATATGACAGTGTCGGCATTGTCGCTAGGTGAGTGGGAATTATACCTAGATTGTTTTTAAAAATCAAAGATGAGGAGATCTTGAAGAATACGTTTTGTTTTGACAGTTCATCGTTCCTGACTGCACAACGTCTTCTTCACATTGATGTTGTGTAAGACTACCAAATGCAGTTCAAGGTCTTTTGTTAAATGCTTTGAACAAGTAAATGTATCAAGAATAATGAGCTTCAGATTATTTTCATAGAAGGTAGGCTTAATTGGCCCATGGTGCAAAGAAAGCAAGTATGTGTCGATTTCTTAAATCAAAGTCCAAAATATAAGCCAATGGAATTAGATTTTGAGCGTATTTAAGTAATTGGAGCCGGTATATTAAGAATGGCTATATATTCAGATCCAAAAGCGTTGCAACGGTTTTGAAATCCTTCACATACCGTCAATGCATACTTTGACATATTGACCAATTTTGTATCAATTTTGGGTTTACTCACTATTTTCCATTACGTATCATGCCGTGATACACAAACTCTGTTAACATTTTATTTTGACTTGCAGCTTGTTTTGTCTCATTTATGAACAAGCAGCTTTGATAATGCTTTGTAACGTCTGCAAACATCTTACCTTTCAGGTGCGTCGTCGTTCGGTAGCGTGTTTAGAGACACTGATGATGAGGAGTGCGGACGTGTATTGGAACATGCGTTACGGAGCGGTGTTAACGTTATAGATACGGCGCCGTGGTATGGGCATGGGAAATCGGAAACCGTGCTGGGGAAGGTATGCATGTGGGGCTACTAGCAAGAAGATTTTTTTTTTGGGGAGGGGTGTTTACAATGCCTTATTTTTTGGCAACTGATACATATTCTTTGCACAACTTCTTATAGTTTCAGTTGATGGAGGGTAGGTATTTGGTTTTTTATCTAGTTGGACTAAGGGTGCGTCAGCACCTTAGTCCATTGAATTTACATACCACTGTTTGGGGGACGGTACTTTATAGATACACAAACAACGGTCTGACCCCAATTACTCATCAAACATCCGCCTTCACGGTGCGAACTAATACCTTCTTGGAACTAGAATGGTAGTCCGGATTTACGCGCTTTGTTTTGCTCTATGTTAGTATTACTGTTGCTTCATGGGAAATCGTAAAATGTCCAGATGTTCGAAAAATAGACTATCGTTCAGTCTCTGTTCACAGAAATAATGATTATAGTAATGGTGGTAAAAGGAGCAGCTGTTTTCCTCGAGATGTTGCCCAAAGACATTTCCAAAGTTATTCTCAATCATCTTGCTTTAAACGCTCCTTAGTCCTTCAGTGCTGTCAGCGCTTTGATTTTATAGTGCGTCAACATTACATTGCGGGTACCCGTTTATAGTAACATGTCTTCTTTTTATCCAAACGGAAAGCATATCTATGATCATTATTGACCTCTGAAAAGAAGTGTTTGATAAACATGTTTATATGAATTAGTATGCATGTTTAGTAACGTGAAGTGGTATAGGCTGTAAATGCTCACATGAATTCTGAACTGAGGTTACTCTACAGAAAATGTATCCGCTACGTCTGTATGTCTAAGATCCGGACAAACTTAATGAAATACCCTACAAAGAGCACAGCAAAACAGTAGAGTATATTCCTTCTATGACTGTTGGAAGAGACAATATACAATATCATCTGTAAAGGAAAAACGTGCATGCAAATTAGCATTGTTTTGATTCAGAAAACGTATTTACCTCACTAAGAGGTTTTTGAAGTAGTTAAAAACAACAAGCAATCATTAGGCAGATAGCTAATACATCTTATTTGAATTTGTAAAGATCCTGACTAAGTTGCCCAGAAAGAGTTACTACCTTACTACCAAAGTGGGGCGTTACTTACCCAACCCGACTGAGATGTTTGACTTCCGGGCTGATAGGGTAATCAGAAGTGTTGACGAAAGTTTGCAGCGACTAGGTGTAGACTATGTGGACATCATACAGGTACCGCCATGTTGCTGTCTTCATTTCTGTTTAATTCAATACTTGACTTACAGAATGCACTTGATTTTTTTTAAAAAAAGACATAATAGACAAAATGGTTTACAGTATTATATTATTAGAGGGGTTTAGTTCTATAGACACGATGTCTTATTCTTCATTTATTAACAGACAACGCACGAGAGAAGTTAAAGATGCACCACACTTGTTCATCTTCTTTTCGAAAGTCCACATACTGAATGAAGAAGTTTCGATGCAGTCGGAAAATGGTAGCAGGTTACCTTTACATGTATTTACACATGGCGCTCATGGTACATTTAATGATAAACAGACACTGACAGACACCTACCTGTATGTACGCATACAGAAATACACATATGCAAGTAATTGCAAGAGGGTCTGGTCACAAGATCTCACAACATAAGAATTTGGTCATGGTCATTCCCTTTTGAAAGACTTACTTAAAATAGGTCCTCATTTGTACCTCATGTGGTACATAAATGTAGTTTTACAAAGAAGAGAGAACATAATTCAAAGTGATTGGTCCAGCTGCGCCCTGTTACAACTGTGTATTACTGTCATAAAGAGGTAACTGGTTTTTAGTAATATGTAAAGGCTCATGACATTTTGTGATATGTTGTCTTATCACAGGTTCATGACATGGAATTCGCTCCTAGCCTAGATACCATCATAAATGAGACCCTTCCAGCGTTGAAAAAGGTTGTTGAAAGCGGGAAGGCAAGATACATAGGCATCACCGGATACCCGCTAGAAAACTTTAGGTACTAGTATGCCAATGACACTATCATGCTTGCTTAATTCCATGATTACAGAGCGCTAGAGCGTAGAAATCTTAACGCATGACTGTCTTATAACAAGGATAAGTTTTCTTTTTGTCAAACGTTTATTGCTCATTGCTTGGAAAATCAAGTCAATTCAGTTCTTTAATTGACAAAAACCAGCATATATATGCACTTGTGGTCAATACAACATTTACAAAATAAGTGAAGACACATGATATTATGTAAGAAAGCTTTCAAATAATGGATGACAATATAATGCCCTGAGAACGTTTGTCCAGGCTAGACTATTTTCCGTAACGTGTATATCATTTAAGTACTTCATATTTATATAACGTTGTTAATGAACTATTTTTAAATGTATGTACATGTCTGTGGTTATTTAGGGAAGTATAAGACAAAAAAAGAAATAAACAATAAGCGGGTATTTACTATTAATGTTTTGCGTTGTTGTAATCATTCTAGACCACACACACTCACCTGTTTACACGATCCCTACTTTTCAGGCCGTCGGATGGTAATTCATATGTTGTCTTGCAAGTCTTATAAAGCTACGTGAAGCCATTTTGTATTCCCTGTTGCTAATTTTACTTTATGATCTATAATATGCTTTCGGTTTACATTCTAGGACTGTTCTCAATAAAAGCAGCGTGAAGGTGGATACCATATTGACGTACTGTCGAGGGTGCCTTAATGATAACTCGCTACAGGACTACATCCCATTCTTTCAGGTAGGGGGCTTCATCATAACCAAATAAATCATAAGCAGTTAATAATGACACTGCAGAAGTGCAATGTGATTTACCTTACAGGTTGATAGTAACGCATCTTCACTGATATGGGGTCGGCTCCATGTTCAAGCCATCGACATGGTGGCAATATATTTTTATTTTTTTATTTTTTTTTATTTTCAAAACAGATCCCTTACAACACAACCGAAAGGAAAATCACAAAAATGCAATGGAATCAACGTCAGGTTACTTTTCTTTATATATAACATTTTATACTTGAACAAAAATTCAAATAAAAATATTTATGTGACATAGTACCAGCGCTATATCCATCACCGTGACTTAGTGTTCAAGGCGTTCGCCTGGGGAATGGGAGGTTGAAGGTTCGAGCCAAACTGGAGGCGTTTGTCCGGAGAATGTTTATCGTGGGACTTGTTCCGAAATGGCCGATTATTGAGCCGCAAGCTAGTTAAATCTAATGGTTTTACGACGTATATCCGCTTGGTGTATGGCATAGTGATATCATGTGTGTATCTCGTTATTTTAGGAGAAGGGCGTTGGCGTTATAAATGCATCCCCAATAGCTATGGGCCTTTTGTCACACCGGGGACCCCCAGAATGGCATCCGGCTAGAAACGAAATCAAAGAAGCTTGCAAGAAGGCCGCTGATTTCTGTCAGGTATATTTTCTGATTCACATGTCACTCGAAATATGCATGATTTTTATGGTACCATGAAGTCTTTTTTGTCAAAAGCAGACAATCAATGGTACTAATCAGTGAACCATATTTTGTTTCTATTTTACCATTTAAAAATCAGTGAATTACAACAAAAAACGTTTCAATGATTAGTACCATTTAACCGAGAGTCCATGTTTTTGTCCCTAGCCTCTCGTGATCTAGGTTTTGGGAACTTGCATATGCCACTACCAAATTCAGGCATGAATGAGGGAAAAAATCTTGGGGGAAGAATCATACATGTTTGTTGGTGGGTTTCACTTCCTTTAAAAAGACATTCTTCGACTGTCTTTGGTATGATAAGAGGGCTTTTTCGAGTGAATTACTCCAGGTAAAAATAATAACATGAACTATCATAAATCTATGTAAAATGTTACTCAAATTACCATTGAGGTTAATTTTAGAGGAAATGCATTTCTAAAGATATTGTCAAAATCATTGAGGACACGGGGTTCCTGCATAACCATATTCGCATGGGTCCGTAAATGTGGCATACCACAGCTGTCAAAAGGACATTCATTGGCAAATTGATTTAATACCAGGACAAAAGTAATCTTTAATAACGATAATGTTTCCATTGACTTTGTTTTATGTTTTTTATAATACAGGGAGAAGGTGTTGACATATCAAGACTTGCGACAAGATTCACGATTGAGCAACCTGGCATTGCCACCACATTAGTCAGTACAGCAAGGTAATATATACGTGTTTGCAATATATACTACTGTTGTTAAAATGGTATAACCAATTCTTCCAAGTTGAAATATATGACTAGTCAAAATTGAAAACAAGACGACCAAAATAGCCTGAACGGTTTCATTTTCTTCGTAAGATGTGGTTTAAACTTTTTTTGGCATAGTACACACCGGGCGTCGGCGTCACACCTTGGTTAAGGTTCTACATGCAAGTTTGCTTGTCATAAAGTACTATATGGATTGCGTTAAAGCATCACATATCTCTTCAGGGTCTCTATGTAATGTCCCTGACAAAGTTCCAAAACTCTGGTTTTCATGCATGTTGTATTCCTTTTGTACTATGACCATCTTAGCTAAAGTTTTAAATGCAAGCTTTTTGGATTAAAGTACATGTTCATTCACTGAATCGATCTTTAAAGAATCAAAAACGATACATATTCGCTTCCAGTGATTATTCTTCAGTACGCATTTCATCATATTTGTGAATAAACAAATTTATCTATAAAGAAGTGCCACATTACAAAGAGACTGAAACTTAGTCATGAGAAAATTAATCATATTTTCAGTGTACCGAATATGAAGAAGAACTTGAGTTCCGTGATGACTCCTTTGACCGAAACTGAAAGAGCCACTCTTAATACAGTAATGGATAGGTTAGTAGTTATCTTGTTATTCAATGTTTTTTTTTAGTATTTCTCATTTTTTTCTCAAGAGTTTTTCCAAATGTGAGTTCGCCCTGAGTTGCGTGACATATAAAGATGTTGATGTTTGCACAAGGATTAAACAACCATATCTAATTGTATTGAGATTTTTACTAATGACACCTCATAGAGACGCAATATATATTATAGTATTTATGAGGTAAAACAACGCACAGAGTTATCAAGCTGTTTAAATACGTCTAGATGTTTGTAATTATTTACAAGAAAAGACACATCGTCTTGTTTCCGGCCGTATGTACCACTGCATTATGACTTTCAGCTAGTATCAATAAATGTACCCAATGGATGAACCGAGACGTCATTGACAGTTAAGGGAGATTACCCATACTCCGCCATTTTGAAACTCATTTTCCCCTCGGAATAGCTCGGTCGTTATCGGTATACTTCGGTCGGGGCCGGAACTATTCGTATTAAACAGAATAGTTCCTGCCCCTATCGGTGTATACCGAGACCGACCGAACTACTTCGACGAAAGAAAGTGTTTCAATCAAAATGGCGGGTTATGGGTATATTCTACCTTAAGCTTGGGCATTGCTCCATGAATTTCGACCTTTTTATTCCAATATAACTGACACAGAATTAAATCCTTATAAACCGTTTAATTTGATGCTTTCAGGTTCATGAAACCATTGAACAACATGAATTGGGAAGGATTGGAGGTTGAGAAATATAGAGAAGAGATTGTCAAAGGACAAACGTCCAGTGTGCTCGGTTAGAACAAGGTTGTTGCCATACTGACGTCCATTATATGGGAGATTTCCTGAAGTGATTAAACGTATCCTAGAAACTGACAACCATTCTGTTGGACTATCTTTGAATACATCGAATGAAGAGTACAAACTGGACACATTCCGCCATCTAGTGGATACACGTTAGTTATCATTCAGATTTTTTTCTCCATTAAATTGGTTTTGTGCATCAGACGATACGCTTATGGGGGAAAAGTTCGTTTTGGCAAACCGGAAAGGTCATTCAGCAAATAAAGAGGTGTTATCTGTATACAGGCTTGTATAATTAAAGTAACCTTTAGGCATTACCTATATTGTTAAGATGCTATTAAATTAGTTTGGCCAGCATCTCCATCTTACGGCCAACGACAAGTTTTGTCGATGATTGCCAATATAGAAATGAAATTCAAAATCTTTTATTCACCAATGCATGAGGTAACCAATACTTTTCAATAGAATGACATAGAATAGCATATCGATGGTTCAGTGCAAGACAATAGAAAATGATTCATGTTTATGAAGCACTTTCTATAGTACTCTCGTATTGCAGCGAATCTTCGAAATCACTCTTACAAATATCGCCGTCAAATGATGCGTCTTTCGATTTCAATCATTCACAAAGTCCGATTCCGTAAACCAGCAAAATTGGCAGCATCATTCGGTTAACATCCTTGCCGTTTTTGACACATGAAAGGTAACCGGTACGCGCATCTGATGGCCTGCCACTTGTATCCGGCTCTTTGATTGGCTCGCACACATGGGGTATCGTGGGTTGGTTCCCCGGGCATCCAGTTTGTGTAGGTTAGTTGGTTCCCGAGCACGGAGGAAAACGTGGTGTCGCTATTGGCGCTATGGAGTCCGATGTAGAATGAGGATATATCCGCTGTGGAATACAAGCATACGAGGTTGAATTGGATTAGAAACTGTCTTTAACCCTTATAGTGCTAAAAATGACTTCGTGCTTATGCAAACAACTTAGATCCGGGTCAGCCGCCAAGTAAACTGGCGGCTGACCTGTGATCTAACCTGTTTGCAACTCTGAGTATCTTTCCTTACCAAAATTAAGCAGATATTCAGACGACATAGAAAATTATTTTTAGAAAATTACCCAGCTTTCTAAGGGATTATTTATTCTATATCACGAAAATGACGTGAAATTTGTATCGTACTTTAAAATGCATGTCTATTTTGCATTCCAAAAATCAAACAGCTAAGAGACTCGAGGGTTACGACAATTTCATAAACGTAAATTGTTCAACCAACTTAACTTGGGATTACTCGGGAGAATCCGTATGCAATGGAACTTTGTCCTTGTATCGTCACTTGATAAAGATTAGTTGGTCATTCATTGAATAGCAGTTGTAACAGAATTAGTTTCTGTAGATCGAATGGCCGGTACAGAAACACCAAAAAGGTTTCGCGAAAGTGAATTAGTCTCAAGTTAAGTTTTGTGAACAATACGTAAAGTTACGAATGAAACACCCGAAAAGTCTCAAGTTAGGTTTGTTGAACAAGACGTAAAGTTACGTATGTTTGTAATCCCGGCCCCTTTGATATAACCCCAAGGCCATGGAGGGCCTACGATTTTTTCTCAATGTGTAGCGACTTACGGTGGTACTGAGTCATGTACGCTGTTATATCCTCCATCATCTCTCGACTGGAGGGGAACACCAGTACAGCATTATCCCGCACGCATGCGTGAACCGCCTCCGAGAACAACATCAGATGCTGGGCAACAAACTTGATACAGACGCTTGTGGGTGAGCTCTTAGAAATGTCCGTGTATCCGTCCGGTGATATGGTGCGACCTGGGGTTGTTGTCTCTGTAGTGGAAAGGTATCTTGTAGCAAGAACCAGTCGTATAACTGGGCTTACACGCATACGTACGGGCGTAAATTTATTTCAACTTAAAAATCAAATGGTTTTTCTATTGTATAATGGTTGAAATGAATGGAAATAATGAGTTTTTGGGAAATTTTTTGAGATTTTTTTTGGCCAAAAATTATCACTGTATGTATATTGGTAATTTTGGCCTACCGACTTTTATATTTTGATAAAATCTGGTCTAAGCTGGTGGAAGATAGTAGATTCTTTGAAATTTAAATCCGTGCACTTCAGTTATTCTTACAAAATAACCACATTTGCAGCGTGGTTACAAGTTTAGTCTCTAAACCATTAGACCCACTCTGTATTGAATCTAGAACCGGAACCGGGCGTGTTGGTATTAATATATGGCCAATTCTACTGGGAAAGTTCGCATGCTTGATGTATATATATATGATATGATCTTAATGACATTAGTGAATCCAATATACAAATTGTATAACCAATTAATCAATTAATCAATCAATAAGGCCATTTACCGGCCCTGCGTGGCTCAGTGATTAAGGTGGTGAACTCAGAACTCGGGAGACCCGGGTTAGATCCCCACAGACACCTCTGGTTTTGTGGGAGTGACCTTTGGCAGGTCACTTCAGAGCCCTAGCCTTGTACTGGTGGATCAAGAAAAGCCGTTACTTCACTGATTTTTTTTTATATGGCAATGGCGAAGAGGACACTTATGGGACCTGTGGTAGAAACCAATCTTTGCCTTATCTTAACTGTTTACCGAGTTGGTATACCCTTACCTGTAGTTGGCCTAGGAGTGGTAGTGGTAGAAGTAGGTTTTGTTGTTGTTGTTGTAGGTGTAGTAGGCGTCGTCGTCGTCGTCGTAGTAGTAGTAGTAGTTGTTGTAGAAGTAGTCTGTAAGCTTAGATAGGTCGACATGCTGTTCTGTACGATCGTTTGGCTGTCGATCTCACAGATGTATCCCCGCTTGCGGGCCGAGCATTGTTGTGGGTACCAACGGTATCCGTCTGCATGGTCCAGAACCGCGCAGTCGTCGGGGATCGAACGCGGCTCGCTGTGCCATCGTGTGAAGTTGAAGGGCCGCTGCGACCGTTCCCAGTAAAACGTACCGTTCTTGTAAAGGTCCATACCTCCGATCCAAAAGTCCGTACCATTCACTGTCGCAATAAAAGGGAAAGTTTGTATATCCTTTATTGGGATTTATATTAAATGTAACATTGGTGTTGTTTTGGCATCATTATGGCGAATCGCTTTAGATACTTTTTTGAGGCGATCAACACTGTTATCGTAATCAAATTGAAGGAAAATAGTTCGATGTCAAATAGTCAAATTCGCCTTGGTAAAAAGCAAGCTTCAATGGTAAATACAGATTATCGCACAATATAGTCAAGCAATATTAGAAATATGGAAAGCCCTTGTTGTTTTGATTGCCCTCAAACAACTAGTATACCGGTTCAAAAATGATTTAGGTTTCAATCGCATGCAAACGAATACTTACATCCAAGACTGTAAATAAGATTGTGAATAAACTGTTGTCCAGTGGCGGAGACTATCTCCACCAAACTACTGTTAGACTGCACACAGTCCATCTTAGCCTCGTCTCTTCCGAAACCCTCGCCGGTCATCAAGGCAATGCACAGCTTGGTCCGGTAGTCGAAAAAGTAGCCGTTGGTAAGCATTGAATAGCAGCCGTCCTCTAAACGAAAATGAGATCTTGTTATCACTAATCATCTTCGAGTTCAAAACTGTTATTTGTTATCGTTTTGTTAAAACTTACTTATTTGACATTGGTTGCATATGCCGTTCTCTCAACTTGGAATTAATGTTTTCGATTCTACTTCCTGGATATGTAATCTGTACTCGCGACTCATGTACACCAATAAACAATCGAAAGATGGATTGCGCTTTGTACTGAAATCAAACCAACGACCATCTTGTATAAAGGTTGATGCTCTACACATGGAGCACATGGTTATAAATTCAAATGGGTACAGAATTCAGTACGTAAAGTAATAATGTGGTATTGTCGGTGATTAAGCAAAATGACAACACAATGGTGTAAGAAAATACACTAATTGCCGTGATGTATCTTCTCATCACTATTTTGCATTTAAACTTGGTGGCTACACATGGGCGGGATAGAGTCGAAATTTATAATAATTTAATGAAAATAATTAACACGTATTTTGCATTCTTGGATGGAAACCTTTTAACCACAAGGAGAAATTGATCATATTGAGCAATGTCTCCTTACGTCTAAATGGTTCCTTGAGTATTCTGTTCACAGCTTTCTAACGGTACAGGGTGGATAGATCTATCATGATCAAGTGTTTTCTTGACTCAATAAAGAACCGGAGCTTGCATATATAATCTAACAACATATATTTCGTAACTATATCATACAAATAAAGAAAACACCAGCATAAAAAGATGAACAGAGTATATACAAAGTATCCGGGATCTGCGTGGCCTATTGTGTAAAACTAGTAACACGGGGACCAGGATTCAACCCTCACCAGCAACACTGGTCTTTTTGTAGGAGTGATCTTTGGCAAGACGCTGTGCACAGTGCCCTGTATAGTACTAGTAAAATCCATGAAAGCCGTAATAAAACTCAAATAATTTTGACAATGCCTTAGACCCCATATAAAACAACTATTGGTTCCCCTCTCTTTGTTGGTGGTGCCAGTGTACTGACAGATGTATCACGGCTTCCCTTCCTTATCAACAGTTCTGGGTTTTTCGTGTAAGTGTTTTTTTGCAAGACACGCTGAACTAGTAGTGGCAAAATCCAAGAAAGCCGTAAAAGAACTGAAATAATGTAGACACGCCGTTAAACCACATATGGAAAAACAATAACTGGATGGTACCAGTCTCTTTGTCGGTGGCACCAGTGTACTGACAGATGTATACCGGTCGTAAAATAATTGAAATAATGTTGACATTGCATTAAATCCAACATTAAAAAAATAAACACTGGTACCCGTTTCCTTGTCAGTGACGCCAGTATACTGACAGATGTACCCCTGCTTCCCTTCATCACACCTCCCGTCAAACCAGTCCCCGTTCGCAGAGCTGGAGAGATAGACACACTCCTCGTCGTATCGGTGGTAGAACAGTTCGTCCGGTTGGTTGTGACCGGGGGCTGGGAACTCCGGCCCTCCCCAGCTCGAGTAGCTGACCGCCGAACCGTCCGGCCAGGTGAACATACCCGTGTCCTTTCGATCCATGGCGCCGATCCAGAAGTCGGTGGAGTTTACTGAAAGGGAATTATGGTTATAATTGTAACGCACACAGAATACCGATGCGAATCAACTCTTTTCAGGTACGTTTTAGACGGATGTCGTATGCGAACGCAAAGTAGGTAAATCCTCGATATTCATGGGCTATGCAAATCAGTACAACATCAAGAGAGTGTGTCCTTCCCATGACATTCAGACATTACCAAGGCATTCTTAAACAACAGGGCATTGGGTTATTGGTCGTTGAACGCAAACCATGACTTTTATAAGGAAAGACACACTCCATTTTCTTTGATCACAATATTCAATTATCTCTCCAAAGAAAGTCCTCTCTCGATGATATTCTGGGTTTCTAGGGAACGCATTGCGATTGGAAACTCAGTTACATGTCACGCTTTGTAAGCGTTCATTTAAATCCACGGAACATGCATATCTGAATTAATGCTGTAATATGTTATAAATTGGATGAAAAGGGCATTACACCCTTGGTAAAACATAGTCAATTGTTTAGACCACAGTACTTTTACCCTTATGAATAATAAACAACGACAAATAAGTATTATGTTCTAGGCAACCTTAATTTGTGTTGCATTACACATCATAATCGCTTAATCTGGTCACACACCTATATGCCAAACTCATACTCACTGGTCGATATCACGTTTCACTACATTAATCCCTTGAATGCTGGGCAATTTTCTAAAGAAAAACATTAATTGGCGGCTGGCCTGGATCCGACCTGTTTGCATAAGCATGAAGTCGGTTCCAGAACTATAACGGTTAATCACGTCTACCTCTATTCGAATAGATCCAGCGGTACAAGAAGTCCATTTTATCCGCAGAGTTCACTGTCACAAGACTCGCATTCTCCCCACGACATGCATCGGCTGCGAGACCCCGTGTATACATGGAAGCCGTAGAGTCGACAAGTCGGATACAGAAATCAGACGCCATGTCGTAAAAATAGCCGTGAAAAACGTTCTGTCTGCACTTGGTGTCTGGAAGGTACGACAAGAAAAAGAAGAGTCTAGTTTTGAGCATGATTTCTTTCTCATTTAACCCTATTTGCTGGTGCTTCTATTTGTATGCCTTATTGAATGACCATGTTTCTCTTATAAAGTGTTAAGGCAATGAAGTATGTTTAGATATGCTCAAAAAATGTGCTCAATCATATGCCAGGTAACAACCGCATTTTTCTGCGTATTATCAAGAAAATATATACATACACCTTCCATTTGGGATAACGTTTTACAATTAAAGTATGTACTAAAATCTTTCATTGAGCTTCAAAGTTAAATGCACCAAAAGTTAAGCAAAAAGAAAACAATTCGCAACACCCCTGCTTAGTATCAACACTTCTACATTGGTCTGCGAAATTCATATAAGATTAATAAGTTACGTACACGTATCAACGCCGGTGATTTCACATATGAATCCCGTTTTGGCTTTCGTACAGTCCTCGTCGTACCAATTAAAGTGGTCGGAGCTCTTCATGTAGACACAGTTCTCGGAGCTATTGCCCCGGTCAGTCGGTTGACCTCTCATTGTGCTACCCCAGTTGTTATAGCGCAATGGCTGACCGCTGGTCCAGCTGTATTTGTGGCTACCGGAAACACCCGCTTTTAAGCCTATCCAGAAATCGATGGCGCTCCCTGAAATGTTGGAACGAACCATTGTATGTAATTCAATTACAAAATTAATTGATTCTTTGTTCTTTATAGAAACCGTTACTTCCAAACGACTGAAAACGCTGCTCTGCTAAGGGACTTTTTAAAACTATACTTCATATGATAGAGGTAAAAAAAGAATGCGGAGTGTATCCATATGTTTTTGCTCAGCAGCAAAGATTTAGCAACTACTTTAGTAATAGTATGTGCTGAAATCATTATAAGATATGACACCAAGACATAAACTAATAGTTCATTTAATTCCTTAAACAGCCTTGCTTCACTACACACTGTTTCTCCAATCTACCAACTCGTTACATTATTCAAAACAGGAGTGACACCATTTAGATATAGAAATATAAAACACGACTTACTGTAATGTGTGTAGATCCAGCTCAGCAAAAACTGCTGTTCCTCGTCCGAGTTTATTGTGATGAAGTCCGCCCCCTGAACGCGGCATTGATTTGCCGCTTCTGATTGGTTGAAACTTCTACCGTCGGCTTTTACGACGTTCAAACACGCCCCCGACGTCGAATCGTAAAAGAAGCCAAGGTAACTCTTTCGAAGACATTCTTTCGCTGTAAGTAAGTATGAAAATACACATGCTAATGGTATTCCAGGTAAGTTTTCGTATATTTTAGTTTTATATTTGACAGTATATTTGACAGTGTCGAATTATATGTAAAAAACATTATATATTGAAAATACAATAACCTTCGATATACAGAATATGTTTTATTCAAAATAACCTCCAAACATATTTGAGAGACCGTTTACTTTGAGATCCCTTATTAAGTTGCAAATTATTTCAGATCATAGACGAAATAGTTAAATGGAAGTCTGACACTTTTCAAATATAAAACCGATTAGTTTATCTATAGATCTATAATCTAGTTGTCTTAAACATTAGTTTAAAGATATTTTATTCAATGAAAAAAAAACCCACCATTATATACATTACAAACAATTTTGTGAAACGGACTGGAACGAAAGCTAAAAGATTATAAGGTTCCTCTCCTTAATGGCGACACGCAGGTCGTTTACAATATAATAATGTTAATTATTATTTGCGTATTGATGTAATACAGTGAAGAAATAAAGCATTATAATAGTAATGATAATCAAAACAACAAATAAACATTTGGAGTGACGAGAAATTGTTGGAACCAATACATGAGGCTGTTGATAGATAATACAATAGTATTGAGCATATATTTCTAAACTGAGACGCTTACATAAACAGAACAGAACAGAACAGAACTTTGTTTAAACACATGTTATATATACAATAAGTGTAATGCAATGTTATATGAGTTGAGCTATACAAGGCGAACGAGATCGTATGACTAAGCATAGTCACTAGATACAAGTTATACATTGTACAAGTTATTACCGAGTGAGTTACATCCGACGGCGTTACAGTAGTCTCCCTTACAACACTCCTCACACTGTCCCGGCGTGGCCCTCTTAACAGTACCGCGGCGCCCGATAATCTCAAACCCAGTAGAACCTCCCTGACAAACCTAGAATATGAAAATCATTTTTCAAATTTAAACCGTAAAGTGCTGGAACCGACTTCATGCTTATGCAAACAGGTTGGATCACAGATCAGCCCCCAAGTAAATTGGCGGCTGACCTGTGGTCAAACATTACCATCCAGGAATATGGAAACCGTCTTATTTTGATATCATTTAAAAGAAACTCTGCTTATACAGATTGACAGGACGTGTGTAAATACGGAAAACGTGTAAATAAGTTGGCTTCCTTCGATGCTTAACCCTTTACCAAACACCAAATTTTCAACTGTCCCAAACTGAAATAGTTTGCTGACGACTTTTCAAAATGTGATGAAATTAGAAACATAATCACCTGATAGTGCAGAAAACATTGTGGAAAAAGGAGAAAGTGCTCATTACGAGCAATTTCTCCTTTCCCCACAATATCTTCCAGAGTTGTCTGCAACAAAGTGGTCAAATATCGTTATTGTTTGGTAATGGGTTGGTATGGAACCTAAAAGTGAAGAGTACAAATATGCAATGTTTTGTTTGTGTAGTCTATAAATGTGTATGAATGATTTTAGAGGCTCTGCCAATTTGGCACATTTTTGAAGCTTGCTTAATTTGCCTTAAACTAAGATGGCCGCCTGTCGGCAAATTAAAAATTTTGTATTTGATACTTTTCACTGAAAATGGCATTTGTGTCTATTTAGGGTTTAAAAAATATGCTTAGTTCATTTTATGGTGTTTCTAAAATGATTCAGCCTGTCAATGACATACTAATTGTCAAAAATGATTGTTGAAAGCCATTTTTGTATCTTTAATTACAGTGTGTTAGTAGAAAAATAAATTGCTATCGTGAATGACACATACGGTAGAATCTCTGCATCCAGTATTATACTGAACCTGGGTCGGGCCTGTTGCCACTTCCTGTATGAAACATTCCTACAAATAAAGAGAAACATATACATGTATTGACACTTTTATAATTGTATCTTTTAACTGTTTCATAGGTTTATTTCGGCTTTTCATGGATTAACCAGAACCACACAAGGGCTCTTAATGGCTTAATGTCTTGCAAAAGGGTATTGCCACAAACTTTGCGTTGAGCCGGTTTGATTACGAGTAAATATCATTGAGGTATAGCGACTGTTATTTGTTAAAAAGCAATGGTGGTGTAAGAATAAGGCGTTGGTATTCTAAGGAAACAATTATTTGAGAAATGTAAAGTCCATATTTCATCGTGTCTCTAGAGAAAAGTGTTCACAATAAAAAGTATCTTGTTTGAATTAATTGAACACACTGAAAACAACATTTCGATATATTTCGTTGAGTTTGAAAAGGAAAGAAATGGCGTAGTTTATACCATCAAGAAACCCTTAATGATTAGAGTTCTGTATTATCATATTACGTTGTATCTGGACACCCGATAACAAAACAAATTGCCAATTATACTCAATTTACCTGTCCAGCATCACATGTTCTGACGATGGTACAGTCTGACGGAAACTGGAGGCCTTTGCATTCAAAACATTTAATGGAGGCGCTCGTATCTGGAAGTCACGATGGGTAATTAGCTGATTATTTGAACAACCTTACCCTTATAGTGCTGGAACCGACTTAATGATCCAGACCAGTCCACAAGCAAATTGGCGGCTGGTCTGTGATCAAACCTGTTTGCTACACTGAGTATTTTCCTCTTCAAGATTAAGCAGATATTCAAGACTTTGAAAAAACGCAGACGACACACAAATATATTTTTAAGAAATATCCCAGCATTCTAAGTGTCGCAACATTTTGGTTTAATAATCGCTGTCGAAGTTTGGAGAGTTGTCAACATGTTTTTCGGACACCTGTTCAATCTTCGTGAGTGATCATATACCAAACAAGATGGGGATCATTGCATAGGTAACAGATAACTTAAACGCCAGGAATGAAGCGGTAACCATTGTATAGTTACATGTACCAGCTAAATCTAACGCCGGAAATTATGCGAGAACCATTACATAGGTACATGTACCTGCTAAATTAAACACTGGAAATCATGTGGGAACTATTGCATAGTTACCGGCTAAATTAAACGCCGGTAAAGATGCGGGAAACATTGCTTAGGTACCAGCCAAATCAAACGCAGGAAATGGTGCGGGAACCATTGCATAGGTACTAGCTAAATTAAACGCCGGAAATGATGCGGGAATGGTTGCTTACTTAAAAGCTCAATTAAACGCCGGGAAAGATGCATGAACCATTGCATAGGTACCAGCTCAATTAAAAGCCCGAAATGATACGAGAAACATTGCTTAACCACCAGCTAAAATAACGCCGGAAATGATGCAGAAACATTGCTTAGGTACCAGCTAAATCAAACACCGGAAAGGATGCGGAAACATTGCATATGTACCAGCTAAACAAACCGCAGGGAATGTTGCGAAAACATTGCATTGATACCAGCAGAATTAAATGCCGGAAATGATGCATGAACCATTGCATAGGTATCAGCAAAATCAAATGCTAGAAATGATGCGGAAACATTGCATAGGTATCAGCAAAATTAAATGCCGGAAATGATGCGTGAACCATTGCATAGGTATCAGCAAAATTAAATGCCAGAAATGATGCGTGAACCATTGCATAGGTATCAGCAAAATTAAATGCCGGAAATGATGCATGAACCATTGCATTGATACCAGCTGAATTAAACGCCGGAAATGATGCAAGAACCAGTGGATAGATACCAGCAAAATTAAACGCCGGAAATGCTACAGGAACCATTGCATAGGTGCCAGCTAAATTAAACGCGAGAAAGGATGCGTGAACCATTGCATAGGTACCAGCAAAATTAAACGCCTGAAACGAAGCAAATACCATTACATAGGTACCAGCTTTATTAAACTCCAGAAATGATGCGTGAACCATTGCATAGCTATCAGCAAAATTAAATGCCGGAAATGATGCGTGAACCATTGCATAGGTACCAGCAAAATTAAACACCGGAAAAGTTGCGGAACCATTGCATGGGTACCCGCAAAATTAAGCGCCGGAGACGATGTGGTAATCATTGCATAGGTCCAAGCTCAATTAAATACAATATAACGTTTAAGTAAGGTGTTTTTTCAATCTGTCTATTTATATGTCTAATCACATGGTTTTGAAGAAAAGGTCGTCTCAAGACAAATGGAGAGGTCAAGGTTACATTGGTAACATTATAACATGTTGGTAGATACCTTCCCTTTTTTAGCAAATTCTAACCTGTCCAAACACAAAGCGTTTGAATCATTCGGATAACGACCTAGACCAAACTTGCATAATTTGTATTTCATCCAAGAAGCTTCCTTCGAAAACGGTGTACGTGGTGATCAGCTTGCCTACCTTAGGGTCTTTTATCAAATGGTATTAATTCGAGTTAGACCATAAACAGACTACATGTTCTGATGTGCATAATCGTTGTTCTTCATATAATCAAAAGAATTCTCGAAGAATTTGCAAATGAGATTTCGGCATGGATTTTGCAAATATATACATGTATTACACGTATATGTAGTCAATTAACAAAACTTTGTAACTTAAAGTGCTAAAATCAAAACAGGTACCTGGAAAAAACAGTAAAAGTAGTGGAAGTAGTACCCATAGAAACGTCATTGTGTTACTCCTAGCCTGAAAGAATATGATTTAAAGATTACATATTTAATGCGCCATCATACGAAATGAATATATAATAGCCCTTTGACGATGCATGTCCTGGATTCCTTTTGTCTATTTTTGGGGACGTTTGGAACGAACTATCTTTTTTTTACAATCAATTTCTGATATTGCCGTATTAAGTGCTGTGGATAATTGGCAAGAGCAATAGCCATTAATGATGCAGACTTTTTGTTGGCGTTTGAAAAGTATTTTGTCCAATTGCACATGATGTTGTTAAAGTTGTCGTCGTAACTCAGGAACCAGGGTTCAAGGTCAAAGGCACACGCCTGACCATCCTATCAGTTTGTATATGACCTCAGGCAAAGCTCTATCTCATGCTGTGAACCATAGTACTGGCGAATAATAATACACCGGAAGCATGTTTTTATAAGATTTTTGTCATCGAAGAATAGTTGATACACTTAATAACTAGCGTAGAACCCAATACTATTGCTCTACATAACCACTACTAACAACTACAGTATTTTCAAGCCTTGATTTATAATGTTGATCGTATTTTCTTTGGTACTCAAGGTTTTGGTTTAAGTACTATAATTGGGATTTACATCGCGTCAACAGTTCTTAAAAAACACCACCATACAGAATGGCAAATAGCCAAAGCGTTACTTCCTACAATGGTTGGCTAGGCTTGATAAATCTATGGGCACTCTCATAGTGAGCCCACTACATATACCACTCATAAAAAAACAAAATACATTAGTATGTTTATTATTATTTCAAGTTAATCCTTACAACTTAAACACAGAGGCAATCGTTCTAAATGAAAGACTCCCTGGAAAGCAGTAAATATAAAGGCAATCACACATACGTGTTGGAAATATCCTATTTTATCGCACCAAAAACTCTAACATAGTGTTGTCATACTTTTGGACGACATCTCTCTGACATAAGCATAGAGATAAGGTGTATATGAATAAAGGCAGGCGGTGGCACAGGAAAATAGTTTTATTCTGTCGCATTATGTTCAGGAACTCACGTTTGAGTCAATAAACAGCATGTATATTACTATGCCCGTCTCATAAATGATGGAGCAAATTTTAAGCAACTGGTTTTCTCACCAAAAACATACACTTTGGGTAGAACAACCGACTTTTTGTAAATCACCTATCTCCTCAGGAAGAGAAAACACATTAAAGGTTATGAGTTAGTTTTTTTTAACTGTCTTACGCTCATGAACAATATGCTACAAGGGATCCAAATTGTGCTCTGGGTTGTGAGGTACTCATGTTTCCAGGGGGTCCCTGGTTCGATCCAAACCGACACTGCTTGTTTCATAGGAATGTTCCTTTTGAAAGCCATTTCAAATCAAATTTATTACAGAAGTTAGTCAATGATTTTTTCTTTTCTTTAATATCCATCAAGGAACAATACTAAAACAAATGGATACAATATAAGTTACCATTTTCAAATGGGAAATACTTCCTTTAATGAACAGGTTTCCTTTTTGTCTCTGTTATTTCTGCCAAATGCCAAACAAGAATCTTCCCTTTGTCGCTAGATACGCATTTTCTTACGCGACTCGGAGTAAATACAAACACCGGTAAAGATACTACGATGTAATATTCCGTATCTATTACGACCAGTCCAGCAAATTTAAACATGGAAGAAGGTCAAACAAAATTTTCGAGTTGACATTGACATCATATGCTCACAGTTAATAACAATAAAATCAGAAGCTAAATAAGGCTGTTCACGAAGAATATTGAAATCACCAGTTTCCAATCAGCTGTCAATTTAATGAACCGGAAAATTACTTTTAACTGTTTGTTAATATTATTCAATACGGAATAGATACAACCATTCAGCGGCTTGTCAAAATGAGTATAAGCCAAGTAAACGGCTTAACATTTAAACAGAGATAAATCAAAACATAAGATTTACCGCCATCTTTCACGTCAATGAATCGACGACTTCTACATTACAGTCCGTCAAGATAATTAAAAATGGAGTAATGGTTGGTCTGTTCTTGCAGGCGATTCAAAACAACCTTCCTGCCAACTGTCAAGACGATGTACCAGAAACACTCGAGATATTATTACTGTTCGTCAAAATAATTCAATATACAATAAAGAGTTAAGTATTTTCACGTTGAACTAAGTCAATTTATCCAGATCAATTCAAAACAACAAAATTCCCCGCCATCATTCAAGTCTATGTCACAGGAAACCACAACGTTACGATTCGTCGCCTTCGCTGAGCAGTTTCTGGTAGCCATCTTTGATGACGGCGTTTCGTCGATAGCGTCGGTAACACAGACAGACGGTCAGCGAGAGGAACACCGCCGTTACCATGGTAGCCGTGCTGATCGTGATCATCATCTGAAGCTCTTCCGGTTCTATGTAGTTGGCTGGTTTCTGTTACAAAGATAGAGTTTATTTTAGAAATAATATTTTGTTAACATATTGTTAACCCTCAAAGCGCTAGGTATTTTTCAAAAAATAATTTTTTTTGTGTCATCTGCTTTCCAAAACCTAAAATGTCTTCTTAAGTTTGTTGTAGAAAGATACTCAGAAGAGCAAACAGCTTAGATCACAGGTCAGCCGCCAAGTCATTGGCGGCTGGCCTGGATCTAACCTGTTTCCATAAACATGAAGTCGGTTCCAGCTATATAAGGGGTAAGAAGGACTCACAAATGAGGATATAATTGATAAAAGTTCCAATGGTTTACATGTACTACATCCTTTTACCATATATTGTTTTAACGACGTAAATCCAATTCAACATATTGTTCTTGTTTCAGATGAAATTATACACATTCCATATTCCAAATCGTTCAGAAACAGAGCACAATGTGTGTTTTCATCGTCACATATTGTCTTTTGTATGTAACTGAGTTGAAGCTTGACTTGCGTCCCTTAGGGAACGATTGATGAAACATTGAATGAATTCAATCAAAGTATAAAGTTTTGCTGAAATACACATTGAAACCTTATAAACCTACAATATTATCACGCTCAGTGATTCGATTGTAACAAAATGGTAGAAATGCTTTTGCGTTGGGGGTCCTCAAGGCTAAATCCTTGCCCTCTATTTAGAAGCACTTTATTTCGTTTCGTCCGCCACATTACTGACTAATATTTTTATGATGATGAGTTTTAAACCAAATACAATCCAATCTCATTGATTAGATTCAAGTAAACACAACAGTTTCGGGTGGACACAGACTTTTCATTGAAGCTATATCAGTACGGGAAGGGGGCCATAGATTGCTAAAGATATAGCGCCACTGCCACAACAACTACCTTAATATCCTGCGTCTGCCCCCAGGTCGCTGAGCCTGACGAAGACTCTTCGTCATGATAACTCTCAGACGTGCTGGACAGCCACTGCCAAAAAGCGGTCGTAACACTAGTTGATGTCGCAAACAGAGCCGACGCAGGGGTTGTGGTAGTTGTAGAGTCAGAAGTAGTAAAGGAGGGTAGATTGGGTAGGAGAGAGTCCCCGCCTACCTGTAACAGGCCGATACACTCGCTGATATTGTATTCACACTCCGTGATGAGGTCGTCCACAACTGCGGTAAACCATGCCCAGGGTCTGAAACTGGAAAATGGACAATACATTGGTTTAAATGCCGAACAGATTGATTTATCAACAAAGTAATTGTTTGGTAGGTAGGCTGGTTGGTTGGCTAATAAAACATATATATTGATACATGAATTAACTGTTTCATTGATTTTCAATATGAATTTTTTATTAATCGTATTTCAGTTTCAAGATGTCCGGCTTAAAGTATAGAGGACGACCTAAAATAATCAATATAAAAGGGACTAAAACGAACCTTTCCAAGATGTATGTATACCTAATGTGTAGCTTTGAGGTAGGCTTATGCTTCTATTGTATAGAGGTCGTTATGCCAAATAAAAATCAAGCATACGTTTAGAACAAGGTCATTTCATCAATGAAACAGACACCGCTTTTAATATTATTTTCCACAACCAACGGAGAATTCAACAGATACACATACCTTTTAAATGTGTCTCCTTCACCAGGACATGAGTTGGTAATGCAAATGAGACCCTGCGTCATCTGAAACGAGATCACATGACCCGTAATATTTTCTATACAAGTGTGTGATGTTATGAGTCTATTTTTGAACTGATTGTGAATACACTGATTGGTAATTCTGAAGATGATATCCGTCCACTTAAAGATAAATCCCATCTTTACAAAACAACATACTCCATAGTGTCTCACCATGTCATGTCTGATGCAAAACTATTAAGAAACCAATGTGATATAATAATAAATAACTCGTTTTGTCACAATAGTTCTTACCGACTATCACATAAACGTTTAGTTTGTACATGTTTTTTCTGTCGTCTGATGATTATATTGTTTTATGTTTTGATCATTGTAGCATAATATACTAATGGAAAAATTGCTGAGTCTCAAAAGAGATGCGAAATCATTTACACCGTTGTAAGCTAAGTTTACTTTTAATTGCCATCGTTTGGTAGACATGTCCATATGATCAAGGTTTGAGAGTTTTTATGGCAAAATGTTAATAAATGAGGAGATGCAAGATTTGATGAACGATTCTCTGATTTTAATAATATGCATGTCATGTTTCGATGTCGATGCAACCACAACTCCTCTGTGGAAAACAGTTCAATATGACCCTTTGACAACAGATGTGAGTATCGTCAAAGATTGTTAACTTCACATTCTCAGTAATGGGAGTATCATTTCAACTGGAGAGCTAATCCCTTGTCAAAAATGCTAGCACTAGCTTAGATTAGAAAAATGCTGCTAAACGACTAACCTGTGACCCTGGCCCGTGCGTGTTCTCCCTTACAATTGCGGGGTATACGCACGGGCCGGCGCCCCCTAGCCTTCTACACTACCAAGAAATATCTGGAACCAACGTTAAATCACAATATAAATAATAAACCATTAAAGAGTATCTCCCTCTTCAGTCATTGTAGTGTATTGATTTAAAACACACAAGTTTGAATTGTGCCCTGTGCTTATTATTATTCTTAACACAAAGTATACTCACGTGGGCTTCTGGAGAATCACATGTGTCGTCAGATGGTTCTATTATATCCTGAAAAAGTTCATATATTCATTTATCACACATATGAAGTCCAATGACATTGCATCAACTGATCTTTTTTGGTGAGGATTGATAAGTTAGAGCAGACAAAATGAAATGGTATGACTTGAAACGAATGTCTCGTGGAAACAACGCTAAATATGAGAATGAAAGAAGAGAAAAGGCCTATCAGCACTCTCGCTAACGATATTATTTGACCATCGAAGTGTACCAACATCATGACATAGTTATAATAGATTAGGTACGATATCCATGACGTTGATTCGTCACAAACCTCTTCAAAAGCTCCCGGGCCTAACCTTTGGCCACCAGTGTTCTAACAAACAACTGATGGCAAAAAAGAACTTAAAATTATTATGGGAAGTATGTAGCATAGCATAAAACTAATTCATTCAATATTAATCAAACGTTGCATGAACAATACTGTTTATCCCATACATGTTAACCAGGTTTCGATAACTTTGCAAAAAGAGACTGATGACCAAGAACATAAAGATGTGTTTCTTGCCAACTGGGTTAAAACCAATGTTATACCAGTCCTTGTTCTGTTCGAACTCGATCGGCTAGGGTCACATGTAGTGCCTCGATCACGTGTTTATAACATTGGTCCGTCAGTTGTTCGTTAAACTTCAGATTACAAACAAGATCCAGTGCTTCAGATGTGAACACCATCATCTGAAATGATACATATATCATGAAGTATTATTATTATCAATAAGATAGACACAGGGATCTTACTCACGCGTTACTCACTTAATACAATGCTTCTATATTGGAACATTGTCATCTGAAAATATGTCCATATAAGTTAATCAGATATCCTGGTAACATCCATACTAACTGCTAGAACTGAAATACCACTCCCTAAAAATAACTTATGAATTAGGAAAAGCATCAATGTATGATTTACATATTTCTTTTAATGCATTTCAGAAAGGGGGGCAGTAAAAACGAAATATGCAGTCCTGAGTAGTGTTGATTGATTTTATTATATGAACTTTGGCAATTGGTAAAAATTGAACAGCGGCCGACGGGAAATGGCAAGAAAACATTCAGTTTTCTTTATGATATCAAATAGAAAACATTAAGACAAAACAAAAAAAAACATTGATACATTGTTCATACGTTGCTTCTGCAAAGAATTATTGTATAGAATTGGTTATTCTAATTTCATTTCTACTTGCTTCAACTCCTTTAACAAACAAAAAATATTTGACAAAAATGTTAACAAGGTCGCACTGTTGTTTCTAATCCCTCTACAATAGTTGGGTTCAAACAAATTAATATGAAAAACGTGAGCTCATTTTCATTTGTTAGACCTTCTTAGTATACCGGTAAAACTGAAGAATATGTTTTGCCAATCAACAAAGTATAATTCGGAACATGGACTTTCGTACATAGTACAAAACAGAAATCGATGGTTTAGAAGTTAGACTATTCTTTGGCTAGGTTTAGAAAATAGCCTAGTATGAATACCAAACAAATCGTTGAGAAAGACATATAATCAGCATGGTTTCTATACAAACATGTAAGCGAAGATTTGTAAACAATATAGGAAGCTTAGCACAATACTGTAGCAAGTCCCTCATTTCTGACGAAGGCTTTACGATGGTATTGCACTACTCTCTCGGTAAACACGTTGCAACAGCTGGTATCGACTGTACCATGATGCAAACACACACCACAAATAAGAATCGAGACGCGGTCGAATGTGGTTATTAATCCATTCACATGCTCTGTTTATTTTACATGGGGCGACACTAAACAATCCCAGACAACGACAACAACAATAACGTAATCATTACGAACTGATTGCTTACTTTAACATCCTGACCTTAAAAGTTTGCAACATGGTAACTTTTGCGAAGAGATTTTTGTCATCGTGCTTTCGAAAAGGTCCTATTGAAGGACGATCAAATAAGTTTGATCATGGTGGTTGCTGAATGGTTGGAGTGTGTTTTCGTTTCAACTGTCTTCAAAAATAGTATGTCTTTAACCAATCATCCCAAGGCTTTCGAGCTCTCCTTTTGCCACAAATTGAAAAACGACCCACGCATACAATGAAATGCAAAACTCATACTTCCATTCCATTAAAGTCAATTAGAGCGAGATGTCTATTTCGAAGAAGAAACCTCGTTACATAGATTCATCAAAGTAGAAGGTGCAATATGTAAGTATGTATTCTGTCGTCGGATTACTTCGGTCGTTCTCGGCATACATCGGTCGGGGCCGGAACTATTCGCATTAAACCGAATAGTTCCGACCCGGACCGATGTATACCGAGAACGACCGAAGTAATTCGACGACGTTATGAGTTTTAAAATGGCGGATTACGGTTATTCTACCTAAACACGATGTTTGATCTCAACACACAAACAGAAACTCACGTAGTGGAAGGTACAGTTGGTGAAGAAATTGGCCATGTTGTCTATACAGCTGAGGACGCCCGGTTGGCACATACTTCGGATAACCTCGGAGTTCATCAAAATGTCAACTCTTTCCACGATCTTCGAGTCCCAGTAATCGTATTTATCCTAGAAATAAACAACAATTTTATTACTATATACAATTATGTATATCGTGTATACTTATTCAAATACTTAAATGCATCATGTTGGTCGAATTTATCCCGGAAATAACCAACAACAACAAAAAATAATGTAAAGTATTTACTTATTTGATTAGTCAAATGCATATGCAATTTGGTGGTCGTATTTATCCTGGAACCAACCAACCAATTAAGATATACATCAATAATACGCTCATTAAAATGTACTTGCATCCGAGTATTCGTATTTTCCTAGAACAAAAACCCAAACAATTAAGCTATGCAGACAATATACACTCTTTCAAATTCACTGTCCCTTGGAAGTCGTATTTATCCCGGAATCAACATACCAATGAGGCCTTATATACCTACATTGTTCATTTTTTGCAACTTAGACGTCGAATATATCATGAAAAAGATATAATTTAAGCCATTATTCACTTGTCCTCAAACATCTACTCCCATAAAGTATTTTCCAAAGACCTTGACAACAACTTCATTTGCACACAATTGTATAAGAAATTTACAAAAAGTGTTTTCTAATGCGGAGAAATCACGTGACCGACTGTTTTAGACATGCACGTCCGTTGACTGCGATTTCTCTGCCTAGTGTTAGACGTACCCCCGTTATAGAGCATATACCATCACAAAAAAAGTTGATGGTCAAGTCATGAGGGGTACACAATGTGGCTACAATTGACAAAGGTAGGTGAAAAATCAAAAATACCTGGATCCGATAATCTTGTTAGGACATAATATATCGTAAACATTGGTCACTTGTTTCCCCGTCTGATTCTTAAGTGAAAAAAAAAAACATTCTTCTTCAGTACTTTAGTAAATTTCGGTCGAAGAGGTTTAAATAGATTATATTCGTTTACTCGAATGTAAGCCTCTCACCCGGAGACACCAAGTCCCTTCCATGCATTCCTCAATCAGTCCATCGAGTACAGAGTCAGAGAACACCTCGGCGTATAGATCCCAAAACGAGACATCTTGGAGGTCGCTGGGCGCCGAACAATAATCCTGCAGCAGAAATACACATGATATAACATTATTGTAACATAAATTGAGCATTACATAAAATAACATAACCACGGGCACTTGAATCAATGCATACCCCCAAATCCATTTATATATACGTACTATAATACAAAGAATTGTGTTGTTTTAGATAGTTAGGTCTTTTAGCTTGATGGTGACGCTTTACAAAAAAGAAAGGTCATATATATATATATCACAATTGTTGGTAAGCCTTGCTACTAAATAGAATCATTGCGTATTTGTGGAAGGGTAAAAGAATGCACCACATGCCACATACGTTTTTGGAATCCACATTAGTCTAGTGAAAGCGTAGATGACTCGAGACCGGCCATCAAAGGTTCGAGACCTTGATTTTAGCACGAGTAAATATAAATATGTGTTTTGCTGTCGTGCTTTAACTGACTATCAACTAAAACAGCGTCAAACGCC
Organism: Cerastoderma edule; assembly: GCA_947846245.1. Classification (NCBI taxonomy): domain Eukaryota; kingdom Metazoa; phylum Mollusca; class Bivalvia; order Cardiida; family Cardiidae; genus Cerastoderma; species Cerastoderma edule. Next base: position 25,332,755 of record OX401414.1, read on the forward strand.
TTGATAAAAGGCTAAAGATGATCGATGTACCTGTATAGCAGTCTCTCTATAGCAAGCCGCATCGAATTCCTCGTCACTTTCATCGTTATAATAGCTTGTGGTCGAACTCGGCGACGTGTAGGTCGTGGGTCCGTTAGTACTCGATGATTGTTGAAACTGTTCGTCGTTCTCAACCGGACTGCCGGTGTTTGCCAGAGCGCCATTGGTCAGACCCTGGTCACGTGTGGTATTCGTTCGAGTCGACGTGGGTTCAATACCTGTTTGATTTGTGACTTCGTTTTGGGAGTTGTTGGAAAGGGCTGGGCTGGTCGACCCGGTTGAATTGCTTGACAGTTTCGCGTTATTCGATCCTGTTGCTGCGTTCATTATTGTTGCATTATTCGACGTTGTCGCGTTGCTCTGTGCAAGAGACTCGTTGAGCGTTGCATTGTCTTGGTTTAGAGATGGCTGTGCGATGGAAGCATTTGTCTCGCTTGCTTGGGACTCGGACCCTTGTGGGGCGTCTGTCGTTGTGCCCCCGGCGCCAAACAGATTGCCCAAGAAGGAGTTGAGATATCTCTGGAAGGATGCATCGTCGTCCTGTGTGTTGTCCTGACCGTATATGGGCGTCATGTGGATACTTGCTATCAACACTATAAACGTACACAGTAGCTTCATCGTGTTAAGTATGTGTATCTTCTTCACCAATCTAGATTAATGTAATTCAAAAAGAGTATTTAGAAATGGTACTTAAAGTCTAAGATATAAATAAGGCTGGGTATATAGTGTTTATTTTGATAAAATGCTTCGGTCGGAATATAGAAAGAATAGTTTATAATACACATATGCACATGAAATTATTTAGACTCTTCAGTGTTTTGTGTGCTTGGTAGACGATAATTATGAACTATGTTCTAAATAAAACGAAAATCGCAATATTATATTATAAGCCTTGGTGATCAAAGTTGATGGAATTTGAAAAAAATGTATGATCGTATAAAAAGAGATCCGATTGCCCAGTTCAGATGAAAAAAGCCATGGTGGATTTCAAGTTTCCCCGAAGTTCCTATTTATTATTAAATATATGTTAAAACTTTGCTCTGTTTTACTTACATTTCTATTTTATTTCCTTTCTAATGATCACATACGGTAAAATATATAGAAAGATAATAAAAAGAAAATGTTATATTCTCTTCTTCTAATGAATGATCACACGTGCGCACACAGTTTCTGTGACTGGACTTGGCTAGATTTGTGAAGGTGACAAAGTCTATTGATGTACACATAACATATGGTGTATACAGGTAATCCGTTCAATACAATGACTCGGTCCCGTATATACAAATCGATTGGCTGGGGCCAGTACCCTATGTATAGGAAGTTTTGAGACTGGAATAGATTGAAGGCAGCATCAGATTATGATAACTCTTACAAAGCATTGAAGTTACGTATATGTGAATGGTTTTGACCCAAAGGCAGATGAAATCAATGATGACATTTTCCTGGCAGTTATACTAGTTATGTACGATATGTGATTGGGCTCGACCAAAAAGCAGGGGAAACCCAATAATGAACTTTGCAAAGCATTAAAGGATCGTACTATATGTGACTAAACTGGAATCAAAACCAGCAGAACCAATAAGGGATTGATTATTCACCCCTTCAATCCTTTTACGTCCTCATTCAACTATACATATTCTCTAATTCCATATACTCATTGATGAAAAGCGGATATGTACTCTAAACTGATGGTACCGTAATTAAAGTGCGTCCACGGATAAGTGTTTCAGTTTGGGGAAAGAAGATGATTTCTTCCTATTAATACCATCTCTCATAAATCACTTTAGGCTACAAAAGCGAGACCAGAAAGTAATAATGACATATGCAATCTGATATTTTATTGTGTAATTGAAGATTATCTGCTTTGATAGATTGATGATTTACGCTTCGAACAGTTTCTCCTATAGTCAAAGCTGTTTCTTTTGCGATATGCAGCAAATGTTCCAAAACGTGTCAATAAGGAATTAGCGTTGGTACATGTACATTAAACACGTACTATTTGCCTCAATACAGCAGACAGAGAACATGCACCATCGATGTAAGATAAGGATAATAACAAATATGGTGTCGATAATTCGACACTCAGTTAAATCCAGAAGCTCCTATCCATTTCAATAGAAAGGACCAGATACGTGATTTAGGTATCGTAGCAACATGCTGGCAACATCTGGTGAGCGTTTACAATTCTCGGACAACGGGTTTCTTAAAGGACCATTCACGCGGTTTAAACCATATTCAACATACATTGTGAGTGACCGGTATTGAAAGCACGGATAAATGATTATATGATTGTGCCGTTTTGATTAAAGCCAGATATCAACGTGACAACAGACGAAACTGCTCACCACGAGCATGTTTTCCTTTTGTCAGGGTGATTTCTTATTATTTTCTTCTGAAATTTCGTAAAAATCAATTTCCATAGAATACATAAATGTCTGAATTTGGTATATTTTGGCAATCACGGTGGTTCGTGATTAACACAACATGTATCGGTGGTGATTTGACGTCCATTTTGTATAAGCCAATGGCTACTCGTTGCATAATAAAAGAAACTTAAAACGATTTGATGAAACCAAAATCGTCCAGTGACTCCCATTTGTGTTTTGTTTCGTTCTTTCTTGGACGTCATATGGTGATCCACATTTCTCAATTCGATATATGTGCTCATTGGCCAAGACAAAACCATTGCAGGCCGAGTGTTAGTCGAAGTATTCAACATAGAATAGAGGCTTCGCCAAGCCGTGGATTTAAACCTAGGACCCTTCGTAAGAAATCGAACGTGGGGTTGTCGTTTTAACTGTACATGGTTACACATTCGTTCAATATATAGTGGTTGGATAATAAAATAGAGTAACGCATATCTTTGTTATCAGTTTTATTCGTGGACAATAACAAACCATTTATGTAAATATACATTTTTCAAAACAAAATATGTAAAACACGTTTCTGGATCGAATAGAGTAAAACAATGTAGCGAGGTTAAGATCATACAGAAGGAGAAAGAAAAGAAAGGGATATTTAAAGGGAGAGAAAAAGAATAAGAGTGGAATATAGAAAGGGAGGGAGAGAACGATAAAGAGATAGAAACAAAACAGGTATGACGAATAGGTATGATAAAGACGAAATGGTACTATTAATGAAACAGCTTCAGAAAAGTTTCCTTCCGAGGTTTTCTGCTCGGAACCGAGGTCGAGGTTTATCTCCGGCTGTCCACGATTTCGATTTGACCCGGAAGTGACGTAAATCTTTCCCGTGATTCTCGTGTAACATCGGTAGGTAGGCCTGTGGTTCACAGAGGGTTTCGTACTTGTGGTAAAACGCCTTGTAACCGCCTTCGAGAAGATAGACTTCCGGAAAATTAAGTCTTGGATAGCTTTCCTTGTTGATGTCACGGTCTAGAGACCTCAGGAATCTGTACCTGAAGTATACAAAATGTTGCTTAGATTTCGTAAGAAAGAATCATGTTCATTATATTATAACAAACAGCGATACAAATAATTCTGAGCAATAATTGCCATAATTTGATTCGGAATATCAAAAAATGATGTCCACCGCATATCGATTCCTATCACCTTTCATTTTATATAGAAATGACCTTGATAGTAGTTGGCTTTTGAAATTCGTTATGAAAAAAAGGGAAAACATGAAAAAGAAATGTGGCTTCTAACATTTTGAATCAAATTAATAGATATCTAAATACAATAAAGCTATACTCCGTACTATACTTACATTTTTGGTCCCCTTTCAGATGAGAATTCACAGTGGAATATCAACACATGTACTCGACCGGAAGTAACTTGTGATTGGTCAATAAATGTCTGAATCGAGTCCTTCGTGTACAGGTTGATGGCTCCCTCAATATGGCCGCCGTCGTATTCATACGGGTATCTACAGTCTATGATGGTCACGTGATCTATACTTGTCTTGAAATGGCCTTTCAATACGTCTGACATCTGAAAAGTTATGGTATCTATTATAGATTTGGTTATAAGAAGAAATCAATGCAATAATATCGTCTTATTGCATTGATGGACTGGTGGAGATTTCTAAAATGCAAATTAAACAGTATCAGCTGTGCTAAGGCATACATTCATTTATGCAATATCACAAATTACTGCAACTAGCTTTTTAGTGAAGCTGTAAAACTTGAAATTTGAAAATGTAGTAGTTGCAAAGTAACAATATTTGAGTAATACTTACAGTTTCAGGGGATATGGAGTTCAAGTCTCTGTGTTTCCCAGCAACTGTTGGCAAGCAACAAGCACGTGACACGTCTGAGGTCAAAGTGGGATCGGTTGTAAGACTTTCAACAGCTTTGATGATATTTGTCATGGGACTTCCGCGTGTTTCTCGCGGGTAGACGGAACACTCGGATGTTTTCCTTCTCTTCCTGCAAGGCGTCGTGTCAAAACAACTAGAGGAAACTCTTTTGAAATTCTCCTCATTCTGTAGAAACTTGCTGTAAAGAAAACAGTTTGCTATTACTTTTGGTTTCTATTTAGATTAGTTTATCGGATCATATTGAAATGCCTATCAATTAAAAAAATAAAGTTATTATATTTTGACATAAAGAAAAATTGTTGATAAAGTTCGTTGGACATTATTTCAAGTTATATGAAAAATAAGCAAACGAAACGATGTGAGAAATTGGATTTGCCTGTACTGCCATAGTCGAAACTTTTTATCATATGTTCTCTCCGTCTTCGTGGTTGTTTGATCGATATGTTTGATGTGATGTGACACAAGTATATCCAAACGAAAATATTGGATCGTCTGGTAATAAGCAAATTGTAGAAAACAAGCCAACGGAAACCCATCTTCATTTATCTTTATTTCGGTTTGGAGATTATAAGCCTAACCTTGCCTCTTAAATTTTGTAGTTGAACTTTCTCAAAAGCATCAAAATACCAAAGGATAAAGCCAAGGTCTTTAACGCAAGAAGCAATATTAAATTCACAATGAAATTGGTATTATGTAAATAAAAGGTCTAAAAACATACCTTCTGTACGAATAATTGCTACAAACATCAATATCCAAAGTATTTGGCGCCATGTTCCTAAAATTATTATACGTTAACGGTTCGAGAATAATATAAATATGAATGTGAATTCAACTCTTTACATGTTTATATACCAAATGTCCCTGGCTAAAATGTGTTCATGCCTTTCACGGTTTACCGAGTTTGATGAGTGAGTTGATTAAATCAGTCACACGCTAATTGTTTGCTAATGGGACAGGGTTTGTTTTTTATTGTTTGATTGACAGGTGATCATTGGTGATCAATATTGTTTATATCTTCATCAACCTTGGCGGCTAGTGGCCGTGAGGTACAGTTATCCGTATCTATTGAGGGGTTTTACTCCGATTGGCCTTCAGCCTTTAGTTTATATCTATTTGCCATCATTTACTGTCTCGAAAGTTTATGAACTAATCTAGAATTTTATTGTTTTTATCATTTCTCTTTTTCAAACTGACTTTGCCATTAATCGAATGGTCATCGTTTATACCTTTTTAATAACTCAGTTGTGATAGTTTTCCATTCAAAGCGTTATAATTATCATTAATGTGTTATGTTATCCATATTTTTAATGGTTTTAGTCTATGTAAATGTTTAAGTATGTATAGAAATGTACATGTATAATATATTATGTATATGAATGAAACTTGTTTCAAACAAAGAATATATATTTAAAATTTCTATTTGCCATCATTTACTGTCTCGAATGTTTATGAGTTATACTATATAGTCGTATCTTTCTTTTTTAAAAGGTTTTATTTAGCTTTCAGCCTAACATCAGGCGTTTCAATGAATACTGCAGCTTTGCCAACCATATATTTTCTTTTTATTCAAAATACAATTATAACAATAATCGTATGATCACAGTATAAGCAACTCAACGCGAAGGAAGTATGTTTATTTGTAACCAATAAATATTCTCGATGCTGTATTGTTCATTTGTGCAAACTGTTAGGTAACTAGGTACATGTATATGCAATGGCCTGGTATTAGCCTGTACTTAGATATACTAAATGGCCTGCAATTAGAACAATGTTTACTTACAAAAGATCTTTGGATGTATGTACCTTATACCATCTGGTTAAGCATAGCATAGCATAATTTTATTAGAACTTTAACACATAGGCCCATATTTCAAACACATTTACAATGACATTCGTATACGCGAATAAACATGAAATTATGCAGTATATCACAAACAAATAACGGTATGTTTGAGATACAGTGAATCTTCGTCTATCCGGACCCCGATTATCCGGATGATTCGCAATCCGAAAGAAATTGTAACGGAACGGAATTATTTGACCAGTTTGTTGCAGACAACTTTTGAAAACATTGTGGGTGGAGAAGAAATTGCTCGTGACGAGCAATTTCTCCTTTTTCCACAATGTTTTCTGCCATATCAGAAGATTATTTTTGAATTTCATCACGTTTTGAAATGTCGTCTGCAAACTCCTTTTTAATTCGGGACGGTCGACAATTTGGCGTTTGATAAAGGGTTATAAGTATACACGTGCATGCAGACCGTTTATGTTTTCATGTGTATAAGATGCTCTGCTTCATTAGTTCAGATGATTCGGTAATCCAGACATTTTGTTGGGAACGGGCATGTCCAGATTAACGAGACATTATTGTACTTGATTAGTACATACTTGTGAGATTGGATAAAAAGAACATTACATCCAAATAACATATGATGATTAAACAGTTTTTGTTTTCCAAGGAAGGTATTTTTTTTTAAAAATTGTCCTAGTTCTGCTGATAAAGGTTAATATGAACTAAGGCATTGCCTCTAGACCGCTCTCTCAACTCATTGTTATGGATTTTGCATGAAACTTGCATACTGAATATGCTTTTCAATCTAAATTCAACGTACAACTTTGTGGAAATAAAAGAATTGGCTTACTTTGGGGAGCAAATACTCATTTTATCACAGAGCTGTCATCTTTGTCACATTTAGATAGGTCTCAGTAAAAGGGCAAGTCTCCTGGTAGACTTTTTTGATGGACTATATTCTATATGGGTATTTGTTCACCCATTCGGAAACAGTAACGAAATTTGACAACTTTGTTGCAGACAACTTTAGAAAACATTGTGGGAAAAGGAGAAATTGTTCGTAACGAGCAATTTTTCCTTTTCCCACAAGGTTTTCTGCTCTTTCCGAAGAATATTGTTCAATTTCATCACATTTTGAAATATCGTCTGCAAACTCTTTCAATTTGTTGTTTGGGAAAGGGTTAAGCTTGCTTGGGCTGTGTATGAGGGCCTTTCATCAATAATGAGACGTTCACCATGTAAGGACAAACTGCTCATGCAATGTCAGAACCACCAAACTATAATTTTTGAACCACAAGTCTGTCTCTGCATGAAATCATACAATTTTCTTCACAAAATCATGTGTTGTAGGTACTGGTTTAAATCATCATGAGAAAAAACAACATGTCATTTAGTGATAAAGAAGGGTCAGTTGGATTAATAGTTTCAGATGATGTTCAACAACATACTCATCTGCTTGTACATGCTTTGGGACTAACCAAATTACATCAAATAGAAAGCCAATCAGGTCTTTGTTTGAATGGTTCTTTATTGTTCAATGTAGATAAGAAAATCCCACAGAAATTGCTTTGCTGATCTACAAAAGGTCATTCAATAACAACAAAAAGCTTTGTTGTAGCCAAAAGCTATTTCGTTTAACTTTAAAATAAAAACAAATCTTTAATTTTTCATTAATGTTTTATAAACCTTTGTTCACACATGAAACACTGCTTTTTTATATGTGTTTATTTATTAAAGAACTTAAAAAAAAAGTTCTGTATGCAATAAATGATTAATGAAATGTAGTTAAAAGACATAAGTGATAATCAGCAGACAGCATTAGTTCATGTATTCTAATTCCTTGCTTTAACAATTTGGTTGAAAACAAAGTCACAGCTTAGTTTTGGCACATTAGCTTCATTCTTGACATCAACAGTTCCCTGACCTTCATTGTTTGTATAGTAGAAAAACACTTCTGAGAGTTGGAAAAATATGACAGAAACATTTGTGTTCAACTTCTTCAAATAAAAAAATAACAAATGTTCTATGATATACAAATCAGCCATTTTTTTTTTTTTAAATGTTGTTTCAAATTTAAAGCAATAACAGGTATTAATTAAAGTTTCTTTTTCCAATGAATAAAAGCAATTGTGACAAGGAAAATGTTCTCTCTGAGCCTGTTTCCCCTTGTCATAATTGGCTTCAAAGTCTTGTGGTAAATCAAAGGAGAAATAATAATTCTGTATGCAAATTCAACTCTCATCTTTTTCCCCTTCATACTCATGCAATAATTAGAAAAGAACTTCAAGTAATGACTCAAGTTACTGTCTTCCTCTGGTCTGCTGCAGACTTACTAAGCAGTTTTAACATAGTATGATTATGCTTTTCGTCTCAATAATTTGATTGAGTTGGTTTTTTAAGGCTTCTTGAACGAAAGAAAAGATGAGACACATGTGACAGTGTTGTCATTGTAGAATATTTCATAGTCCTTCTCAATTTTTTCTATATTATTGTCCTTTGATGTTCATAACATATGATAGATCATTGTTAATGTTATTTTTTCTTCATGAAATTAGTCTTTTGACGAGAAAACTAAACTTTAAGACTATTCACTGATCAAACATGAAGATTTAAGGTATCTCCTTGTAAATCTTCATCTGTTTTTATTATATCCACATCACTGAATGATTTGTTGCTGTTACCCCTTCCTTACTCTGCCAGTTAGTCATCAGATTTGGCTGTTAAAAGAGAAAAATAAAAAATATAAATCATTTGGCAATACTGGCCACATTAAACTGACTTATAATTTTAAATTGGTAACAATGGAAATAATTCATTCCTGATGGTAATCATTGAAGTAGTTAACTGACAGAATTAAAAAGAACTGATTGGTGATAAAAAAATCTTTAGTCCAACCTGTCTTGACTTATTTTGGTTTCATTCTCATTCTAACCCATGTTTTTGAAAAAGAAAAGGAGTCAATTACAAATTGTGAGCAACGCCAAATTCATCAACATTTCTGGACCATAATGATCATTTGAAAACAAAGTAATAAAAGGAGAACATGTTAAGAAGTCCAACCTTTGTCACACTTGCTTGTTTCCTATAAAAAATTTCTGCATATGTAATTATGCTATAATCTAATCAGAAATGTTCAAATTAAAGAGAAAAACAAACTTCCACATTGAAGAGAATTGCTTCTTTGATATATATAACATTAATAAGATACCTTCAATCTTTATGACACTTATGTTTTTTTTATTCAAATAGGAGATAAAGAATATACATGTTTAGACATACTTACTTGTATTATAAAACAGAATCAATGATTATGCAGGTCTGCATCATCTTTTCTTTAAAATTGACATATTTCCAACCATCATACATTCTGTAATATATAGAAAAAACAACTAAGGGATCTATTACCATAAACCTTTAGGACAAAATTCTCACTTGCAAGAACAATTCAATGTTTTGGAATTATATCATCACTGGACGAAACGAATAAAATAAAATACTGCCATATAAGGTGACATACATAACCAAATACTTAAAACATAGGCGTAGGAGCGTTTTCAATATTGGGGGGGCCAACTTCAGATGAGGGCCCGTCTAAGAATAAATGTTCCTAAACTTTTTCATGGCTATTCATGCATTTACAAATTCAATAACATTATAAGAATAACAAGAAAGCGTATGAAAATGTGTATCTTAAAAAAAAAAAAAAAAATAATAAAAGGATATGACAGGTCTCGATCTCACGCGGAAATCAAATGCATTGATCTAAACAAAAGGTGCAGCGGCCAGACTGTCACAGCCACGCATTCAACTCGTTTTAGATTAATTTTCAAGCATTAGGTAACAATTGAAGACAATATTGAGTCTGACCCCTTTAGGTAACAATTGAAGACAATATTGAGTCTGACTCCGTAGAACACGTTTTACACCACTGTTTTCGTCAATCTAGACTTCCCGGGTATTTCAGTGAGCTGAGTTTTCATTGGATAAACCAGATGTGTTTAGATTGCCATTTGCAATGATGACGTCAAAAAGATTTTTGTTATAATGCGTAACAAAAGGCGAATTGGTGTAAGATAAAGCACAAAAAAACACATTTATTCTTTACACACTTTTCTTTTCAAATATCTTCATTTGCCATTGTGAATATTGGGGGGGCAAAGTATACTGCTGCCCCCCCCCCCCAGCTCCTACGCCTATGTAAAAGGGTATTTCACTTTTGGAAAAGGAAATTCATGCTGTTATTGTTACTTAAAATATCGCCCCATAATTGAATTATTGAATTGCTATTGAATTGTTAGAAGGTATCTTGTACTCAATTTAAAAGCTCCAACAAAAACAAATAATCCATATCAGCAACTGACGAGTTATATCGTTGCTTTATTGGTCAGCATAATAGTGTATTCCATCTACAACACGATGTGTACCTAATGCTTTCCATACACACCGCAAAAATGACATAGACCGTCTACATAAACATTAGATTATGCCTAACTGCAGTGTGTAATCACCGAATCGATAGGTGAACACTTATTTCACCGGGCAACACACATTTTCTAGCCAAGTACTGCAGGGAGCATGTACTGTAATACTAAAAAATGAATGCTGTAGTTCTACTTAAAAGGAAGAAGTTTTTTCAGATGGATGTTTGTTTAGAGGAAGCATCTTCAGCGAGGCGTGACGAGGGCTCGCCTTCTCGATTTTTCTACGACGAATTTTGGTGAAAATGGTCTATTTAGATATACTGTTTTATAACGAAATGAAAGAGTACAAAAAGTTCTCTTACCTACAACCGGCGATTCGTTTTCCTTTCAAGGAGTTGAACACTGTGTCCAATTTAAAGTTTGAAGCGGTGGCGCCGATCCCGTTGTTCGTGTTTTGTTTTTCGATAGAATGGTTTATGGTTCATTCATGATTGGCGGAAATAAACTCAATGAGCGGCAATGAATTTATGTAAAACCAGTCCATTCCATAAAGCCGGAAACACCCGAAGCAAACCCGAGTTTTCTCTTTACGAGGAATGGTTCACTATTGGTAGATATATTGGTAGATAAAGGTAATGCTTGAAAATAAATTTAGATAGAACCAGTCCATTCCGTAAAGCCGGAAACACCCGAAGCAAACCCGAGTTTTCTCCTTTAGGTAAACCGGAAGCCACCTGTTTTTTTGCTAATGGTATAACCGGTGTTAACATAACTTGTTACTCGTACGTATGTTACCGTTATCCGCTCTCCGAGCGCTTCGCGCTCTGAGAGAGCGGTATTAAGGGAACTTACAAAGAGCCTATCAGGAACAGACTTCCTAAATTGCAGAGATTTTATTTTTTTAAAGGAGGCTTAATTTACACGAAAAGGGTTTATCAGAGAAATGCTCAGACCAGTTTGAGATTAGTAAAAGAAATCTTGACAGCACAGAATCAAGTCTGTAAGATCATCAAAGCGGTCTAATTATTTGATATATTTCTTTTCGTGAATCATCTTTAATATTGATTGATATCTTTGTATAACTCTATCCAACCTTGAAAAGCGGGGTTTTAACCCTTTACCCGACAGTCCTTGGACTTAAGTGTATGATGCAAGTGGCTCATGATTCTAGGCTAGGCAAGGACTCATTCACCTTTCAGCAAAGTCTTCATAGTTTATCAATGTCTTTTATTTAAAAGAATGCTATTTCAAATTCGATTTCATTTGCTTCCTGAAAACCTGTTTTAGATAGAACTAAAAGATCATTTCTCATTATGATTTGCAATCCAAAACATTTGTCTCAATGGCACTGCCATTTAAGGCAAAAAGTGCTCAGATAAATTTGGATAAGTAATATAAATATTGACAGGACAGACCTGTCACTGTATAATTATCAAAGCGGTCTAATTAATTGATAGTATTTGATTCAATGGTCATCATTATTTGATTGATATCGAGGAATTATATCATCAAGAGATTTTAAAGAGATCGTAAGAGGTACCCTTCACTGTTACTGAGCCCCATGCACTATTGTCTGGCTATCAAGTCTCTTAGCCAATCTATCACTTATACGCTCTACATGTAACACACAAGTAAAACTCTTTCTAATTTAAGAAATTTTGTTTCAAAAAGAATTTCATCAAATCTGATAAGTGCTTTATAAGAAGGGCTCTTATCCGAAGCTGCTTACTTAGAAATACTATATTATCAAAGATACGACATCGTATCAATATTTCCCGTCAATATTAAATAACACTGTATAATAAAGCAACGTGACCTTGTTTTACCTTTTGACCAAATGCTTTCAAAGAAATTTTGTCAAAACCAAAAAAATCATAAACCGTAAGACTTGTACTAATTGTTATTATCATCCACGACAATCAAATTATCAAAGTAGTTTTGCATTATAGAAAAGACTATTGTGACAGAAAGAGAATGTAAATAAACTTTTACTTGTAGCTATAAAATGGGTGATATCGGTTTCTTGACACGCCTTCTTTCGGGAAAAAGAAAGACGCGTTTTATTTATTATACACAGTTTGAAAATCCACCCATTTTTATCAAAACCATAAAGGAAACTTTTGCGTTAGAACTACTCAGATAAGTTTGAGAAAAGAAGATATAAATTCTGACAGCACAGAAAGACGTCTATAGGACCATCAAGGCGGTCTAACCAGTTGATAGTTTCGTATTTGTGAGTTATGATTATTTGATTGGTCCTTATAAACAATACTTCCACAACAGATGAGATATACCCCCTTAACACAATACATTGCAGTTTGAGGAAGTTGACGGTTTGGCCCCCAAACGGCTAATGTAGTTATCATTTTAAATATATATTCTTTGTTTAAAACAAGTCTCATTCATATACATTTACATGTACATTTCTATACATACTAAAACATTTACACAGACTATAACCATTAAAATATGGATATGGTCATTCAATTTTGAATTATAAGAAACTCGCGGTTATAAACAGTTAAACATGCATAACACATTAATGATAATTATAACGTTTTAAATGGAAAACTTTCACAACTGAGTAATTGAAAAAGGTATAAACGATGACCATTCGATTAGTGGCAAAGTAAGTTTCAAAAAGAGAAATGATGAGAATAATAAAATTCTAGATTAGCTCATAAACATTCGAGGCAGTAAATGATGGCAAATAGATATAAACTAAAGGCTGAAGGCCAATCGGAGTAAAACCCCTTCATTGATACGGATAACTGTACCTCACGGCTACTAGCCGCCAACGTAGATGAAGATATAAACAATATTGATCACCAATGATCACCTGTCAATCAAACAATAAAAAACAAACATTGTCCCATTAGCAAACAATTAGTGTGTGACTGATTTAATCAACTCACTCATCAAACTCGGTAAACCGTGAAAGGCACGAACACATTTTAGCCAGGGACATTTGGTATATAAACATGTAAAGTTTAAGATTCATATTTATATCAATCTCCAACCGTTAACTTAAAACAGTATTTGTAAAATGGCGCCAAATACTTTGGATATTGATGCTTGTAACAATTATTCGTACAGAAGGTATGCTTTTTAGACCTTTTATAGACAGGTACCGATTTCATGGTAAATTTCATTTTGGCTGATCGAGCCTACAACTGTTGACTATATTCTGTGTAAGATTAATGCTAAATGAAAAAGCTAGCATTGATTTAACCAACAGTGGTAGGCTTATATTCTCCAAATTAATCTGAAAAATAATGAAAATTGAATTCCGTTACATGTGTTTCTACAATGTACTTAGTACCAGACAATCATGCTGTTTCTCCTTTATAATGCTGATGTATGATCACATCGAACATCAAGCAACCACGAAGAAGGGGAAAATATTTTTTTTAGACTTTCACCTTTAACATTACTTAAGGAATCCAATTTCTCATATCGTTTTGTTATTAATCATTTATGTTGAAGTCATGTTTAACGAAAGGAATTATTTATCTAAAATGATTTTAAGTAGCAAAATCTGAAAACGTTCATTTTCAATTCATATGACCCATTGAATTAATCCAAATAGAAACTAAAAGTAAAAACAAACTGTTTTCTTTACAGCAAATTTCTACAGAATGAGGAGGATTTCAAAAGAGTTTCTGACAGTTGTTCAGACACAATAACTTGCAGGAAGAGAAGGAAAACATCCGAGTGTTCCGTCTGCCCGCGGGAAACCGGAAGTCCCATGACAAATATCATCAAAGCCGTTGAAAGTCTTACAACCGACCCCACTTTGACCTCAGACGGGTTACGTACTTGTTGCTTGCCAACGGTTGCTGGGAAACACAGAGACTTGAACTCCATCACACCGGAAACTGTAAGTATTATTCAAATAGTCTTACCTTGCAAATATAATATTTTCAAATTGTAAGTCATAAAGCTACACTTAAAGTCATTTGAGCGTATGTGTAATTAATACAAACATACACATATCATACATACATCCTTTTCTTGGGAAACTTTCTTTTTCAAAAGCTCCACCAGCCAATCAATACAAAATAACGATAGTATATGATTGATATCTCCATATTACCAAATATCCTTTCATTTTCAATTAGTTACTTATAATGAATATAATAATATTTTCAGATGTCAGACGTATTGAAAGGCCAATTCAAGACAAGTATAGATCACGTGACCATTATAGACTGCAGATACCCGTATGAATACGACGGCGGCCATATTGAGGGAGCCATCAACCTGTACACAAAGGATTCCATTCAGACATTTATTGACCAATCACAAGTTACGTCCGGTCGGGTACATCTGTTGATATTCCACTGTGAATTCTCATCGGAAAGAGGGCCTAAAATGTAAGTAGCAACCGTCACATATCTAAAGATAGATAGCCTTAAATAAAACTCTAAAAATATATCTGCGTTTGATAATTACATTAGACGAGCAGTTCTTTCGTTATATGACACAACTCTACAAATAAACAATATTTATATGCTACTCATCACTAATTACCATATCCGTTATTCACATATGTATATTAACAAAACTGAACTGAGTTTATTAAACAAATATGAATACATAGTAGGCCCTACATAGTCATCAATCGTATCTACTCGGCAATCCCCGTAACAAGTCGGTAGATATACCTCGTAGGCAGTACATGAATACACCAGAAATCCTGGGGTAATTCGCCTTATTTCCGGCGGATAACGCAAAATGCACACAGGCACTAAATATGTATTTAGATACACGCAAATTGGTTATATATCACAATTGAATGGTATTTTTACCCTTTTCATTGAAGATGATCATATGAACACATCTTTGTTTCATATTTTGTCAATCAGCTCTTTCCGGCAATCCCCGGCTTGTGACGGGGATTGCCGAGTTGATACGATTGGCCCTTCGTTGCTGACCTACTTTCAAAAGTGGCTCCCCATTACCTCCGAGGTTATTTTAAGAAATGGCCGAGGTGTTCCGAATGCATAGTCATAAGTAATATAGTTTATACCATGTTAATTACACAAAATGGTATATATTTTTTAGATTTGATGTAGATCTTCGTTTTGATTTCGTCTATTTTAGAAAATATATGTTTTAAATCTTTAACATTTTAAAATCGCACGAATTATGACTCAGTACTAAATATGAATATATAATATAATACATACTTAAGAGTACGTAGTTTTTTTTATATTTAACATTTAAAGTGAATTAAAGTCCCATTGGGCTTGGTGCTTTTTCCCTTTTCCATGTAATTATATATGTTGCACATGCACAAGTTACTATAATAAAATAATTCCTTATCTTATTCTATCTTATCTTTCAGGTACCGATTCCTGAGGTCTCTAGACCGTGACATCAACAAGGAATGCTATCCAAGACTGAATTTCCCGGAAGTCTATCTTCTCGAAGGTGGTTACAAGGCGTTTTACCAGAAGTACGAAACCATCTGTGAACCCCAGGCCTACCTACCGATGGTACACGAGAATCACGGGAAAGATTTACGTCACTTTCGGGTCAAATCGAAATCGTGGACAGCCGAAGATAAACCTCGACCTCGGTTCCGAGCAGTAAACCTCGGAAGGAAACTTTTCTGAAACAGTTTCATAAATAGTATAATTTTGTCTGTGATATTTCCGTCCAGTATTTCTAATATCTTTCTTTTTCATTTCTCTTTCATCATCCACTTCTAACCTTTGCTCTTATTCTGTCAGCACTGTCTCACTACCCTTATGTTATTGTTTACGAATAAAACGATACCAATGATAAATTATGTGTATTTTGTTTTTATTTACATACATGAAATTTGTTTCACAAACCGAATTCGTTGTGATACCACTTTAACAAGATCGCTCGTCCGAACATACAAATACCTACAGCGTTTTATGTAAGGAAAAAAGACTTGTATTCAGAATATTGAACAGATATATTAAACCTTCGAATAATAAGTGGTTATATCGTTTGCTTGATTCACATGTTAAGTGACAACTGTCATGGGTTTAACAAGATATCGTTTTCAACTCTGTTTAACCACGATTTCAGTTGTTGCCTAGCAACCGACCGACAGACCGTTAAAATAAAAATGAAAATTATCACTATTGAAAAGTTTTCCCCACGAAAAAACAGGATGTCAATGCACCCTCTCTCGTGTTCACAAACAACCCCTATATACTGAGTGTTGTGGATTAATTGTGTTTTTCAATGATAACCTACATATGTGTATTCGATACATGAAAGGTTTGAAAACATCGTCACGAACTGAACGTTATACTTCTTAAGTCTAACAAATAACCACATCAGGCTGAACAAAAAGACACTTTGACTTGCATAGTCAGTTATAAAATTTGTCACAAAATGTTCCCTTTTGATGATTAAAGATTTTTTGTAGACAAAAACTGTTTTCCAAGGAAGGAATATTTTTTTTAAAAAATAGTCCTGGTTATGCTGATAAAGGTTATCAAAGGAACTTACAAAGAGCCTATCAGAAACAGACTTCCTAAATTGCAGAGATTTTATTTTTTTAAAGGAGGCTTAATTTACACGAAAGGGGTTTGTCAGAGAAATGCTCAGACCAGTTTGAGATCAGTAAAAGAAATATTGACAGCACAGAATCAAGTCTGTAAGATCATCAAAGCGGTCTAATTATTGATATATTTCTTTTCGTGAATTATCTTTAATATTGATTGATATCTTTGTATAACTCTATCCAACCTTGAAAAGCGGGGTTTTAACACTTTACCCGACAGTCCTTGGACTTAAGTGTATGATGCAAGCGGCTCATGATGCTAGGGTAAGCAAGGACACATTCACCTTTCAGCAAAGTCTTCATAGTTTATCAATGACTTTTATTTAAAAGAATGCTATTTTAAATTCGATTTCATTTGCTTCCTGAAAACCTGTTTTAGATAGAACTAAAAGATAATTTCTCATTATAATTTGAAATCCAAAACATTTGTCTCAATGGCACTGCCATTTAAGGCAAAAAGTGCTCAGATAAATTTGGATAAGTACTATAAATATTGACAGGACAGACCTGTGTCTGTAGAATTATCAAAGCGGTCTAATTAATTGATAGTATGTTATTCGATGGTCATCATTATTTGATTGATATGGAGGAATTATATCATCAAGAGATTTTAAAGAGATCGTAAGAGGTACCCTTCACTGTTAATGAGCCCCATGCACTATTGTCTGGCTATCAAGTCTCTTAGCCAATCTATCACTTATACGCTCTACGTGTAACACACAAGTAAAACTCTGATTGTAGAAATTTTATTTCAAAAAGAATTTTATCAAATCTGATAAGTGCTTTATAAGAAGGGCTCTTATCCGAAGCTGCTTACATGATATACTATATTATCAAAGATACGACATCGTATCAATATTTCCCATCAATATCTAATAACACTGTATAATAAAGCAACGTGACCTTGTTTTACCTTTTGACCAAATGCTCTCAAAGAAATTTTGTCGAAATCAAAAAAAATTATAAACCGTAAGACTTGTACTAATTGTTATTATCATCCACGACAATCAAATTATCAAAGTAGTTTTGCATTTTAGAAAAGACTATTGTGACAGAAAGAGAATGTAAATAAACTTTTACTTGTATAAAATGGGTGATATCGGTTTCTTGACACGCCTTCTTTCGGGAAAAAGAAAGACGTGTTTTATTTATTATACACATTTTGAAAATCCACTCATTTTTATCAAAACCATAAAGGAAACTTTTGCGTTAGAACTGCTCAGATAAGTTTGAGAAAAGAAGATATAAATTCTGAAAGCACAGAAAGACGTCTATAGGACCATCAAAGCGGTCTTACCAGTTGATAGATTCGTAATTGTGAGTTATGATTATTTGATTGGTCCTAATAAACAATACTTCCTCAACAGATGAGATATACCCCTTAACATTTTAGGGAACAGAACAGAACAGAAATAGAACATATCGTTTATTCTTACCAGGTATACAGATTATACAGTAAGGGGGTAATACGCTTAAATTCAAATGATTGAGGTGAAGTGAAGAGTGGGAAAATTCATGAGAGATAGAAACACAGACAGAAAGAAAGATGCATTGTTGTTTTTTAGAATTATGAATGGAGAAAACACATCAAAAAAAGTCTAAGCTACACGCTAGAATAAGGGATTGAAATATGGTAAGACATATGATCGGGTAGTAAATGGATAGTGAAAACTTTTATTTCACAAGCTTACTGGAACCGTAGGTTAAAAAATCTAACAAAACGATGTCTTTATCCATAAACATTTAGAAAATCCATTCATTTTATCAAAACCAATAAAGGATACTTTTAGGTTGGAATTGCTCAGATAAGTTTGAGATAACTATTATAAATTCTGACAGCACAGAAAGACGTCTGTAAGATTATCAAGGCGGTCTAACCAGTTGATAGTTTCGTATTTGTGAGTTATGATTATTTGATTGGTCCTAATAAACAATACTTCATCAACAGATGAGATATACCCCTTAACACAGTACATTGTAGTTCGAGGAAGTTGACGGTTTGGCCCCCAAACGGCTAATGTAGTTATCATTTAAAATAAATATTCTTTGTTTAAAACAAGTCTCATTCATATACATAAATATATGTACATTTCTATACATACTAAAACATTTACACAGACAAAAATAATTAAAAATATGGATATGGTCATTCAATTTTGAATTATAAGAAACTCGCGGTTATTAATAGTTAAACATACTGAACACATTAATGATAATTGTAACGTTTTAAATGGAAAACTATCACAACTGAGTAACCAAAAAAGATATAAACGATGACCATTCGATTAGTGGCAAAGTAAGTTTCAAAAAGAGAAATGATAAGAATAATAAAATTCTAGAACAGCTCACAAACATTCGAGACAGTAAATGATTGCAAATAGATATAAACTAAAGGCTGAAGGCCAATCGGAGTAAAACCCCTTCATTGATACGGATAACTGTACCTCACGGCTACTAGCCGCCAAGGTAGATGGAGATATAAACAATATTGATCACCAATAATCACCTGTCAATCAAACAACAAAAAACAAACATTGTCCCATTAGCAAACAATTAGTGTGTGACTGATTTAATCAACTCACTCATCAAACTCGGTAAACCGTGAAAGGCATGAACACATTTTAGCCAGGGACATTTGGTATATAAACATGTAAAGAGTTGAATTCACATTCATATTTATATCATTCTAGAACCGTTGACTTAAAACGATATTTGTAGAATGGCGCCAAATACTTTGGATATTGATGCTTGTAGCAATTATTCGTACAGAAGGTATGTTTTATAGACCTTTTATAGACATGTGCAGATTTCATGCTAATTTTCATTTTGCTAATCGTGCTTACAACCTTTAACTTTATTCAATGTTAATTTGATGCGGAGAGAAAGTTAATTCTCAAAGTTTAAGAGACACTGTTAGGCTTATTATTATCTCCAAACCGAACTAGAAATAAATGTATTAGGAATTTCCGTTACCTGTGTTTCTACAATTTGCTAAGTCCATCTATATTTTTAGTATCTATGTCATATCATATCTAACATATCGATCAAAATTTCACGATGACGGAAAGAACGTTTATAAAAAAGTTTCGATGGTAACAGTAAAGGTCAATTCTAATATCGTTATGCTGATTTGGTCATACTGTATATTTTGTAATAATGTTAACCGGGAAAGAAATGATATATTTTCAATGTTTCTTGATCGCAATATCTAATTTCATTGTTTTTAATTGATATGCATTATGATTTGATGAATTAATCCGAAAAGGTGCCAAACTTAATAACAATCTGTTTTCTTTACAGCAGAATTCTACAAAATGAGGAGAATTTCAAAAGATTTTCCGACAGTTCCTTAGACAGGACACCTTGCAGGAAGAGAAGGAAAACATCCGAGTGTTCCGTCTACCCGCGAGAAACCGGAAGTCCCATGACCAACATTATCAAAGCCGTCGAAAGTCTTACAACCGACCCCACTTTGACCTCAGACGGGTAACGTGCTTGTTGCTTGCCAACGGTTGCTGGGAAACACAGAGACTTGAACTCCATATCTCCTGAAATTGTAAGTATATTTTAAATATTGTAACTTTTAAAATTTTAGGCTGTAATACTACACTGCTACACGCCAGTTGAGGGTATGTGTATTTTTGCATCAGTGGTAGTTACATATATGATTAAACAAGGAGGTATGCATAGTCACATGTGATAGAGTTTGTATCATGTTAATTATACTAGATGGTAAATACATCAGACATACATCCACTTCTGAGAAAAAAAGCTTACGCCTTTTAACCCCGATATAGCTTTTTTAGTACTACAATGCATGAATATCCTAACGCATTCGATGTTGTTAAATGTTTTCGAAATCTCCACCAGCAAATCAATACAAAATAACAATTGTATATGGTTGATATATCCGTATTACCAAATATACTACCGTTCTTACTTAATTATCTGTAATGAATATAACAATTTCCAGATGTCAGACGTATTGAACGGCCAATACAAAACAAGTATAGATCACGTGACCATCATAGACTGCAGATACCCGTATGAATACGATGGCGGCCATATTGAGGGAGCTATCAATCTGTACACGAAGGACTCGATTCAGACATTTATTGACCAATCACAAGCTACTTCCGGTCAAGTACACGCGTTGGTATTCCACTGTGAATTCTCATCGGAAAGGGGACCTAAGATGTAAGCACACCATATATCTAATGATGTCTTTGACAACATTCTCAAAAATAGATGTGCTTTATAGTATTTACATTTGGAGAGAGGCAATTTCGTTATATGACACAATCTTACACATAAACAATATTGATGTGCTATTGATCACCAAAGAGCATGTCGGTCATGTTAAAACGTAAACTGTGTAAACAGAACATAGTTTATTAAACAAGAATGCATGCATGGCAGATTCTGATCCCTACAAAGCTATGTGAAATATAGTTTGTTGATTTCACTAGGTGGTAAATATTATTATAGTTATAGGTGTAGATGTTCGTTTTGATTTCGTCTATTAAAGAAAACATCTTAACATTTTAGTAACATTTTATAAATCGCACGAATTGTGTTCTATAATTAATTTGTATATTTCAGGTACAGATTCCTGAGGTCCCTAGACCGTGATATCAACAAGGAAAGCTACCCAAGACTGAATTTCCCGGAAGTCTATCTTCTCGAAGGCGGTTACAAGGCGTTTTACCAGAAATACGAAACCCTCTGTGAACCCCAAGCCTACCTTCCGATGTTACACGAGAATCACGGGAAAGATTTACGTCACTTCCGGGTCAAATCGAAATCGTGGACAGCCGGAGATAAACCTCGACCTCGGTTCCGAGCAGAAAACCTCGGAAAGAAACTTTTCTGAAACTGTTTCCTGAATAATATCATTTTGTCTGTGATATTTCCGTCCAGTATTTCTAATATCTTTCTTTTACTTTTCTCTTTTATCATCCACTCTTAACCTTTGCTCTTATTCTGTCAGCTCTCTATGGCAGCCTTTTTTGTTATTGGAATCGAATAAAACGGTACCAATGAAAATTCATGCGTATTGTTTTCTGTTTTATTAAGATTCATTTTGTTTATATACCGAATCCCCTGCGGTACTTTTTTTACAAGATGACTTGTCCGTACAAATAGAGCATTATCTCAACTTTTAGTAAGAAATAAAAAAGGATAGACCAGTCTTTTATATGGTAGAGAGACATTCAAAATCGGCATTGATTTAACGACATACCGTTTTCAACTGTGTTTAATCACGATTTCAGTTGTAACATATCGACCGTTAAAATCAAAATTGAAATTATCACTATTGACTGGGTTAGACGAAAAAAAAGAAGAAACAATTGAATACCTTACCAAAGTGATAAGGAAACATACGGTTTGGGACTGGACTAGACCCAAAAGCAGCATAAATCGATTATGAACGTAAAAACGATGGTACGGACAATTGTCATTAATTGGACTTGTGACTCATGGTGACCATCTTTTCATTTGCTCAAAAGCCATCATTTTCATCCCGATGGGCTTAAACGTGTAGGTATGAATATGAAATGTACTTAGAAAGAAATGTTATATGTTACTTTTTTTAACAACCGAGTTCGCGATTTTTCACTGGTTTGCTCATGATTACTAGGAAAAACAGCTTCAAATGTATTATTGTCTGTTATTCCTATTCTGTCCATGTGAGATTGTGGCATTTAAAACAGAATTGATTATGCACCACTTGAAACAGGAACTCGCATGTGCGAATATTATTCACTCCTTCAATCCTTTTACGTCCTCATTCAACTATACATATTCTCTAATTCCATATACTCATTGATGAAAAGCGGATATGTACTCTGAACTGATGGTACCGTAATTAAAGTGCGTCCACGGATAAGTATTTCAGTTTGGGGAAAGAAGATGATTTCTTCCTTCAATTAATACCATCTCTCATAAATCATTTTAGGCTACAAAAGCGAGACCAGAAAGTAATAATGACATATGCAATCTGATATTTTGTTGTGTAATTGAAGATTATCTGCTTTGATAGATTGATGGTTTACGCTTCGAACAGTTTCTCCTATAGTCAAAGCTGTTTCTTTTGCGATATGCAGCAAATGTTCCAAAACGTGTCAATAAGGAATTAGCGTTGGTACATGTACATTAAATACGTACTATTTGCCTACATATACAGCAGACAGAGAACATGCACCATCGATGTAAGATAAGGATAAAAACAAATATGGTGTCGATAATTCGACACTCAGTTAAATCCAGAAGCTCCTATCCATTTCAATAGAAAGGACCAGATACGTGATTTAGGTATCGTAGCAACATGCTGGCAACATCTGGTGAGCGTTTACAATTCTCGGACAACGGGTTTCTTAAAGGACCATTCACGCGGTTTAAACCATATTCAACATACATTGTGAGTGACCGGTATTGAAGGCACTGATAAATGATTATATGATTGTGCCGTTTTGATTAAAGCCAGATATCAACGTGACAAAAGATGAAACTGTTCACCACGAGCATGTTTTCCTTTTGTCAGGGTGATTTCTTAATATTTTTTTTCTGAAATTTCGTAAAAATCAATTTCCATAGAATACATAAATGTCTGAATTTGGTATATTTTGGCAATCACGGTGATTCGTGATTAACACAACATATATCGGTGGTGATTTGACGTCCATTTTGTATAAGCCAATGGCTACTCGTTGCATAATAAAAGAAACGATTTGATGAAACCAAAATCGTCCAGTGACTCCCATTTGTGTTTTGTTTCGTTCTCTCTTGGACGGCATGGTGATCCACATTTCTCAATTCGATATATGTGCTCATTGGCCAAGACAAAACCATTGCAGGCTGAGTGTTAGTCGAAGTATTCAACATAGAATAGAGGCTTCGTCAAGCCGTGGATTTAAACCTAGGACCCTTCGTAAGAAATCGAACGTGGGGTTGTCGTTTTAACTGTACATGGTTACACATTCGTTCAATATATAGTGGTTGGATGATAAAACAGAGTAACGCATATCTTTGTTATCAGTTTTATTCGTGGACAATAACAAAACATTTATGTAAATATACATTTTTCAAAACAAAATATGTAAAACACGTTTCTGGATCGAATAGAGTAAAACAATGTAGCGAGGTTAAGATCATACAGAAGGAGAAAGAAAAGAAAGGGACATAAAAAGGGAGAGAAAAAGAATAAGAGTGGGATATAGAAAGGGAGGGAGAGAACGATAAAGAGATAGAAACAAAAAAGGTATCAAAGACGAAATGGTACTATTGATGAAACAGCTTCAGAAAAGTTTCCTTCCGAGGTTTTCTGCTCGGAACCGAGGTCGAGGTTTATCTCCGGCTGTCCACGATTTCGATTTGACCCGGAAGTGACGTAAATCTTTCCCGTGATTCTCGTGTAACATCGTTAGGTAGGCCTGTGGTTCACAGAGGGTTTCGTACTTGTGGTAAAACGCCTTGTAACCGCCTTCAAGAAGATAGACTTCCGGAAAATTAAGTCTTGGATAGCTTTCCTTGTTGATGTCACGGTCTAGAGACCTCAGGAATCTGTACCTGAAGTATACAAAATGTTGCTTAGATTTCGTAAGAAAGAATCGTGTTCATTATATTATAACAAACAGCGATACAAATAATTCTGAGCAATAATTGCCATAATTTGATTCGGAATATCAAAAAATGATGTCCACCGCATATCGATTCCTATCACCTTTCATTTTATATAGAAATGACCTTGATAGTAGTTGGCTTTTGAAATTCGTTATGAAAAAAGAGAAAACATGAAAAAGAAATGTGGCTTCTAACATTTTGAATCAAATTAATAGATATCTAAATACAATAAAGCTATACTCCGTACTATACTTACATTTTTGGTCCCCTTTCAGATGAGAATTCACAGTGGAATATCAACACATGTACTCGACCGGAAGTAACTTGTGATTGGTCAATAAATGTCTGAATCGAGTCCTTCGTGTACAGGTTGATGGCTCCCTCAATATGGCCGCCGTCGTATTCATACGGGTATCTACAGTCTATGATGGTCACGTGATCTATACTTGTCTTGAAATGGCCTTTCAATACGTCTGACATCTGAAAAGTTATGGTATCTATTATAGATTTGGTTATAAGAAGAAATCAATGCAATAATATCGTCTTATTGCATTGATGGACTGGTGGAGATTTCTAAAATGCAAATTAAACAGTATCAAATGTGCGTAGGCATACATTCATTTATGCAATATCACAAATTACTGCAACTAGCTTTTTAGTGAAGCTGTAAAACTTGAAATTTGAAAATGTAGTAGTTGCAAAGTAACAATATTTGAGTAATACTTACAGTTTCAGGGGATATGGAGTTCAAGTCTCTGTGTTTCCCAGCAACTGTTGGCAAGCAACAAGCACGTGACACGTCTGAGGTCAAAGTGGGGTCGGTTGTAAGACTTTCAACAGCTTTGATGATATTTGTCATGGGACTTCCGCGTGTTTCTCGCGGGTAGACGGAACACTCGGATGTTTTCCTTCTCTTCCTGCAAGGCGTCGTGTCAAAACAACTAGAGGAAACTCTTTTGAAATTCTCCTCATTCTGTAGAAACTTGCTGTAAAGAAAACAGTTTGCTATTACTTTTGGTTTCTATTTAGATTAGTTTATCGGATCATATTGAAATGCATATCATTTAAAAAAAAGAAAGTAATTGGATTTTGACAAAAAAAAAATGGTTGGACATTATTTCAAGTTATTGAAAAATAAGCAAACGAAACGATATGAGAAATTGGATTTGCCTGTACTGCCATAGTCGAAACTTTTTATCATATGTTCTCTCCGTCTTCGTGATTGTTTGATCGATATGTTTGATGTGATGTGACACAAGTATTACCAAATGAAAATATTGGATCGTCTGGTAATAAGCAAATTGTAGAAAACAAGCCAACGGAAACCCATCTTCATTTATCTTTATTTCGGTTTGGAGATTATAAGCCTAACCGTGTCTCTTAAATTTTGTAGTTGATCTTTCTCTCAGCATCAAATTACCAAAGGATAAAGTCAAAGGTCTTAAACGCAAGAAGCAAAATTAAATTCACAATGAAATTGGTATTATGTATATAAAAGGTCTAAAAACATACCTTCTGTACGAATAATTGCTACAAACATCCATATCCAAAGTATTTGGCGCCATGTTCCTAAAATAATGATACGGTTCGAGAATAATATAAATATGAATGTGAATTCAACTCTTTACTTATTTATATACCAAATGTCCCTGGCTAAAATGTGTTCATGCCTTTCACGGTTTACCGAGTTTGATGAGTGAGTTGATTAAATCAGTCACACGCTAATTGTTTGCTAATGGGACAGTGTTTGTTTTTTATTGTTTGATTGACAGGTGATCATTGGTGATCAATATTGTTTATATCTTCATCTACCTTGGCGGCTAGTAGCCGTGAGGTACCGTTATCCGTATCAATGAAGGGGTTTTACTCCGATTGGCCTTCAGCCTTTAGTTTATATCTATTTGCCATCATTTACTGTCTCGAAAGTTTATGAACTAATCTAGAATTTTATTGTTTTTATCATTTCTCTTTTTCAAACTGACTTTGCCATTAATCGAATGGTCATCGTTTATACCTTTTTTAATAACTCAGTTGTGATAGTTTTCCATTCAAAGCGTTATAATTATCATTAATGTGTTATGTTATCCATATTTTTAATGGTTTTAGTCTATGTAAATGTTTAAGTATGTATAGAAATGTACATGTATAATATATTATGTATATGAATGAAACTTGTTTCAAACAAAGAATATATATTTAAAATTTCTATTTGCCATCATTTACTGTCTCGAATGTTTATGAGTTATAACATATAGTCGTATCTTTCTTTTTTAAAAGGTTTTATTTAGCTTTCAGCCTAACATCAGGCGTTTCAATGAATACTGCAGCTTTGCCAACCATATATTTTCTTTTAATTCAAAATACAATTATAACAATAATCGTATGATCACAGTATAAGCAACTCAACGCGAAGGAAGTATGTTTATTTGTAACCAATAAATATTCTCGATGCTGTATTGTTCATTTGTGCAAACTGTTAGGTAACTAGGTACATGTATATGCAATGGCCTGGTATTAGCCTGTACTTAGATATACTAAATGGCCTGCAATTAGAACAATGTTTACTTACAAAAGATCTTTGGATGTATGTACCTTATACCATCTGGTTAAGCATAGCATAGCATAATTTTATTAGAACTTTAACACATAGGCCCATATTTCAAACACATTTACAATGACATTCGTATACGCGAATAAACATGAAAATATGCAGTAAATCACAAACAAATAACGGTATATTTGAGATACAGTGAAGCTTCGTCTATCCGGACCCCGATTATCCGGATGATTCGCAATCCGAAAGAAATTGTAACGGAACGGAATTATTTGACCAGTTTGTTGCAAACAACTTTTGAAAACATTGTGGGTAAAGAAGGAATTGCTCGTGACGAGCAATTTCTCCTTTTCCCACAATGTTTTCTGCCATATCAGAAGATTATTTTTGAATTTCATCACGTTTTGAAATGTCGTCTGCAAACTATTTCTGAATTCGGGACGGTCGACAATTTGGCGTTTACTAAAGGGTTATAAGTATACACTTGCATGCAGACCGTTTATGTTTTCATGTGTATAAGATGCTCTGCTTCATTAGTCCAGATGATTTGGTAATCCAAACATTTTGTTGGGAACGGGTGTGTCCGGATTAACGAGACACTATTGTACTTGATTAGAACATACTTGTGAGATTGGATAAAAAGAACATTACATCCAAGTAACATATGATGATTAAACAGTTTTTGTTTTCCAAGGGAGGTATTTTTTTTTTAAATTGTCCTGGTTTTGCTGATAAAGGTTACCAAGGGAACTTACAAAGATCCTATCAGGAACAGACTTCCTAAATTGCAATTATTTTATTTTTTTAAAGGAGGCTTAATTTACACGAAAGGGGTTTATCAGAGAAATGCTCAGACCAGTTTGAGATCAGTAAAAGAAATCTTGACAGCACAGAATCAAGTCTGTAAGATCATCAAAGCGGTCTAATTATTTGATATATTTCTTTTCGTGAATTATCTTTAATATTGATTGATGTCTTTGTATAGCTCTATCCAACCTTGGAAAGCGGGGTTTTAACACTTTACCCGACAGTCCTTGGACTTAAGTGTATGATGCAAGCGGCTCATGCTGCTAGGGTAAGCAAGGACACGTTCACCTTTCAGCAAAGTCTTCATAGTCTATCAATGACTTTTATTTAAAAGAATGGTATTTTAAATTCGATTTTATTTGCTACCTGAAAACCTGTTTTAGTTAGAAAGAACTAAAAGACCATTTCTCCTTATGATTTGAAATCCAAAACATTTGTCTCAATGGCACTGCCATTTAAGGCAAAAAGTGCTCAAATAAATTTGGATAAGTAATATAAATATTGACAGGACAGACCTGTGTCTGTAGAATTATCAAAGCGGTCTAATTAATTGATAGTATTTTATTCGATGGTCATCATTATTTGATTGATATCGAGGAATTATATCATCAAGAGATTTTAAACAGATCGTAAGAGGTACCCTTCACTGTTAATGAGCCACATGCACTATTGTCTGGCTATCAAGTCTCTTAGCCAATCTATCACGTATACGCTTTTCATGTAAAACACAAGTAAAACTCTGATTTAAGAAATTTTGTTTCAAAAAGAATTTCATCAAATCTGATAAGTGCTTTATAAGAAGGGCTCTTATCCGAAGCTGCTTACATAGAAATACTATATTATCAAAGATACGACATCGTATCAATATTTCCCTTCAATATTTAATAATACTGTATAATAAAGCAACGTGACCTTGTTTTACCTTTTGACCAAATGCTTTCAAAGAAATTTTGTCAAAATCAAAAAAATCATAAACCGTAAGACTTGTACTAATTGTTATTATCATCCACGACAATCAAATTATCAAAGTAGTTTTGCATTTTAGAAAAGACCATTGTGACAGAAAGAGAATGTAAATAAACTTTTACTTGTAGCTATAAAATGGGCGATATCGGTTTCTTGACACGCCTTCTTTCGGGAAAAAGAAAGACGCGTTTTATTTATCATACACAGTTTGGAAATCCGCCCATTTTCATCAAAACCATAAAGTAAACTTTTGCGTTAGAACTGCTCAGATAAGTTTGAAAAAAGAAGATATAAATTCTGACAGCACAGAAAGACGTCTATAGGACCATCAAAGCGGTCTTATCAGTTGATAGATTCGTATTTGTGAGTTATGATTATTTGATTGGTCCTAATAAACAATACTTCCTCAACAGATGAGATATACCCCTTAACATTTTAGGGAACAGAACAGAACAGAATAGAACATATCGTTTATTCTTCCCAGGTATACAGATTATACAATAAGGGGGTAATACGCTTAAATTCAAATAATTGAGGTGAAGTGAAGAGTGGGAAAATTCATAAGAGATAGAAACACAGACAGAAAGAAAGGCAGAGATGCATTGTTTTTTTTGTAGAATTATGAATGGAGGAAGCACATCAAAAAAAGTCTAAGCTACACGCTAGAATAAGGGATTGAAATATGGTAAGACATATAATCGGGTAGTAAATGGATAGTGAAAACGTTTATTTCACAAGCTTACTGGAACCGTAGGTTAAAAAATCTAACAAAACGATGTCTTTATCCATAAACATTTAGAAAATCCATTCATTTTATACAAAACAAAAAGGATACTTTTGCGTTAGAACTGCTCAGATAAGTTTGAGAAAAGAAGATATAAATTCTGACAGCACAGAAAGACGTCTATAGAACCATCAAAGCGGTCTAACCAGTTGATAGATTCGTATTTGTGAGTTATGATTACTTGATGTGTCCTAATAAACAATACTTCCTCAACAGATGAGACATACCCCTTAACATTTTAGGGAACAGAACAAAACAGAAATAGAAAATATCGTTTATTCTTCCAAGGTATACAGATTATACAATAAGGGGGTAATACGCTTAAATTCAAACGATTGAGGTGAAGTGAAGTGTGGGAAAATTCATAAGAGATAGAAACACAGACAGAAAGAAAGGCAGAGATGCATTGTTGTTTTTTAGAATTATGAATGGAGGAAACACATAAAAAAAGTCTAAGCTACACGCTAGAATAAGGGATTGAAATATGGTAAGACATATGATCGGGTAGTAAATGGATAGTGAAAACTTTTATTTCACAAGCTTACTGGAACCGTAGGTAAAAAATCTAACAAAACGATGTCTTTATCCATAAACATTTAGAAAATCCATTCATTTTTTAAAAACCAAAAAGGATACTTATAGGTTGGAATTGCTCAGATAAGTTTGAGATAACTATCATAAATTCTGACAGCACAGAAAGACGTCTGTAAGATCATCAAGGCGGTCTAACCAGTTGATATTTTTGTATTTGTGAGTTATGATTATTTGATTGATCCTCATAAACAATACTTCCACAACAGATGAGACATACCCCTTAACACAGTACATTGTAGTTTGAGGAAGTTGAAGGTTTGGCCCTCAAACGGCTAATGTAGTTATCGTTTTAAATATATATTCTTTGTTCAAAACAAGTCTCATTCATATACATATATATGTACATTTCTATACATACTAAAACATTTACACAGACTAAAACCATTAAAAATATGGATATGGTCATTCAATTTAGAATTATAAGAAAGTCGCGGTTATAACAGTTAAACATACATAGTACATTAATGATAATTGTAACATTTTAAATGGAAAACTATCACAACTGAGTAATTAAAAAAGGTATAAACGATGACCATTCGATTAGTGGCAAAGTCAGTTTCAAAAAGAGAAATGATAAGAATAATAAAATTCTAGACTAGCTCATAAACATTCGAGGCAGTAAATGATGGCAAATAGATATAAACTAAAGGCTGAAGGCCAATCGGAGTAAATTTAACTTAATTGTACCCTTAATTGATACGG
The DNA here is from genome assembly GCA_947846245.1 of Cerastoderma edule. Classification (NCBI taxonomy): domain Eukaryota; kingdom Metazoa; phylum Mollusca; class Bivalvia; order Cardiida; family Cardiidae; genus Cerastoderma; species Cerastoderma edule. The sequence continues at coordinate 25,363,868 of OX401414.1, forward strand.
ATAACTGTACCTCACGGCTACTAGCCGCCAAGGTTGATGAAGATATAAACAATATTGATCACCAATGATCACCTGTCAATCAAACAATAAAAAACAAACATTGTCCCATTAGCAAACAATTAGTGTGTGACTGATTTAATCAACTCACTCATCAAACTCGGTAAACCGTGAAAGGCACGAACACATTTTAGCCAGGGACATTCGGTATTTAAACATGTAAATTTTAAGATTCATATTCATATCAATCTCCAACCGTTAACTTAAAACAGTATTTGAAAAATGGCGCCAAATACTTTGGATATTGATGCTTGTAACAATTATTCGTACAGAAGGTATGCTTTTTAGACCTTATATAGACAGGTACCGATTTCATTGTAAATTTCATTTTGGCTGATCGAGCCTACAACCGTTGACTATATTCTGTGTAAGATTAATGCTAAATGAAAAAGCTAGCATTGATTTAACCAACAGTGTTAGGCTTATATTCTCCAAATTAATCTGAATAATAATGAAAATTTACTTCCGTTACCTGTGTTTCTACAAAATACTTAGTACCAGACAATCATGCTGTTTCTCCTTTATAATGCTGATGTATGATCACATCGAACATCAAGCAACCACGAAAAAGGAAAATATTTTCCTTTTTCGTGGTTGCTTGATGTTCGATGTGATCATACATCAGCATTCTGTGTAAGATTAATGCTAAATGAAAAAGCTAGCATTGATTTAACCAACAGTGTTAGGCTTATATTCTCCAAATTAATCTGAATAATAATGAAAATTTACTTCCGTTACCTGTGTTTCTACAAAATACTTAGTACCAGACAATCATGCTGTTTCTCCTTTATAATGCTGATGTATGATCACATCGAACATCAAGCAACCACGAAAAAGGAAAATATTTTATTTTAGACTTTCACCTGTAACATTACTTAAGGAATCCAATTTCTCATATCGTTTTGTTATTAATCATTTATGTTGAAGGCATGTTTAATGAAAGGAATTATTTATCTAAAATGATGTTAAGTAGCAAAAGCTGAAAACGTTCATTATCAATTTATATGACCCATTGAAATAATCCAAATAGAAACTAAAAGTAAAAACAAACTGTTTTCTTTACAGCAAATTTCTACAGAATGAGGAGGATTTCAAAAGAGTTTCTGACAGTTGTTCAGACACAAGAACTTGCAGGAAGAGAAGGAAAACATCCGAGTGTTCCGTCTGCCCGCGGAAAACCGGAAGTCCCATGACAAATATCATCAAAGCCGTCGAAAGTCTAACAACCGACCCCACTTTGACTTCAGACGGGTTACGTGCTTGTTGCTTGCCAACGGTTGCTGGGAAACACAGAGACTTGAACTCCATCACACCGGAAACTGTAAGTATTATTCAAATATTCTTACCTTGCAAATATAATATTTTCAAATTGTAAGTCGTAAAGCTACACTAAAAGTCATTTGAGCGTATGTGTAATTAATACAAACATACACATATCATACATACATCCTTTTCTTGGGAAAACTTTCTTTTCGAAAGCTCCACCAGCCAATCAATACAAAATAACGATAGTATATGATTGATATCCCTTATTACCAAATATCCTTCCATTTTTAATTAGTTACTTATAATGAATATAATAATAATTTCAGATGTCAGACGTATTGAAAGGCCAATTCAAGACAAGTATAGATCACGTGACCATTATAGACTGCAGATACCCGTATGAATACGACGGCGGCCATATTGAGGGAGCCATCAACCTGTACACAAAGGATTCCATTCAGACATTTATTGACCAATCACAAGTTACGTCCGGTCGGGTACATGTGTTGATCTTCCACTGTGAATTCTCATCGGAAAGAGGGCCTAAAATGTAAGTAGCAACCGTCACATATCTAAAGATAGATAGCCTTAAATAAAACTCTAACAAATAATCAGCTTTTGATAATTACATTAGACGAGCAGTTATTTCCTTATATGACACAACTCTACAAATAAACAATATTTATATGCTACTCATCACTAATTACCATATCCGTCAGTTACATACTTATATTAACAAAACTGAACAGAACATAGTTTATTAAACATATATGAATACATAGTAGGCCCTACATAGTCATAAGTAATATAGTTTATACCATGTTAATTACACAAAATGGTATATATCTTTTAGATTTGATGTAGATCTTCGTTTTGATTTCGTCTATTTTAGAAAATATATGTTTTAAATCTTTAACATTTCAAAATCGCACGAATTATGACTCAGTACTAAATATGAATATATAATATAATATATATACTTAAGAGTACGAAGTTTTTTATATTTAACATTTCAAGTGAATTAAAGTCCAATTGGGCTTGGTGCTTTTTCTCTTTTCCATGTAATTATATATGTTGCACATGCACAAGTTACTTTAATAAAATAATTCCTTATCTTATTCTATCTTATCTTTCAGGTACCGATTCCTGAGGTCTCTAGACCGTGACATCAACAAGGAATGCTATCCAAGACTGAATTTCCCGGAAGTCTATCTTCTCGAAGGTGGTTACAAGGCGTTTTACCAGAAGTACGAAACCCTCTGTGAACCCCAGGCCTACCTTCCGATGGTACACGAAAATCATGGGAAAGATTTACGTCACTTCCGGGTCAAATCGAAATCGTGGACAGCCGGCGATAAACCTCGACCTTGGTTTCGAGCAGTAAACCTCGGAAGGAAACTTTTCTGAAACTGTTTCCTAAATAGTATAATTTTGTCTGTGATATTTCCGTCCAGTATTTCTAATATCTTCCTTTTTCATTTCTCTTTCATCATCCACTTCTAACCTTTGCTCTTATTCTGTCAGCACTGTCTCACTACCCTTATGTTATTGTTAACGAATAAAACGATACTAATGATAAATTATGTCTATTATGTTTTTATTTACATACATGAAATTTGTTTCACAAACCGAATTCGTTGTGATACCACTTTAACAAGATCGCTCGTCCAAACATACAAATACCTACAGCGTTTTATGTAAGGAAAAAAGGCTTGTATTCAGAATATTGAACAGATGTATTAAACCTTCGAATAATAAGTGGTTATATCGTTTGCTTGATTCACATGTTAAGTGACAACTGTCATGGGTTTAACGAGATATCGTTTTCAACTCTGTTTAACCACGATTTCAGTTGTTTCCTAGCAACCGACCGACCGACCGTTAAAATAAAAATGAAAAGTATCACTATTGAAAAGTTTTCCCCACGAAAAAACAGGATGTCAATGCACCCTCTCTCGTGTTCACAAACAACCCCTTTATACTGAGTGTTGTGGATTAATTGTGTTTTTCAATGATAACCTACATATGTGTATTCGATATATGAAAAGTTTGAAAACATCGTCACAAACTGAACTTATACTTCTTAAGTCTAACAAATAACCACATCAGGCGGAAAAAAATACACTTTGACTTGCATAGACAGTTAGAAAATTTGTCACAAAATGTTCCCTTTTGATGATTAAAGATTTTTTGTAGACAAAAACTGTTTTCCAAGGAAGGTATTTCTTTTTACAAAATAGTCCTGGTTATGCTGGTAAAGGTTATCAAGGGAACTTACAAAGAGCCTATCAGAAACAGACTTCCTAAATTGCAGAGATTTTATTTTTTTAAAGGAGGCTTAATTTACACGAAAGGGGTTTATCAGCGAAATGCTCAGACCAGTTTGAGATCAGTAAAGAAATCTTGACAGCACAGAATCAAGTCTGTAAGATCATCAAAGCGGTCTAATTATTTGATATATTTCTTTTCGTGAATTATCTTTAATATTGATTGATATCTTTGTATAACTCTATCCAACCTTTGGGGTTTTAACACTTTACCCGACAGTCCTTGGACTTAAGTGTATGATGCAAGCGGCTCATGATGCTAGGGTAAGCAAGGACACATTTACCTTTCAGCAAAGTCTTCATAGTTTATCAATGACTTTTATTTAAAAGAATGCTGTTTTAAATTCGATTTCATTTGTTTCCTGAAAACCTGTTTTAGTAAGAAAGAACTAAAAGATCATTTCTCATTATGATTTGAAATCCAAAACATTTGTCTCAATGGCACTGCCATTTAAGGCAAAAAGTGCTCAGATAAATTTGGATAAGTAATATAAATATTGACAGGACAGACCTGTGTCTGTAGAATTATCAAAGCGGTCTAATTAATTGATAGTATTTTATTCGATGGTCATCATTATTTGATTGATATCGAGGAATTATATCATCAAGAGATTTTAAAGAGATCGTAAGAGGTACCCTTCACTGTTAATGAGCCCCATGCACTATTGTCTGGCTATCAAGTCTCTTAGCCAATCTATCACTTATACGCTCTACGTGTAACACACAAGTAAAACTCTGATTTTAGAAATCTTATTTCAAAAAGAATTTTATCAAATCTGATAAGTGCTTTATAAGAAGGGCTCTTATCCGAAGCTGCTTACATGATATACTATATTATCAAAGGTACGACATCGTATCAATATTTCCCATCAATATTTAATAACACTGTATAATAAAGCAACGTGACCTTGTTTTACCTTTTGACCAAATGCTTTCAAAGAAATTTTGTCGAAATCAAAAAAATCATAAACCGTAAGACTTGTACTAATTGTTATTATCATCCACGACAATCAAATTATCAAAGTAGTTTTGCATTTTAGAAAAGACTATTGTGACAGAAAGAGAATGTAAATAAACTTTTACTTGTAGCTATAAAATGGGTGATATCGGTTTCTTGACACGCCTTCTTTCGGAAAAAAGAAAGACGCGTTTTATTTATCATACACAGTTTGGAAATCCGCCCATTTTCATCAAAACCATAAAGTAAACTTTTGCGTTAGAACTGCTCAGATAAGTTTGAGAAAAGAAGATATAAATTCTGACAGCAAAGAAAGACGTCTATAGGATCATCAAGGCGGTCTAACCAGTTGATAGATTTGTGTTTGTGAGTTATGATTATTTGATTTGTCCTAATAAACAAGTTTTCAAGTTTCGAATAGTTTATTGACATATAAACTGAACATAGTTTGTTGTCAAACATGAATGCAACATATAAATGCATAGAAATGCATAAAAAATCATAAACATGGCAGTACAAACATAAAAATGAGAAAAAAGTGATTTTGTGATGAAAAAGAATCACAGAATACAATAGAAAGATGAAAGTAAATGTAAAACTAAATGCCAGAATACTTGGTAGTTATGAATTATTGGTTAATTACAATATGATTATTGCGTCTGCTATTAGCTTTATCTATGAATTTACTAATGTTTAAAATTGTTTTCTTAGAATTTGATTCCATTAAGCATATGGATTTCTGAATATTTGGCCAAGTATGATAATATTTTGGCAAATACAATCTTCTGATATCTCTATAAAAAGGACATACGAGTAGAAAGTGAAATTCGTTTTCAATTACATTCAAATTACATACTAGGCATTTCCTATCATCTCTGGCAATGTTTCTGTGCCTGCCTACTTCAATTTGAAGAGAATGTGCTGAAAATCTAAGTCTTGTAAGAGTTATTCTGCTTTTTATATTGGTAATGGTTGCAAAATACATTTTCATTTCAAACGATTTTTTGAATAGCCTATATCTTTCTAATTTGTTAAATGTATTTAAATCAGCGAACCAGCTCTGTATATAAATATCAGAAATGCGCTGGGTTATGCTTGTTAATGGTATTTGTTAAACATCAGTTACATTTATTAAGTGAGAATATCCTATCCTGTGTAATAAAGAGTGCATATTCAATTTCCATTCATTGACTGGATTTCCCACATTATCAGACATGTTAAATATTTTAACTAAAAGAGAGTTTGGAAATTTACAAATTTTTGCCCAATATTTAACTAATGCAATTTGCCTTAAAACATGAAGAAGATGGTCTAACCAGTTGATAGTTTCGTGAGTTATAATTATTTGATTGATCCTTATAAACAATACTTCCACAATAGATGAGACATACTCCTTAACACAGTACATTGTAGTTTGAGGAAGTTGAAGGTTTGGCCCCCAAACGGCTAATGTAGTTATCATTTTAAATATATATTCTTTGTTTAAAACAAGTTTCATTCATATACATTTACATGTACATTCCTATACATACTAAAACATTACGGAGACTAAAACCATAAAAAATATGGATATGGTCATTCAATTTTGAATTAAAAGAAACTCGCGGTTATAAACAGTTAAACATACATAACACATCAATGATGATTATAACGTTTTAAATGGAAAACTATCACAACTGAGTAATTAAAAAAGGTATAAACGATGACCATTCGATTAGTGGCAAAGTAAGTTTCAAAAAGAGAAATGATTAGAATAATAAAATTCTAGAATAGCTAATAAACATTCGAGACAGTAAATGATGGCAAATAGATATAAACTAAAGGCTGAAGGCCAATCGGAGTAAAACCCCTTAATTGATACGGATAACTGTACCTCACGGCTACTAGCCGCCAACATAGATGGAGATATAAACAATATTGATCACCAATAATCACCTGTCAATCAAACAATAAAAACAAACATTGTCCCATTAGCAAACAATTAGTGTGTGACTGATTTAATCAACTCACTCATCAAACTCGGTAAACCGTGAAAGGCACGAACACATTTTAGCCAGGGACATTCGGTATATAAACATGTAAAGTTTAAGATCCATATTCATATCAATCTCCAACCGTTAACTTAAAACAGTATTTGCAAAATGGCGCCAAATACTTTGGATATTGATGCTTGTAACAATTATTTGTACCGAAGGTATGCTTTTTAGACCTTTTATAGACATGTACCGATTTCATGGTACATTTTATTTTGGCTGATCGAGCCTACAACCGTTGACTATATTCTGTGTAAGATTAATGCTAAATGAAAAAGCTAGCATTGATTTAACCAACAGTGTTAGGCTTATATTCTCCAAATTAATCTGAATAATGATGAACATTGACTTCCGTTACCTGTGTTTCTACAATGTACTTAGTACCAGACAATCATGCTGTTTCTCCTTTATAATGCTGATGTATGATCACATCGAACATCAAGCAACAACGAAGAAGGGGAAAATATTTTTTTTTAGACTTTCATTTTTAACATTGCTTAAGGAATCCAATTTCTCATATCGTTTTGTTATTAATCATTTATGTTGAAGTCATGTTTAACTAAAGGAAATATTTATCAAAATTATTTTAAGTAGCAAAATCTGAAAATGTTCATTTTCAATTCATATGACGCATTGAATTAATCCAAATAGAAACTAAAAGTAAAAACAAACTGTTTTCTTTACAGCAAATTTCTACAGAATAAGGAGAATTTCAAAAGAGTTTCTGACAGTTGTTCAGACACAATAACTTGCAGGAAGAGAAGGAAAACAACCGAGTGTTCCGTCTGCCCGCGGGAAACCGGAAGTCCCATGCCAAATATCATCAAAGTCGTCGAAAGTCTAACAACCGACCCCACTTTGACCTCAGACGGGTTACGTGCTTGTTGCTTGCCAACGGTTGCTGGGAAACACAGAGACTTGAACTCCATCACACCGGAAACTGTAAGTATTATTCAAATATTCTTACCTTGCAAATATAATATTTTCAAATTGTAAGTCATAAAGCTACACTTAAAGTCATTTGAGCGTATGTGTAATTAATACAAACATACAGATATCATACATACATCCTTTTCTTGGGAAAACTTTCTTTTTCAAAAGCTCCACCAGCCAATCAATACAAAATAACGATAGTATATGATTGATATCTCCATATTACCAAATATCCTTTCATTTTTAATTAGTTATTTATAATGAATATAATAATATTTTCAGATGTCAGACGTATTGAAAGGCCAATTTAAGACAAGTATAGATCACGTGACCATTATAGACTGCAGATACCCGTATGAATACGACGGCGGCCATATTGAGGGAGCCATCAACCTGTACACAAAGGATTCCATTCAGACATTTATTGACCAATCACAAGTTACGTCCGGTCGGGTACATGTGTTGATATTCCACTGTGAATTCTCATCTGAAAGAGGGCCTAAAATGTAAGTAGCAACCGCCACATATCTAAAGATAGATAGCCTCAAAAAAAACTCTAAAAAATATATCTGTTTTTGATAATTACATTAGACGAACAGTTCTTTCCTTATATGACACAACTCTACAAATAAACAATATTTATATGCTACTCATCACTAATTATCATATCCGTTAGTCACATATTAATATTAACAAAACTGAACAGAACATAGTTTATTAAACATATATGCATACATAGTAGGCCCTACATAGTCATAAGTAATATAGTTTATACCATGTTAATTACACAAAATGGTATATATTTTTTAGATTTGATGTAGATCTTCGTTTTGATTTCGTCTATTTTAGAAAATATATGTTTTAAATCTTTATCATATTAAAATCGCACGAATTATGACTCAGTACTAAATATGAATGTATAATACAATATATATTTAAGAGTACGTAGTTTTTTATATTCAACATTTAAAGTGAATTAAAGACCCATTGGGCTTGGTGCTTTTCCCTTTTTCATGTGCATATTCCATATGTTGCACATGTACAAGTTACTATAATAAATTAATTCCTTATCTTCTTCTATCTTATCTTTAAGGTACAGATTCCTGAGGTCTCTAGACCGTGACATCAACAAGGAATGCTATCCAAGACTGAATTTCCCGGAAGTCTATCTTCTCGAAGGTGGTTACAAGGCGTTTTACCAGAAGTACGAAACCCTCTGTGAACCCCAGGCCTACCTACCGATGGTACACGAGAATCACGGGAAAGATTTACGTCACTTCCGGGTCAAATCGAAATCGTGGACAGCCGGAGATAAACCTCGACCTCGGTTCCGAGCAGTAAACCTCGGAAGGAAACTTTTCTGAAACTGTTTCCTAAATAGTATAATTTTGTCTGTGATATTTCCGTCCAGTATTTCTAATATCTTTCTTTTTCATTTCTCTTTCATCATCCACTTCTAACCTTTGCTCTTATTCTGTCAGCACTGTCTCACTACCCTTATGTTATTGTTAACGAATAAAACGATACCAATGATAAATTATGTGTATTATGTTTTTATTTACATACATGAAATTTGTTTCACAAACCGAATTCGTTGTGATACCACTTTAACAAGATCGCCCGTCCGAACATACAAATACCTACAGCGTTTTATGTAAGGAAAATAGGCTTGTATTCAGAATATTGAACAGATGTATTAAACCTTCGAATAATAAGTGGTTATATCGTTTGCTTGATTCACAAGTTAAGTGACAACTGTCATGGGTTTAACGAGATATCGTTTTCAACTCTGTTTAACCACGATTTCAGTTGTTACCTAGCAACCGACCGACCGACCGTTAAAATAAAAATAAAAATTATCACTATTGAAATGTTTTCCCCACGAAAAAACAGGGTGTCAATGCACCCTCTCTCGTGTTCACAAACAACCGCTATATACTGAGTGTTGTGGATTAATTGTGTTTTTCAATGATAACCTACATATGTGTATTCGATATATGAAAGGTTTGAAAACATCGTCACGAACTGAACGTTATACTTCTTAAGTCTAACAAATAACCACATCAGGCTGAACAAAAAGACACTTTGACTTGCATAGTCAGTTAGAAAATTTGTCACAAAATGTTCCCTTTTGACGATTAAAGATTTTTTGTAGACAAAAACTGTTTTCCAAGGAAGGTATTTTTTTGCAAAATAGTCCTGGTTATGCTGATAAAGGTTATCAAGGGAACTTACAAAGAGCCTATCAGGAACAGACTTCCTAAATTGCAGATATTTTTTTCTTTAAAGGAGGCTTAATTTACACGAAAAGGATTTATCAGAGAAATGCTCAGACCAGTTTGAGATAAGTAAAAGAAATCTTGACAGCACAGAATCAAGTCTGTAAGATCATCAAAGCGGTCTAATTATTTGATATATTTTTTTTGTGAATTATCTTTAATATTGATTGATATCTTTGTATAACTCTATCCAACCTTGAAAAGCAGGGTTTTAACACTTTACCCGACAGTCTTTGGACTTAAGTGTATGATGCAAGCGGCTCATGATGCTAGGGTAAGCAAGGACACATTCACCTTTCAGCAAAGTCTTCATAGTTTATCAATGACTTTTATTTAAAAGAATGCTATTTTAAATTCGATTTCATTTGCTTCCTGAAAACCTGTTTAAGATAAAACTAAAAGATCATTTCTCATTATGATTTGAAATCCAAAACATTTGTCTCAATGGCACTGCCATTTAAGGCAAAAAGTGCTCAGATAAATTTGGATAAGTAATATAAATATTGACAGGACAGACCTGTGTCTGTAGAATTATCAAAGCGGTCTAACTAATTGATAGTATTTTATTCGATGGTCATCATTATTTGATTGATATCGAGGAATTCTATCATCAAGAGATTTTAAAGAGATCGTAAGAGGTACCCTTCACTGTTACTGAGCCCCATGCACTATTGTCTGGCTATCAAGTCTCTTAGCCAATCTATCACGTATACGCTCTACATGTAACACACAAGTAAATCTGTGATTTAAGAAATTTTGTTTCAAAAAGAATTTCATCAAATCTGATAAGTGCTTTATTGGAAGGGCTCTTGTCCGAAGCTGCTTACTTAGAAATACTATATTATCAAAGATACGACATCGTATCAATATTTCCCGTCAATATTTAATAACACTGTATAATAAAGCAACGTGACCTTGTTTTACCTTTTGACCAAATGCTTTCAAAGAAATTTTGTCAAAATAAAAAAAATCATAAACCGTAAGACTTGTACTAATTGTTATTATCATCCACGACAATCAAATTATCAAAGTAGTTTTGCATTTTAGAAAAGACTATTGTGACAGAAAGAGAATGTAAATAAACTTTTACTTGTAGATATAAAATGGGTGATATCGGTTTCCTGACACGCCTTCTTTCGGGAAAAAGAAAGACGCGTTTTATTTATTATACACAGTTTGAAAATCCACTCATTTTTATCAAAACCATAAAGGAAACTTTTGCGTTAGAACTGCTCAGATAAGTTTGAGAAAAGAAGATATAAATTCTGACAGCACAGAAAGACGTCTATAGGACCATCAAAGCGGTCTAACCAGTTGATAGATTCGTATTTGTGAGTTATGATTATTTGATTGGTCCTAATAAACAATACTTCCTCAACAGATGAGATATACCCCTTAACATTTTAGGGAACAGAACAGAACATAATAGAACATATCGTTTATTCTTCCTAGGTATACAGATTATACAATAAGGGGGTAATACGCTTAAATTCAAATGATTGAGGTGAAGTGAAGAGTGGGAAAATTCATAAGAGATAGAAACACAGACAGAAAGAAAGGCAGAGATGCATTGGTTTTTTTTTAGAATTATGAATGGAGGAAACACCTCAAAATAAGTCTAAGCTACACGCTAGAATAAGGGATTGAAATATGGTAAGACATATGATCGGGTAGTAAATGGAAAGTGAAAACTTTTATTTCACAAGCTTATTGGAACCGTAGGTAAAAAATCTAACAAAACGATGTCTTTATCCATAAACATTTAGAAAATCCATTCATTTTATCAAAACCAAAAAGGATACTTTTAGGTTGGAATTGCTCAGATAAGTTTGAGATAACTATTACAAATTCTGACAGCACAGAAAGACGTCTGTAAGATTATCAAGGCGGTCTAACCAGTTGATAGTTTCGTATTTGTGAGTTATGATTATTTGATTGATCCTCATAAACAATACTTCCACAACAGATGAGACATACCCCTTAACACAGTACATTGTAGTTTGAGGAAGTTGAAGGTTTGGCCCCCAAACGGCTAATGTAGTTATTGTTTTAAATATATATTCTTTGTTCAAAACAACTCTCAATCATATACATTTACATGTACATTTCTATACATACTAAAACATTTACACAGACTAAAACCATTAAAAATATGGATATGGTCATTCAATTTGGAATTATAAGAAACTCGCGGTTATTAACTGTTAAACATACATAACACATTAATGATAATTATAACGTTTTAGATGGAAAACTATCACAACTGAGTAATTGAAAAAGGTATAAACGATGACCATTCGATTAATGGCAAAGTTCGTTTCAAAAAGAGAAATGATAAGAATAATAAAATTCTAGAATAGCTCATAAACATTCGAGACAGTAAATGATTGTAAATAGATATAAACTAAAGGCTGAAGGCCAATCGGAGTAAAACCCCTTAATTGATACGGATAACTGTACCTCACGGCTACTAGCCGCCAACGTAGATGGAGATATAAACAATATTGATCACCAATAATCACCTGTCAATCAAACAATAAAAACAAATATTGTCCCATTAGCAAACAATTAGTGCGTGACTGATTTAATCAACTCACTCATCAAACTCGGTAAACCGTGAAAGGCACGAACACATTTTAGCCAGGGACATTCGGTATATAAACATGTAAATTTTAAGATTCATATTCATATCAATCTCCAACCGTTAACTTAAAACAGTATTTGTAAAATGGCGCCAAATACTTTGGATATTGATGCTTGTAACAATTATTTGTACAGAAGGTATGCTTTTTAGACCTTATATAGACAGGTACCGATTTCATGGTATATTTCATTTTGGCTGATCGAGCCTACAACCGTTGACTATATTCTGTGTAAGATTAATGCTAAATGAAAAAGCTAGCATTGATTTAACCAACAGTGTTAGGCTTATATTCTCCAAATTAATCTGAATAATAATGAAAATTGACTTCCGTTACCTGTGTTTCTACAATGTACTTAGTACCAGACAATCATGCTGTTTCTCCTTTATAATGCTGATGTATGATCACATCGAACATCAAGCAACCACGAAGAAGGGGAAAATATGTTTTTTTAAAACTTTCATTTTCAACATTACTTAAGGAATCCAATTTCTCATATCGTTTTGTTATTAATCAGTCATGTTTAACTAAAGGAATTATTTATCTAAATGATTTTAAGGAGCAAAATCTGAAAACGTTCATTTTCAATTCATATGACCCATTGAATTAATCATAATAGAAACTAAAAGTAAAAACAAACTGTTTTCTTTACAGCAAATTTCTACAGAATAAGGAGGATTTCAAAAGAGTTTCTGACAGTTGTTCAGACACAATAACTTGCAGGAAGAGAAGGAAAACATCCGAGTGTTCCGTCTGCCCGCGGGAAACCGGAAGTCCCATGACAAATATCATCAAAGCCGTCGAAAGTCTAACAACCGACTCCACTTTGACCTCAGACGGGTTACGTGCTTGTTGCTTGCCAACGGTTGCTGGGAAACACAGAGACTTGAACTCCATCACACCGGAAACTGTAAGTATTATTCAAATATTCTTACCTTGCAAATATAATATTTTCAAATTGTAAGTCATAAAGCTACACTTAAAGTCATTTGAGCGTATGTGTAATTAATACAAACATACACATATCATACATACATCCTTTTCTTGGGAAACTTTCTTTTTCAAAAGCTCCACCAGCCAATCAATACAAAATAACGATAGTATATGATTGATATCTCCATATTACCAAATATCCTTTCATTTTTAATTAGTTACTTATAATGAATATAATAATATTTTCAGATGTCAGACGTATTGAAAGGCCAATTCAAGACAAGGATAGATCACGTGACCATTATAGACTGCAGATACCCGTATGAATACGACGGCGGCCATATTGAGGGAGCCATCAACATGTACACGAAGGATTCCATTCAGACATTTATTGACCAATCACAAGTTACGTCCGGTCGGGTACATGTGTTGATATTCCACTGTGAATTCTCATCGGAAAGAGGGCCTAAAATGTAAGTAGCAACCGTCACATATCTAAAGATAGATAGCCTTAAATAAAACTCTAACAAATAATCAGCTTTTGATAATTACATTAGACGAGCAGTTATTTCCTTATATGACACAACTCTACAAATAAACAATATTTATATGCTACTCATCACTAATTACCATATCCGTTAGTCACATACTTATATTAACAAAACTGAACAGAACATAGTTTATTAAACATATATGAATACATAGTAGGCCCTACATAGTCATAAGTAATATAGTTTATACCATGTTAATTACACAAAATGGTATATATCTTTTAGATTTGATGTAGATCTTCGTTTTGATTTCGTCTATTTTAGAAAATATATGTTTTAAATCTTTAACATTTCAAAATCGCACGAATTATGACTCAGTACTAAATATGAATATATAATATAATATATACTTAAGAGTACGTAGTTTTTTATATTTAACATTTCAAGTGAATTAAAGTCCCATTGGGCTTGGTGCTTTTTCCCTTTTCCATGTAATGATATATGTTGCACATGCACAAGTTACTATAATAAAATAATTCCTTATCTTATTCTATCTTATCTTTCAGGTACCGATTCCTGAGGTCTCTAGACCGTGACATCAACAAGGAATGCTATCCAAGACTGAATTTCCCGGAAGTCTATCTTCTCGAAGGTGGTTACAAGGCGTTTTACCAGAAGTACGAAACCCTCTGTGAACCCCAGGCCTACCTTCCGATGGTACACGAAAATCATGGGAAAGATTTACGTCACTTCCGGGTCAAATCGAAATCGTGGACAGCCGGCGATAAACCTCGACCTCGGTTTCGAGCAGTAAACCTCGGAAGGAAACTTTTCTGAAACTGTTTCCTAAATAGTATAATTTTGTCTGTGATATTTCCGTCCAGTATTTCTAATATCTTCCTTTTTCATTTCTCTTTCATCATCCACTTCTAACCTTTCCTCTTATTCTGTCAGCACTGTCTCACTACCCTTATGTTATTGTTAACGAATAAAACGATACTAATGATAAATTATGTATATTATGTTTTTATTTACATACATGAAATTTGTTTCACAAACCGAATTCGTTGTGATACCACTTTAACAAGATCGCTCGTCCGAACATACAAATACCTACAGCGTTTTATGTAAGGAAAAAAGGCTTGTATTCAGAATATTGAACAGATATATCAAACCTTCGAATAATAAGTGGTTATATCGTTTGCTTGATTCACATGTTAAGTGACAACTGTCATGGGTTTAACGAGATATCGTTTTCAACTCTGTTTAACCACGATTTCAGTTGTTACCTAGCAACCAACCGACCGACCGTTAAAATAAAATGAAAATTATCACTATTGAAAAGTTTTCCCCACGAAAAAACAGGGTGTCAATGCACCCTCTCTTGTGTTTACAAACAACCCCTATATACTGAGTGTTGTGGATTTATTGTGTTTTTCAATGATAACCTACATATGTGTATTCGATATATGAAAGGTTTGAAAACATCGTCACGAACTGAACGTTATACTTCTTAAGTCTAACAAATAACCACATCAGGCTGAACAAAAAGACACTTTGACTTGCATAGTCAGTTATAAAATTTGTCACAAAATGTTCCCTTTTTGATGATTAAAGATTTTTTGTAGACAAAAACCGTTTTCCAAGGAAGGTATTTTTTTTACAAAATAGTCCTGGTTATGCTGATAAAGGTTATCAAGGCAACTTACAAAGAGCCTATCAGAAACAGACTTCCTAAATTAAGATTTTATTTTTTTTAAAGGAGGCTTAATTTACACGAAAGGGGTTTATCAGAGAAATGCTCAGACCAGTTTGATATCAGTAAAAGAAATATTGACAGCACAGAATCAAGTCTGTAAGATCATCAAAGCGGTCTACTTATTTGATATATTTCTTTTCGTGAATTATCTTTAATATTGATTGATATCTTTGTATAACTCTATCCAACCTTGAAAAGCGGGGTTTTAACACTTTACCCGACAGTCCTTGGACTTAAGTGTATGATGCAAGCGGCTCATGATGCTAGGGTAAGCAAGGACACATTCACCTTTCAGCAAAGTCTTCATAGTTTATCAATGACTTTTATTTAAAAGAATGCTATTTCAAATTCGATTTCATTTGCTTCCTGAAAACCTGTTTTAGATAGAACTAAAAGATCATTTCTCATTATGATTTGAAATCCAAAACATTTGTCTCAATGGCACTGTCATTTAAGGCAAAAAGTGCTCAGATAAATTTGGATAAGTAATATAAATATTGACAGGACAGACCTGTGTCAGTAGAATTATCAAAGCGGTCTAATTAATTGATAGTATTTTATTCGATGGTCATCATTATTTGATTGATATGGAGGAATTATATCATCAAGAGATTTTAAACAGATCGTAAGAGGTACCCTTCACTGTTAATGAGCCCCATGCACTATTGTCTGGCTATCAAGTCTCTTAGCCAATCTATCACTTATACGCTCTACATGTAACACACAAGTAAAACTCTGATTTGAGAAATTTTGTTTCAAAAAGAATTTCATCAAATCTGATAAGTGCTTTATAAGAAGGGCTCTTATCCGAAGCTGCTTACATAGAAATACTATATTATCAAAGATACGACATCGTATCAATATTTCCCGTCAATATTTAATAATACTGTATAATAAAGCAACGTGACCTTGTTTTACCTTTTGACCAAATGCTTTCAAAGAAATTTTGTCCAAACCAAAAAAATCATAAACCGTTAGACTTGTACTAATTGTTATTATCATCCACGACAATCAAATTATCAAAGTAGTTTTGCATTTTAGAAAAGTCTATTGTGACAGAAAGAGAATGTAAATAAACTTTTACTTGTAGCTATAAAATGGGTGATATCGGTTTCTTGACACGCCTTCTTTCGGTAAAAAGAAAGACGCGTTTTATTTATTATACACAGTTTGAAAATCCACCAATTTTTATCAAAACCATAAAGGAAACTTTTGCGTTAGAACTACTCAGAAAAGTTTGAGAAAAGAAGATATAAATTCTGATAGCACAGAAAGACGTCTGTAAGATTATCAAGGCGGTCTAACCAGTTGATAGTTTCGTATTTGTGAGTTATGATTATTTGATTGATCCTTATAAACAATACTTCCACAACAGATGAGATATACCCCCTTAACACAGTACATTGTAGTTTGAGGAAGTTGAAGGTTTGGCCCCCAAACGGCTAATGTAGTTATCATTTTAAATATATATTCTTTGTTTAAAACAAGTCTCATTCATATACATTTACATGCACATTTCTATACATACTAAAACATTTACACAGACTATAACCATTGAAATATGGATATGGTCATTCAATTCTGAATTATAAGAAACTCGCGGTTATAAACAGTTAAACATACATAACACATTAATGATAATTATAACGTTTTAAATGGAAAACTATCACAACTGATTAATTGAAAAATGTATAAACAATGACCATTCGATTAGTGGCAAAGTAAGTTTCAAAAAGAGAAATGATAAGAATAATAAAATTCTAGAATAGCTCATAAACATTCGAGGCAGTAAATGATGGCAAATAAATATAAACTAAAGGCTGAAGGCCAATCGGAGTAAAACCCCTTAATTGATACGGATAACTGTACCTCACGGCTACTAGCCGCCAAGGTTGATGAAGATATAAACAATATTGATCACCAATGATCACCTGTCAATCAAACAATAAAAAACAAACATTGTCCCATTAGCAAACAATCAGTGTATGACTGATTTAATCGACTCACTCATCAAACTCGGTAAACCGTGAAAGGCACGAACACATTTTAGCCAGGGACACTCGGTATATAAACATGTAAACTTTAAGATTCATATCAATCTCCAACCGTTAACTTAAAACAGTATTTGTAAAATGGCGCCAAATACTTTGGATATTGATGCTTGTAACAAGTATTCGTACAGAAGGTATGCTTTTTAGACCTTTTATAGACAGGTACCGATTTCATGGTAAATTTCATTTTGGCTGATCGAGCCTACAACCGTTGACTATATTCTGTGTAAGATTAATGCTTAATGAAAAAGCTAGCATTGATTTTACCAACAGTGTTAGGCTATTATTCTCCAAATAAATCTGAATAATAATCCCTTACCTGTGTTTCTACAATATACTTAGTACCAGACAATCATGCTGTTTCTCCTTTATAATGCTGATGTATGATCACACCCAACATCAAGCAACCACGAAGAAGGGGAAAATAATTTTTTTTAGACTTTCACCTTTAACATTACTTAAGGAATCCAATTCCTCATATCGTTTTGTTATTAAGCATTTATGTTGAAGTCTTGTTTAACGAAAGGAATTATTTATCTAAAATGATTTTAAGTAGCAAAATCTGAAAACGTTCATTTTCAATTCATATGACCCATTGAATTAATCCAAATAGAAACTAAAAGTAAAAACAAACTGTTTTCTTTACAGCAAATGTCTACAGAATGAGGAGGATTTCAAAAGAGTTTCTGACAGTTGTTCAGACACAATAACTTGCAGGAAGAGAAGGAAAACATCCGAGTGTTCCGTCTGCCCGCGGGAAACCGGAAGTCCCATGACAAATATCATCAAAGCCGTCGAAAGTCTAACAACCGACTCCACTTTGACCTCAGACGGGTTACGTGCTTGTTGCTTGCCAACGGTTGCTGGGAAACACAGAGACTTGAACTCCATCACACCGGAAACTGTATGTATCATTCAATTAGTCTTACCTTGCAAATATAATATTTTCAAATTGTAAGTCGTAAAGCTACACTAAAAGTCATTTGAGCGTATGTGTAATTAATACAAACATACACATATCATACATACATCCTTTTCTTGGGAAAACTTTCTTTTTCGAAAGCTCCACCAGCCAATCAATACAAAATAACGATAGTATATGATTGATATCCCTTATTACCAAATATCCTTCCATTTTTAATTAGTTACTTATAATGAATATAATAATAATTTCAGATGTCAGACGTATTGAAAGGCCAATTCAAGACAAGTATAGATCACGTGACCATTATAGACTGTAGATACCCGTATGAATACGACGGCGGCCATATTGAGGGAGCCATCAACCTGCACACAAAGGATTCCATTCAGACATTTATTGACCAATCACAAGTTACGTCCGGTCGGGTACATGTGTTGATATTCCACTGTGAATTCTCATCGGAAAGAGGGCCTAAAATGTAAGTAGCAACCGTCACATATCTAAAGATAAATAGCCTTAAATAAAACTAAAAAAAAAATATATATGCTTTTGATAATTACATTAGACGAGCAGTTCTTTCGTTATATGACACAACTCTACAAATAAACAATATTTATATGCTACTCATCATTAATTACCATATCCGTTAGTCACATATTTATATTAACAAAACTGAACAGAACATAGTTTATTAAACATATATGAATACATAGTAGGCTGTACATAGTCATAAGTGATATAGTTTATACCATGTTAATTACACAAAATGTTATCTATTTTTTAGATTTGGTGTAGATCTTCGTTTTGATTTCGTCTATTTTAGAACATATATGTTTTAAATCATTAACATTTTAAAATCGCACGAATTATGACTCAGTATTAAATATGAATATATAATATAATATATACTTAAAAGTACGTAGTTTTATATATTTAACATTTAAAATGAATTAAAGTCCCATTGGGCTTGGTGCTTTTCCCCTTTTCCATGTGCATATTCCATATGTTGTACATGCACAAGTTACTATAATACATTAATTCCTTATCTTATTCTATCTTATCTTTCAGGTACCGATTCCTGAGGTCTCTAGACCGTGACATCAACAAGGAATGCTATCCAAGACTGAATTTCCCGGAAGTCTATCTTCTCGAAGGTGGTTACAAGGCGTTTTATCAGAAGTACGAAACGCTCTGTGAACCCCAAGCCTACCTACCGATGGTACACGAGAATCACGGGAAAGATTTACGTCACTTCAGGGTCAAATCGAAATCGTGGACAGCCGGAGATAAACCTCGACCTCGGTTCCGAGCAGTAAACCTCGGAAGGAAACTTTTCTGAAACTGTTTCCTAAATAGTATAATTTTGTCTGTGATATTTCCGTCGAGTATTTCTAATATCTTTCTTTTCATTTCTCTTTCATCATCCACTTCTAACCGTTGCTCTTATTCTGTCAGCACTGTCTCACTACCCTTATGTTATTGTTAACGAATAAAACGATACCAATGATAAATTATGTCTATTATGTTTTTATTTACATACATGAAATTTGTTTCACAAACCGAATTCGTTGTGATACCACTTTAACAAGATCGCTCGTCCGAACATACAACTACCTACAGCGTTTTATGTAAGGAAAAAAGGCTTGTATTCAGAATATTGAACAGATATATTAAACCTTCGAATAATAAGTGGTTATATCGTTTGCTTGATTCACATGTTAAGTGACAACTGTCATGGGTTTAACGAGATATCGTTTTCAACTCTGTTTAACCACGATTTCAGTTGTTACCTAGCAACCAACCGACCGACCGTTAAAATAAAATGAAAATTATCACTATTGAAAAGTTTTCCCCACGAAAAAACAGGGTGTCAATGCACCCTCTCTTGTGTTTACAAACAACCCCTATATACTGAGTGTTGTGGATTTATTGTGTTTTTCAATGATAACCTACATATGTGTATTCGATATATGAAAGGTTTGAAAACATCGTCACGAACTGAACGTTATACTTCTTAAGTCTAACAAATAACCACATCAGGCTGAACAAAAAGACACTTTGACTTGCATAGTCAGTTATAAAATTTGTCACAAAATGTTCCCTTTTTGATGATTAAAGATTTTTTGTAGACAAAAACCGTTTTCCAAGGAAGGTATTTTTTTTACAAAATAGTCCTGGTTATGCTGATAAAGGTTATCAAGGCAACTTACAAAGAGCCTATCAGAAACAGACTTCCTAAATTGAGATTTTATTTTTTTTAAAGGAGGCTTAATTTACACGAAAGGGGTTTATCAGAGAAATGCTCAGACCAGTTTGATATCAGTAAAAGAAATATTGACAGCACAGAATCAAGTCTGTAAGATCATCAAAGCGGTCTACTTATTTGATATATTTCTTTTCGTGAATTATCTTTAATATTGATTGATATCTTTGTATAACTCTATCCAACCTTGAAAAGCGGGGTTTTAACACTTTACCCGACAGTCCTTTGACTTAAGTGTATGATGCAAGCGGCTCATGATGCTAGGGTAAGCAAGGACACATTCACCTTTCAGCAAAGTCTTCATAGTTTATCAATGACTTTTATTTAAAAGAATGCTATTTCAAATTCGATTTCATTTGCTTCCTGAAAACCTGTTTTAGATAGAACTAAAAGATCATTTCTCATTATGATTTGAAATCCAAAACATTTGTCTCAATGGCACTGTCATTTAAGGCAAAAAGTGCTCAGATAAATTTGGATAAGTAATATAAATATTGACAGGACAGACCTGTGTCAGTAGAATTATCAAAGCGGTCTAATTAATTGATAGTATTTTATTCGATGGTCATCATTATTTGATTGATATGGAGGAATTATATCATCAAGAGATTTTAAACAGATCGTAAGAGGTACCCTTCACTGTTAATGAGCCCCATGCACTATTGTCTGGCTATCAAGTCTCTTAGCCAATCTATCACTTATACGCTCTACATGTAACACACAAGTAAAACTCTGATTTGAGAAATTTTGTTTCAAAAAGAATTTCATCAAATCTGATAAGTGCTTTATAAGAAGGGCTCTTATCCGAAGCTGCTTACATAGAAATACTATATTATCAAAGATACGACATCGTATCAATATTTCCCGTCAATATTTAATAATACTGTATAATAAAGCAACGTGACCTTGTTTTACCTTTTGACCAAATGCTTTCAAAGAAATTTTGTCCAAACCAAAAAAATCATAAACCGTTAGACTTGTACTAATTGTTATTATCATCCACGACAATCAAATTATCAAAGTAGTTTTGCATTTTAGAAAAGTCTATTGTGACAGAAAGAGAATGTAAATAAACTTTTACTTGTAGCTATAAAATGGGTGATATCGGTTTCTTGACACGCCTTCTTTCGGTAAAAAGAAAGACGCGTTTTATTTATTATACACAGTTTGAAAATCCACCAATTTTTATCAAAACCATAAAGGAAACTTTTGCGTTAGAACTACTCAGAAAAGTTTGAGAAAAGAAGATATAAATTCTGATAGCACAGAAAGACGTCTGTAAGATTATCAAGGCGGTCTAACCAGTTGATAGTTTCGTATTTGTGAGTTATGATTATTTGATTGATCCTTATAAACAATACTTCCACAACAGATGAGATATACCCCCTTAACACAGTACATTGTAGTTTGAGGAAGTTGAAGGTTTGGCCCCCAAACGGCTAATGTAGTTATCATTTTAAATATATATTCTTTGTTTAAAACAAGTCTCATTCATATACATTTACATGCACATTTCTATACATACTAAAACATTTACACAGACTATAACCATTGAAATATGGATACGGTCATTCAATTCTGAATTATAAGAAACTCGCGGTTATAAACAGTTAAACATACATAACACATTAATGATAATTATAACGTTTTAAATGGAAAACTATCACAACTGATTAATTGAAAAATGTATAAACGATGACCATTCGATTAGTGGCAAAGTAAGTTTCAAAAAGAGAAATGATAAGAATAATAAAATTCTAGAATAGCTCATAAACATTCGAGGCAGTAAATGATGGCAAATAAATATAAACTAAAGGCTGAAGGCCAATCGGAGTAAAACCCCTTAATTGATACGGATAACGGTACCTCACGGCTACTAGCCGCCAAGGTAGATGGAGATATAAACAATAGTGATCACCAATGATCACCTGTCAATCAAACAATAAAAAACAAACACTGTCCCATTCGCAAACAATTAGTGTGTGACTGATTTAATCAACTCACTCATCAAACTCGGTAAACCGTGAAAGGCATGAACACATTTTAGCAAGGGACATTTGGTATATAAATAAGTAAAGTTTAAAATTCACATTCATCTACTTATCAATCTCGAACCGTTAACTTAAAACGATATTTGTAGAATGGCGCCAAATACTTTGGATATTGATGCTTGTAGCAATTATTCTTACAGAAGGTATGTTTTTTAGACCTTTTATAGACATGTGCCGATTTCAAACTAAATTTCATTTTGCTAATCGTGCTTACAACCTATAACTTTATTCAGTGTTAATTTGATGCGGAGAGAAAGTTAATTCTCAAAGTTTAAGAGACACTGTTAGGCTTATTATTATCTCCAAACCGAACTAGAAATAAATGTATTAGGAATTTCCGTTACCTGTGTTTCTACAATCTTTCAGGTACCGATTCCTGAGGTCTCTAGACCGTGACATCAACAAGGAATGCTATCCAAGACTGAATTTCCCGGAAGTCTATCTTCTCGAAGGTGGTTACAAGGCGTTTTATCAGAAGTACGAAACGCTCTGTGAACCCCAAGCCTACCTACCGATGGTACACGAGAATCACGGGAAAGATTTACGTCACTTCAGGGTCAAATCGAAATCGTGGACAGCCGGAGATAAACCTCGACCTCGGTTCCGAGCAGTAAACCTCGGAAGGAAACTTTTCTGAAACTGTTTCCTAAATAGTATAATTTTGTCTGTGATATTTCCGTCGAGTATTTCTAATATCTTTCTTTTCATTTCTCTTTCATCATCCACTTCTAACCGTTGCTCTTATTCTGTCAGCACTGTCTCACTACCCTTATGTTATTGTTAACGAATAAAACGATACCAATGATAAATTATGTCTATTATGTTTTTATTTACATACATGAAATTTGTTTCACAAACCGAATTCGTTGTGATACCACTTTAACAAGATCGCTCGTCCGAACATACAACTACCTACAGCGTTTTATGTAAGGAAAAAAGGCTTGTATTCAGAATATTGAACAGATATATTAAACCTTCGAATAATAAGTGGTTATATCGTTTGCTTGATTCACATGTTAAGTGACAACTGTCATGGGTTTAACGAGATATCGTTTTCAACTCTGTTTAACCACGATTTCAGTTGTTACCTAGCAACCAACCGACCGACCGTTTAAATAAAATGAAAATTATCACTATTGAAAAGTTTTCCCCACGAAAAAACAGGGTGTCAATGCACCCTCTCTTGTGTTTACAAACAACCCCTATATACTGAGTGTTGTGGATTTATTGTGTTTTTCAATGATAACCTACATATGTGTATTCGATATATGAAAAGTTTGAAAACATCGTCACGAACTGAACATTATACTTCTTAAGTCTAATAAACACATCAGACTGAACAAAAAGACACTTTGACTTGCATAGTCAGTTAGAAAATCCGTCCCAAAATGTTCCCTTTTCAAAAATAGTATGGAATGTATGAGACTATACAAGAAAGTTCAGGATAAGGGAGCGCTTTTTTCTTAGTCTTTCCCACAGCAAGAGCGGGTGATTAAATTACAATGTATGTGCTCGCGATTACATATACATAATATATGCACTCTTGACGTCACATAAAGGATGACCGTTCTTGTCTATCTAGGGTATACATGGGACTTATCGCATCGAGACAAAATGGTCGCTGTGTGAACGTCAGACGAGATATAGCCTTTAATACTTTAATATACATGTATATAGATATATTTTTGTTTGGGGGGGGAGGGGGGGTGTAACCAGCATCAAATTAGCCCAAGATCAGTCAGCTAATGAGTCAGCCACCCGGCTAGTGAGTCAATCAAAGTCAGTCGGTCAGTCGAAGAGAATAATCTTGGTTTCGAGTAGCTTAATTCGACAATCGGAATCGAAAAGTGACCTGTCACGTACCATTCAATGGTTAAATCCCCGTTAGTTGCATATATTTTCCTTTCTGGGTGACAAAATGATCGCTACCGCCCTGATTTAGCAATAAATCAGATGAATTGAGACAGCGACAATTTTATATAGCTATCACCAAGAACTCAACAATTTAGAGGATAAGAAAGTCAGAGGGGTGCCAAGGTAAAACACATTCTCGTCCATTATTTGTATCAACGTTTAGGATAGAATGCCACTGATCTGCCACTAAGAAACATTCTTCCATCCGACTATTTCTACATCAGTCGGCGGGGAAACTATCGAGCGAAAGTCCTCGGCCCCGACGGATGTAAATCGAGAACTCCCGAAGTAAACCGACGAACGAGCGGCTTTCAAAGTGGCGCATCGTGGGTATTCTACCTTAAATGAAGTACTTCACGCTGAGTTTGCTTGTTATTATATAGATATGAACCTTATTATCAGGGCGGTCAAATCAAATAGGTCACCATTTAGATATCAATATGATACTAATGGTATGTGTACAGTGATGGATTAATCGAAAACGACATCTACTTCATAGTTGGATTCATTGAGCAATTATGCCAAAAAGAGCAAGTTGCACATATAAAAACCATTTCATTTTCAGTTTAAAGATTAAGCCACTCCTTTATTACCCGAAATGCTGAATTATGTGTTTTGTCTTTAACAAATTAATTATTATATGTCATTATCATCAAAATACTCCGTTCAGTAACATTGATAGACCCGTATTGCGGTTATAATTAACGAAATGGATAGATTATTTACCACCAGTATTGTCTAGGTCGACCTTAAATGACAGGACACATATCGGTATGTACGTGTAGATCTGTACATAGACAACCGCTGATGTTAGAAAATGTACCTTCAACATAGAGATCAGGTCCAAACCAGAGGCAAACTTACCTAGATAACTCATCTAAATCGTCGTCTCTCGAAATCCTTTTTAGGGGCACTCATAAGATTCGTCCCCACTTTCCTTGTGGCTTTGAAATACTGCGAGTAAAATTTCTTATTGTTCATGTGTGGGAATAGCGAGCTTATCTAGCAGTGATTCGCGAGCTTGATTTTGCAATATGAAAGTTTGCAATAATGGAATAACATCACATACCTTCATCCAACTGGTATCAATGGGAGCATTATGAAAGTTGCCAATACTTAATAACATTACTCACTCTCATGCCTTAAATATAAAAAGTTTACATACGTTCATATCATTAAATGTAGAATATCAAATAAGTTTGGATCTTGAGAGGCCCAGTGATTAAGGTGGCGGACTTAGAACTCGGGAGTCCCCGGTTCGAGCCCCACCGACACCTCTGGTCTCGGGGAAACGGCTTTGGCAAGTCGTTTCAGAGCCCTCGCCTAGTCATGTTGGATCCATGGAAGCCGTTCCATATCTAAAATTTATTAATACGGCGTTCAACACCATTCAAACCAAATGAAACGTGTCCATGCAAATGCCTGAAGATAATGAAATAAAATGGCATACTTTCATGCCAGTGACATAAAGTTACAATAGGAAATAACGACGTATACTTTCATGCAATTGAATGTTTAATATTCAATAAGTTTGCATACTTTGATGTCATCGGTTGTAAGAATATGAATAAAATGGCATACTTTCATACCAGTGACATACTGTAGAATAGGAAATTACATTGCATGTTTTCACGCAGTTGTCTGTAGTTGGTGCAGTGTGAACATTTACAATTATGTTTCATGTTATACAACCTCATGTTTTCTGTGAAACGAACTGATTGTTATAAAGACAGTATATTGTATATCATAATGTTAATACAGTCAAACTTGTGTTAAGAGGCCATTCTTTGGAACAGAGTAAATTGGCTGTTAAAGATAGGTTAGCTGCTTAACACAAATTGATTTACACTATAAATCTAACAATGGGACTTTCTGTAGTGGCTGTTTAAGGCATGTTGGCTGCTTAAAAGGGTGGCTGCTTAAGACAAGTTAGACTGTGCATACTTTCATCCCAATGGTTGTAATGAGTACATGATGGAAATCTAGAATAAGTACAATGCACATACGTGTCTCCCTTTTTTCGCCATACATTGTTTAGATACAGATGGACTCTACTATCTACTATCTGTTTGTGTCTGGGTGTTGTTTAGCAAAAGCAAGGACGCAAATTTGGTTGATAATTGTGACACGCTGATAGTATACGAATTAAGTTCGGTGGATTGAGAAATATTCCGCAAAGCAGATAGCTAATTATTTGCTTGAGACAATACTTTGAGAAAGAAAACGTGGGTGTTAAATCGAACGCGCACTTATTTTGTCGGGATATACCTCAGAATTAGATGCCATATCGTACTGGACGTTAAATGTGTTGGTCCGTTTTATCATAAAAAAATACTACGACATTCTTGTTATCGAGTATTTCACTTGATCATTTTATAATTATTATTTTTAAAGATTAGAGCTATTTCTTTACATTAAACGTGCGTTTTTTAACGTGCTACGGGAACAGATAGAATCATTACTCATTCCAATAACGTTAACGCAAAACAAGAACAATGGCGGTCGACCTGACAACTGCTCCCATGGAAACCTCCACAGCCGATGATGACGGCCCTCACGATGATAGAAGAGTTCTCACTTCCATCACCGTCATAGAATGTTTACTAATGATAGCGGGGGTGTTCGGCAACACCATGCTTTTCATCCTGATGCGAAGCAAGAAGTTCACAAGATACTCCTTCTCCGTGTACCTGTCGTTCGCAACCGTGTTTGATACGTTAACCATCTTCTGGAACTGCCTCCAGGATCTCTACGACGTGAACCACCAGTCCTCCTTAGAAGAAGACGCTTTAGGCGCCTACACGTTCGGATGCGGAATACTTGAGCTGTTTGACGGCTGGTTCCCGTTAACGTCTGCCTGGATCATGGTACTACTGTGCGTTGATCGGTACGTCTCCATCTGTCGACCGGAAGCCGCTCAGACGTTCTGCCGGCGTCCGGTTGCATTCATTGCATGCTCTTTGGTGGTTCTCTTTGCGTTTGTGTTCGAACTCCCTTGGTCCTTGATCTCCCCAGACAAAGCGGACAACGATCCGGGCCCCGTGTTGTGCTCCGACGAAGCAACCGACAATCTGCAAGCGTTCGCTGTCGTTGAGCTAATCCTGCTTCTCTTCGTGCCTTTACTCATCGTTACCGTACTGAACGC
Source organism: Cerastoderma edule (assembly GCA_947846245.1). Taxonomy (NCBI): domain Eukaryota; kingdom Metazoa; phylum Mollusca; class Bivalvia; order Cardiida; family Cardiidae; genus Cerastoderma; species Cerastoderma edule. Next base: position 25,391,892 of record OX401414.1, read on the forward strand.
GTTGATTCTGGCCTCCCTCCGGAAGAAGAAAGCGTTTAGAACCGAGGAGAGCCTAACCCAACACGGACAACTACAAACTCAACTTAACCGACTGGACGTGGCCATCTTTTACTTGCTCGTTATCACCATGGTTACGTGGCTTCCCTACGCCATCACGAATCTGGTTGAATTGAGCTATTTCGACTTGGAGCACCACAGCGATCAGACAATGGTGAGGGTGAACGTGGATTATGCCTGGCACGTAACGCTGGTGTTATGGCTGCTTACTTTCGCGCAGGACTTCTACGTCCTTTGGCTGCTATCGCCTGTGTACCGGATGGAGATGAGGCGTCAGTGTGCATGTCTGCCCTGGTGCTCCCGAATCGAGTACGATCGGGTCGAGGTTAACAGTGAGCTGCCGGACAAAGAAGGGAGCGGTGATGATCAGTAGATATATGTAACTCAAAACGATTGTATTTCGTATTTGTGTTGGGGGAAGGGTGGGGGGTGGGGGGTGTTGGCATTGTTGTAGTGGTTAGCATTGGTGATTCGAGACCGTACCTGAGTTTGACACCAGAAAGAGGATATTCATTTAATTGTGGGGGATTCTTGGACAATCAACAATTTGACACTGGATTAAATTCTCGAAAGCGGCAATTTTAACTGTCGAGGATCCTTGGAAAATCAACTTCAGTAGCCTATTTCTCATTTTAGAAATGTCTACGAGGTTCACCTATTTAATAAATAACAGTTTAGAACAATACATTTAGAAGGATATACTTGAAATGAAGACGAGGAACCCATGTGCCGTCGGAAAAGAATTATCCATACAATCGGTTAGCTTTATTCATATGGATTGGACATTTAGGAACAATCCATGTCTTTTATTTGGGATAATTCATTTAGTATTTAACTTTTGATTTATTTGATATTCATTTGGAGAACAATTTTGTTGATGGAAATAAATATGAAACAATTCATTGGTTAATTGACAAATTAAATATGATTTAAAGAAATTAAAGTATATTATTCGTTTTGTTTATTAGTGAGTCAACATTTTTTTAGTTTTACTGCAATGTCTGGCTCACAATCGATTGAGAAAGACCCGTATCATAACTGCACATTAGTTATGGCCAAGCAGGGGAAAAACCATCAGCATTCCATGAGTCAGCTTGGAGACCTCTCACGAATAACTCCAAATCTACCGATACTGATTGGAGCTTAAGAGGAGAGCGGCCTTCTGATTTAAAATCATAATCTCTGGACACTAGGTGAAGGACATTGGGTAGAGCATCGGTCTCGGGACAAGAGGGTGGCCAGTTAGAATCCCGTAAGTAGCAGGTTTTGCCTTGCAGCCTTTCATTAATCTTCATTCGGCGCAAGTACTGGTTACGTATCGAGGAATCAGAATCGAGAGTGATTAATGTATATTTAGCGCGAGTACTGGGTTACGTATCGAGGAAGCAGAATCGAGAGTGATTAATGTATATTCGGCGCGAGTGCTGGTTACGTATCGAGGATGCAGAATCGAGAGTGATTATTGTATATTTGGCGCGAGTACTGGGTTACGTATCGAGGAAGCAGAATCGAGAGTGATTATTGTATATTTGGCGCGAGTACTGGTTACGTATCGAGGAAGCAGAATCGAGAGTGATTATTGTATGTTCGACGCGAGTACTGGTTACGTATCGAGGAAGCAGAATCGAGAGTGATTAATGTATGTTCGACGCGAGTACTGGTTATGATCCTCCAGGAAGCAGAATCGAGAGTGATTAGTGTATATTTGGCGCGAGTTCTGGTTACGTATCGAGGAAGCAGAATCGAGAGTGATTATTGTATATTTGGCGCGAGTACTAGTTACGTATCGAGGATGCAGAATCGAGAGTGATTAGTGTATATTTGGCGCGAGTACTGATTACGTATCGAGGAAGCAGAATCGAGAGTGATTAGTGTATATTTGGTGCGAGTACTGGTTACGTATCGAGAAAGCAGAATCGAGAGTAAATAATCCAAGTTGTAAGAACTTGTTTCACAATCGATGTAAAATAAAACAAACAGAACATTAGTCGATTTAAAACATACCTTAAAACCCTCAGAAGGTTTTCAAAAGCATTGAGAAGAATAGGGCTGAATAAAGGTTGGTTGACAAAATAGAACAACAAACACACAACTAATATGACAATACATGTATTTATTTTTTACACAAAAGAGATATAAAAAGTTTCGTTTCATCGATAAATGGTATCAAAATAATACTATTTAATTAGCATATCATACAACTTACATAAAGCTAATTGATGTATTGCTCCAATAAGTAAAAGAATGACTAATTTATAATTGATTGTTTTTAGCTAATACTATATCACTCTCCATAATTAATTTTGATATAATGAAACAAATAGAAAATAATCTAAAATCGGTAAATTTAGGGACTTAAACTTGTAAAAAATTCCAAATTTTAACCATATCCCCTTTAAGGAATCTTGAGACATGTCCACATTAAAGGCAACAGTAGACAAACAATAATGAAAACCCAAAGTTTATGTTCTCTTTGTGATTCTAAATAGAAGACTTTGTGGAAAAATAGTAGAAACTTTTCTCAATTTTGGCTTTTTTTTTTGGTCATCCTCCTCACTACTTGTTGCAGATGACTCTGGAAAACATTGTGGGAAAAGGAGAAATTGCTCGTAACGAGTATTTTCTCTCTCTGAGCATTTTCTCTCTCTCGTAAGGAGAAATTTCTCCTTTTCAATAAATGTTTTCTGCTCTATTAGAAGATTTATTTCCAATCTCATAACATTTTTAAGTGTCGTCTGCAAACACTTTAAATTTGGGACAGTCAAAAATTTGCTGTTTGGTAAAATGTTAGATACCAAAACAAAGGTTAAACTGTACAAATGAAACATTAAAGCTTCAACAGGTGCAGTCTATTTGACTAGAATACTGTTTTAAGCTCTACATAAAAGTTGATTTTTATAAACATGAACCCTTTTCATTTTTTCATTTGGGATTTGATGCAATGTCAACATTATATCAGTTAAAAAGTGGCTTTTCTTTTTTCACCAGTCCTAGGCTAGGACTCTGAGGTGTATTGTATAGAACACTACCATGAAACCAAATATCCTGGTGGCGTTCAAACCCAGGAACATTCCATGAAACCAAATATCCTGGTGGCGTTCAAACCCAGGAACATTCCATGAAACCAGATATCCTGGTGGCGCTCAAACCCAGGAACATTCCATGAAACCAGATATCCTGGTGGCGCTCAAACCCAGGAACATTCCATGAAACCAGATATCCTGGTGGCGTTCAAACCCAGGAACATTCCATGAAACCAGATATCCTGGTGGCGCTCAAACAAACCAAGGAACATTCCATGAAACCAGATATCCTGGTGGCGTTCAAACCCAGGAACATTCCATGAAACCAGATATCCTGGTGGCGCTCAAACCCAGGAACATTCCATGAAACCAGATATCCTGGTGGCGCTCAAACCCAGGAACATTGAATTCTAAGACCACCACCTTTACCACTTGACCTTGCAGAACTCCTCAAGAAAACCTTACTCAAGGCATTTTCTGCAACGGCTTTACGACATTGATTATTTCCTATAATAAAGCTCTCATTAAGTCACAAGACATTCTTCCTGCATCACAAAAGAAATGTATTTTTACTTTGCTAATTTTTGCTGTCTGATGTTACTCACAATTTGGAATGATACATATTACCACAAATAATGGGTTAAAGGGAGAATCTGAATAAAAAAATGGTCATGAGGCTGCAAAACTCTTTTGAAGAGACAGTGTACAAAAAATAGAAATTTGATGAGTGAAATTATATTATGTTGAATACTAAATGAACTGTTGACACTACTTTATCACATATAAGGCAAGAATTGAAACCGTTATTGTGGACATAGGTTGTAGCTTTCAGAAACAAATTAAATATAGACAATCTTTATCCTTAAGTACTCTTATATATAAAAGAAAACTATAATAAAATGCCATTGTAAGTTGCATGTTTTTTTTTTTATAGTTTTAATCAAACTAACACCTTGTTCACCCTAACACATTATTCAAACTAAAACCTTAACCAAAGTTCTTTTGTCACAATAATTTGAACCAAAAACTAAAAGTTTAATTGAATGAATAAACAGTGAGTATATTTTGACAGTAAAATAACATTTTCAAATCACAACTTCTCCTTCCATCAAAATGTTTTAAATTCTGCAATAAGATTCACATTTGTATGTACATCGTATTAAGGTAGAATACTAATAAATCCTCCAATTTGAAACTTATTCATTTGTGGCATTAATTTGGCTGCTCTCGGTATACATCGGTCAAGGCCAGTACATTTCAGTAAAACAGGAATAGCTCCAGGCCATGGCCGATGAATCCGAGAATGACCGAGTATTCTGCTGGAAGATGGAGTTTCAAAAGGGCGGATTATGGGTATACTACCTTAAAGAAAAGGCTCAATTTAGTTATACATTATTATGATATACATTGTTATCTTCAATCATTTACAAAAATAGGATCCATATTTTGAGCCTCTAACACTTCATACAATCTGTTAAATGCACTACACATGAAGTTCATTTATATTTTTTAGAAAACATATTATCATTTGGCACAATGAGATATAAAGCATTTAAAAAGCACTGAAAAACAATGAAAAAAAAATACAAATATGGTTTCATACAAATACTATGGTAGCTATTTTGACAGTTAATTGATTATATGAGAAATCTAATTAGGCTAGAAAATGATTTCTTGTCCTACAACACTCAACAAAGAGAAACCCAAAACCGCTTGTCTAAAATCCCAGCTTATATAACAACACAACAGCAGGTCGGTACTGCAATAACTACTGCATTCTTTGTTTTGTTTTTTTTTTGGAAGACCAATCATAATGAAAAATAAACTATCAATGTCTGCAACAAGACTTAAGTCAATATTGTTTGAAACGAACAAAGTAGAATGCTACAGAAAGTTCAGGGTTTTCCTTAAGAGGCTGCTGGAGGCTGATTTGACCGCATCAAATCCTTTTCTGGCTGGCTCAAATTTGCCAATTGGTAAAAAATAAATATTGTTACATGAAAAGAGGTTAAATTCTTGTTTGGTCCACTGGCGCCCCAGATACCCTAGCCTCCTAAACAATTCTACTGACCCTCTACTCCAATCCTTAAGGAAAACCCTGAAAGTTGTAATGTATAGGACATGTATATGTGAATCCTGCATTAAGATAGCCTCAGACCGAAAAACCTTTCACATGGCGTCTAAGTTATCTCTTAAAATCAGATTGACTTAATATCATTAATAATAATTCTTTGGCATACTTCTGATAGTGATGAAAATTTTTATCATTTAAAATCATACAGTATGTTTATTGAAAATCTTTTTGTTTTCACCACAATGACTTACTTCATTTAGCTTAGTAATTAAAATCAAACAGTAGAAAAAATGTCTTATTTACAATCATTAATCTATGCATAGTCAAAAGATGAAACTGATGTGACAAAGGAGAATTTGGATCACTTGAACATATTATCCCTATCGCATCGCTCAATTATCATTTTAGGGTTGCTTTTATAAATTTGAGTTTGAAGAGGTTTAATGTTTGGTTATATAGGAATCAATCATGGCAAATTGAATTGATTGTAGCAAGCAATGTTTCTCAGTGACAAAATGTCCAAAATTCACAATACATATCTCTATAAGATCCTCTACAATTTAATTTTTGCCCAATACAAATGGTATGCATACATGTAATATTTTAATACAATTATAATCTACACCCCAATGGGATGTCCATATTTCAGTTTGGCTTAAAACGCTGTTTTGTTGACACTTAGTAGGCTTACATAGAAAAGATTCTAAAGTTGAATGACAAAGCATTTATTATTACCATCATCTACAGTAGTATTCGCCCAATACAAATTGAGGGTTCAACGCAAGACAATAGTAAGTGCTTCATAAACATGAAGCACTTACTATTGTCTAGCATTGAACCCTCGAAATGGTATGCATACATGTAATGTTTCAATACAATTTTGTTGAGACTAAATAAGCTTACATTGAAAAGATTCTTAAGTTGAATGACAATGCAGTTATTTATACCATCATCTACATTATATTTGCCCAACACAAATGGTACTCTTGTCATGAATAAAATAAAGTTTTAATCCATAGCCAACATTTGATTTTTATTGGCATGGAAAAGGCTTACACCGAAAAGTTTCTAAAAAGTATATCTAGAACATTATGGATCAATGAATTGATATTGAAAAAACAAAAAATCATGTAACAAAGCCTTCGTTTAATATCATTTCTGATGATCATATCTGTTTCTTCTACAAATTCTTGTAAAGAATCAATAATTACATATATACAACAGATTCTAAAATTAGAGATTATATCCTCTGAGTGAAAACAAAGCATGAACAGCGGTCTTGCAGGGCAATGTCTTCAGGTCCTTTAAGCACATTTTGTCAAACCCTATCAAGCAAAACTTTTTTGTAGGTACATATATTTAAAAGAATCATCCTCAATAAAGGGTTACGGTAAGCAATAAAGAAGTAATCAGGGACTATGCCACTAACATGAATCCCTGATCCAAATAGGGCAAACATATCTATACATACCAGTACAAAATTGTTTTGATCAAATACTGCTCTTGTACAGTAAATAATATCATTATCCAGTTAAAAAGAATCGGCAAACAAACATTGAAGATGACCGTTAAATTGTGTGTTTTGAGATTCAAAGAAAAGGTTAAACAAAGCCAACACAGAAGACGTCCACAGTTTTTTCACCAATGCATTCTAGTTATGTCTTTTGCAAATATCTAAAAGAAAAATTGCCCATTTTACCAACTTGCAGCAGACAAGAATTCAATCATTTATCAAAGATAAAAAAAAATATTAAAATACTAACAATTAAGTAAACATTAAATAAAATGTCCATAATGAGCAATTTCCCCTTATGTAATGTTGACCTCTGTTAAATGTTCATGCAAAGATGACTTGACCTGAACCATAGACCAAAAACAAGCAAATCTACTATTAATACACAATGCATAATCTATCCCTTTACTCCACTATACTTCTCTTTACCATATCCTGTGAAGAAACAAATGTGACAAAAGATGAATTTTCTTGCAACAAGTAATTTTTTTTCACAATGATATTTAACAATTCAATAACAAAGTTTTATGATCTAATGTTGCTTAAAATTTGCTCAATTAACAAATTGCCTTATATGGAAATGGATTATATACAAAGGCATTTCAATACCTGCAACATACAAGTTTCATCTGAAGTTGTCTTTTGAACTAAAATCAGATAAAGATTTGAGAGTTATTGGTGTAAAAGAGTTTAGGAACCACTCTTCCTTCTTCTGCTGTTGCCTTTTGAATTTGGACCAGACAAGCATTTAACAGTCATTGGTGTAAGACAGTTTAAGAACTATTTTTTCTTCTTCTGTTCGACTAACAACATCCCCTCAGTCTTAGGATCATCAGAGAGTGTATTAATATTCTCCTGGTGAGGTTTCAACAATGCAACATGCTTTCCAGCCGGTTTTGCTATCATACTATCTGAAAATGGCTGTGAAATCATTTCATTTCTGTTTTCATAGATCAACAGGGCCAGATGATGCTGTGACGCCAGACCATCCAAGTTCCTCGTGACACATTTCTGATACTGCTCTGTCAAGACCCGCGGGTCACATGTCAGATTCATCCATTTTAGTTTTAAATTCGGCTCGACTGCCCTGAAGACATGTAGCTGTTTGAATGACACAAACATGCTGAACAGATCTTCAGAGCGGGCTGATGACAAGCTTAGTGTTTTCCTCGCCGCCTTAAAGTCGGAAACGTAGAAACTGCTGTGGTCAAATGCATCCAGACTGAACTGCCCCAGCCTTTGCCCAATTTCAACGGACGACGGAAAAGGTTTCTTATTGTAGATAAGGTTTGGCTTATACTGCCAAAATCCCATTGGGAAGAACACCTGTTTTCCTTTTATAGTGTTCATCCGAACTCTATTCAGGTAACTGAATGTTAAATCGACGGAAAATTCCATATTCACTGTAGTAAACAGCATGAGACCGTCCGTTTTGATTTCGGCTTGAATCTCATCCATGACCATTATATCTGTTAGGGCATTTTCTGCAGCTTTCCAAGACAGTTTCCCTTGTGTGTTAAACTTTTTGCTCGTATCCATTATCACCGTTTTAACCCTACTAAAGGGATCAGGGCTCCCCTTCTTTTTGGATGTTCCTTGTTGTAGCAACACCACAATCAGCCTTACGTCTTCCTTCGATTGGATACACGCCCGGACGTACATGTCCAAATACCCCTGAAACATCAGGATCTCCGACTCTCTGAGAGGTAGTATGATGTTCACCATCATTCCCTCTGTGACGTACGGCATGGGGACAAGCTCTACCTTGCCCAATGGCCTTACAAGGTGGACACGCTTCACCGTCTCCGTGTTCTGGTGATGTCGATCGCTCAGTAATAGATCTAGGACGTATTCCATCCCTCTGGTTGGGTCGAATCTTCTGTATCCATTGACGATCTTGCGCAGAGCGAATTGGGAGTGGTATTTCATGTCCAGGTTTTCCATTGCGGTGGTTTTGATGTCTGCTATGTCAAACTTATCAAGACCTATAATGGTGAAAGATGTTTTTAAAGTTAAATTTTCCTTCTTCATGTTGATGCATTGTTCCAAGTATCTAAAGCAAGTGATTTTAGATACCCCTAAGTCAACAAAAAAAAACTGCTCAAAATGAAATATTTCCATCAGTAGCGTTAGACCACTGTACTACTAATTCGTACCACAGCGTGATATGGCTTTTTGTGTACCTATGCACCCCATCACAGTAGAAACACATCCAAAGAAATAGTTCTTAAAATGTTACCCTAGTAATTAATTGTGAGGTGTAATAATAGCTACATAACAGATTAATCTAACATTTGAATCAATATTCAGCTAGCAAATAGTAATTTTTCGTAGAAGAACCATATCTGTGCAAACGTGCATCTGACTGTTTCAGTGCTAGCTTGTGACGTCATGTCACAACAACAACTACAAGGTCTCTATTTATAGATTGGTTTACCCACAATACTTTAGGCAAAAGGACACAGGTTAGTGCAAATTGCACCTGTCGGACATAATTGATATTTCTCCTTTCATCAGTGGCTGATTGCCAATGGCAGTTATGTTAACAAATTGAAGGAAACAGCATTTTGAAAACAGGAGAATGTAGCAAGTACTCTGTCCAACTTGAATAACAGAGGTTCTGAGTTCAAGACCAGACTGGGCAAATATTCTTTAAGATGTGTTTTCAATGAAGTAAATGCAACATGATTTAATTGCCTCTCAACACTGGTCAATAATGCTCATGTTATATTGTAAAACAGTAAGCTGCTTCGAAAGAGTTTTGTGCAGTGCTGGTGATGAAATACCTAGGTAGGATTTACCCTTCATCCCTTGATTTATGCTCATAAATGGGGGATTTTTTATTTGTGAAATTGGCAATGAAAATTGATAATCTTTGTGGATCATATCCAGGATTTGGGGGTCATTTACGATAAAATTTGAGGGTCAAAGTAAACCCTTCAATCAGCAACGATACGAGTTTATACAATTGATAAAACAGTTTCAAACCCAAATTCAACCTACCTGCTATTTCCTTCATTCCCGTCAGCTCATCAGGTAAATACATGTGACTCTCTGTAAAATACGTCCATTGTATTACAGAGTATCTGTCTGGAGGCTTGAAGGGGGCGCGAACACCTGTAAAATATAAACAAGAATTATCTTAACCCTTTACCAAAAGCCAAATTTTGTACCATCCGAAATTGAAAGAGACTGCAGACGACATTTCAAAATGTGATGAAATTGTAAAATACCCTTCTGATAGGGCAGAAAACTTTGTGGGAAAAGGAAAATTTGCTCGTCAAGGGCAAATTCTCCTTTTCCCACAATGTTATTGAGAGTCGGCTGCAACTAACTGGTCAAATCTTGTTAGTGTTTGGTAATGGGTTAAGCAATTAGAGGGAAGGATATCCTTATGCCAGTGTTGTATGGAGATCATATGGCAGATCTCAGGGTTTTTCCTTGACCTCTTAATTTGTGCTAACTTGAAGGACTTTTGACCCTTTACATATGGAACTGTGAAAAGAAAATAACAATCTTTATGGGCCATATCCAGGAATCTATTCTTTATGAGTAAATGTATGTAAGTTTAGGGTCAAGGAAAACCTGGGATCTGTCATGCAAGCTGTCGAATAGTTATCTAATAGAAGTACTTCAGTATGTCTTATGATTGCCTATGATAATGGATTTTAATTGAGAAAAGAGAGTTTTCAGACAAGACTTTCTTGGCGTTATTGCCCACATTGAGCAATCTAGCATTACACTGTCATGATTTCTGGTGTCATCCAAAGCTTGGCTTACATAAGAGGTTGTTTAGGAGTATCTAGACAACTACCTATAGGCCATGTTAAACTGTCTGGACCTCCAGGCCAATATTCGGATAGGTCTATGATGTTTCTTTTGGAGATTTTGTTCACAGCAAGCAATAAAGCATTAATTATATGGGAGTTAACATCACATCAACATCATTTCAGTTATGTTGCAATGCCCAACTCTTAAGGCTGGAGGAATAGCAAACACTCAACTGCCCATAAGGGCTGGTCGAGCCAGGAAGAACCATCAGCATTCTGTAAGTCAGTCGGGAGGCTATCTCTCATGAAAATCCAAATCCTGTCACCGTGATTTGAATCCATGTGGGGAGGGGCCATGTAATTTCAAAGTCTGCACTCTAATCACTAACCTATTGAGGCCCCTTGTCTATTTAAGGTTTGTTTAGTAGTAAAGGGATAATTACCAATAGGCCATGTTAGGCTATCTGTGCCTCCAGGTGAGTACTCAGACAAGTCTATGATGTCTCTTTTAGCTGCCTGGATCTCGTATTGCGTTTCATTGAGGTCAACATAACAAAAGTATCTGTAAAAGAACAAAGCAAGATGCCTTAATATCACACACATATTAACCATCTCATGTACATATGCAACTACATGACATCACTCCTTATGTCACGATGACTTTTCATATTTGATAATTGATATCTGCTGTTGCAGACAAATGTTTTTTTCAGTCAAATAAAGCCAAACAGTACACATGTGAATGAATGAGCAAACCAAATACATGTAGTTTGAAAGTTTCGTTTGTCGTATAGTCTGCGTCTGTTCAACTGTTTTCTATGTTTATGCATTGTTTATCTCCCTCCAGCTGACAAAGTGTATGTTTGAAATTGTTAATGATGAAAAATTCCCAATTTTAGAGAGAAATGGTGTGGTTTTCCCAATTTGTCTGAAAGCAAACCCATTCTCAAAATTCAGAAAAAAATCACTACAGCAGCAGATAAAGGAATTCATAATGACAAAAGCAGATATTGCTCAACAACCACCATTTTTTCCTTATGAGATACTTCATATTTTTCTTCTGTAAATACTTTGAATTAGAATAAATTCACAAACTTTCATAATTTTTAAATAGGTAAAGGGTTTATAATACTGCGCATACTGTTTACCAATTTTCCTGCCTAAGGTCAATTTTCATCAGAACATGCCAGCCCCTAATTGAAAGATGGATCCAATATCTATGGACTTATCATATTGAATGTATCTTTCCTTCAAAATAATCTCTTTACTAATCAATTTGTTTCAGTTCTATCTCAAAATATAATAATGTAATCTAACCACTACGCTGTTGAGGCTCCATATCAAAGAGTAAATAATCTTTTTTTCAAGATGGTTTCAAAATTGATCAGGTACAAAAGAAAATGTAAAACCTTTGAAGGAAGGACATCTTAGGGTTTACCTATGCAACTTGTAATGTGAAATATCATCTAACATAGAGAAAATCTCGAAAAATGTTCAAAATAACAGAGTAAATTATCTTCGTCTTTGTTTGTATGTTGTTAACACTGTATCAACAGTTTTTCAGTTATGTAACTGCTTTTCTGGATCCACCAGTACTAGGCTAGGGCTCTGAAGTGATTTGCCAAGGGTCAATCCCACGAAACCAGAGATGCCAGTTGGGCTAGAACCCAGGACCCCCGAATTGTAAGTCTGCCACCTTAACTACTGGGCCACGCAGGACCCTTCTCCTTTCGTCACAGTGCTTTCAAAAGTCATCAGGTACTAAGAAGAAATGTCAAACCTTCAAAAGAAAAGTATAACAAATGCCTTACCTATGTAACTTGAAGTGAGAAATATATCTGGCATAGGCAAAATATAAAAAATCACAGTATATTTTTAATTCTCCTTTGGTCAAAGTGCCCCAAAAGTCATCAGTTACAAAGAAACATAGTATTTCAAAGAAAAAATGGAACAAATCCTTTACCTGTGCAACTTATAGTGTGAAATATCATCAGGCATGGGGAAGAACACAAGAGATTGGTTGAATTCTGGATCTGTCTTTAATCGTTCATTATCACCATCGTAGTCAAAATCTTCCAGTTGATAATACTTCAAAACCTGGTCCTACAAAGAGGAGGAAGCAAGATTTGTGTATTGTGGGTGTTAACCCTTTACCAAGCGCAATATTTTCCACTGTCCCAAATTGAAAGAGTTTTCAAATTAAGTTCAAACAGTTATGAAATTGAAACAAAGTATTCTGATATGGCAGAAAACATTGTGGGAAAAAGGAAAAATTGCTCCTTACAAGCAATTTCTCTTTTTCCACCAATGTTTTCCAGAGTCGTCTGCAACAACCTGGTCAAATGTCGTTATTAATTGGTAATGGGTTTGATACAAGTTCTCCTGGGACATTTATAAAAGAATTACAAAAGTAAGCATGTATTGGACTTAACCCTTTCCCAAACGCCAAATTTTTGACCGTCCCAAATTGAGAGAGTTTTCAAACTACCGGTAAAATTCAAACAGTGATGAAATTGAAACTCATTATCCTGATAGGGCAGAAAACATTGTGGGAAAAGGAGAAATTGCTTGCTACAAGCAATTTCTCCTTTTCCCACAGTGTTTTTCAGAGTCGTCTGCAATAAAGCGGTTAAATGTCGTTATTGTTTGGTAAAGGGTTAAAGAATGTTCTCTAGCTGTCAAGATTCAACTACCAGGCCTGCAGCCTTTAAAATTGAACTTAATCTAGATTGTGACCTGTTGTACCTAAGATTGCATTTTAATTGAGATCTTCACCTATCAAAATGATATCATATCTAAATTGAGTGCCTCCAGAAATGAAATTACAATTCCTATTTTGCTCGCATTTTATTATTTAACTTTTAAGTTCCGCATGAACGATTAAAGCTTTTGTTAAAAAAAGGTATGTACCAAGAATGGAATTTCATTAACCCTTTACGGTATATAGCGCCGTTCGCCGCCTTATCGATTACCGTATAAAACCCTTTTCGCCGTTATACCTATTACCGTATAAAACCTATTTTGACGTTCTATCGATTACCGCATAGAACGCTTTTTGACAGCTGAAAAACTGATTCAACTTTAGCCCTTAATAACACATCTTTGCACACACGTCATTTTCTCCAAATTTTATTTTCCTCTTAAATAAATATGTCTTCTCTCATTTCCGATTATAAAATCATAGGGTCAAAGTTTAAACTTTTGCTCTAGAGAGAATCTTTTGATAATGGTCTCTCGACACGCTTATGGAAATAACGCTATCAAATTGAGATGAAGGGAATCCAAATTACCAACCCAATTAATGAGAAGCCTTCCGGTCATAACTGATCAAAACACTGCCGATTTGTAAAGACTCGATAAGGATTTCATGCAATTCTTTAGTAACTTAACACATTTCTAAAAATACTATCCAATTAAAACGAGAGCATACGGCACGCGACCTGTAAAGGATGTTTATGACACGGAGCTATTGTTCAAAGTTTAAAGGCGATTGAAAATCGAGCCGTCAAATAATTGACGTTATAAAGACGGCTTCTTTTAAAATATTTAGCCAATTTGCTGTTTCCGATCGCAAGTCAGACATCAATGTAGATTCAGAGCAGTAATTTGATCGTTTTTTAAGCCTGAAGATGATGAAATGTTGATAAATATTACCAATTCACGAACAAGCAAATTAGATCATTCCTCCAACTTTGACTAAAACTACGAGCTTTTGGTAAAATTCATCACCCATGGGCACGTATTTTACGGAAACATTAGCATGTTTCTTTGCCAAAATGAATTGATTTTTACTGTTTTACATTTATTAGAAGGACCAGGTTTAACTTCTTTACAAAGCAATATTGCGTTGAAAAACATTCTTTTCTTCATTTTGGAAACTGTTTGAATGGGCATTGAAGTAAAACGATTCAGCTTTGTTGAGAAATATGCAAAGACAAAGTATGTATCTCGAATCATGAATGGTATTTTTCGGCAACAAAATTCCCTGCAATTGATGACAAAACAGAAAAACAAATTAGGGATCTCTCAGGGGGAACACATAAGTCATTTTATTACTTTTGATTTTGTATAATTCACACTGTAATATACATTTTCATTGTTTGTTTAATTTTCTACAACTTAATCCTGATATGAATGTATCACTAAATAAATAAAAAAAAACATCAACTTAAAGGAAATTTTGTTCTCGTCGTCTTTTATTCTTTGAAAAAATCTATTAGATGAATGTAATATGCATTAAATTGGGTTTGATTAACAGTACCCCAATCAATAACAATTATCGGAGATAATCCTGTGCAAAAAGGTACCCAGGGTGACTAATTATGTATGCGTTAATGGTCTTCGATAATCGGATGGTTTATACCTATAGTGTCACTGATAAGTCTTATCTCTATACCTTAAAGGGTTAAGACAGTGCAATTATTCATGCTGTATACCTGCAAATAGATGTTGCCTTCAATGAGAATCAATCACTTATTTGAACAATGAGGGAATGAGCAGACTTCCCAATACTCTAAGAGCCCCAGTAGGACCGAACTAAACACATTCTTCTTTGTCTATGTAAAAATCTGTCAGACCAAAGAGGGTCTCTGTCAGACCTCAGGGATTTCAGTCAGTCATGGGCCTTGGGCCATGACGAAGTTTCATGAAGCCTGAATGACTTATTTGTGGTTGTTCACTTTTGAGGAAATTTCGAAGTAAGAAATGCATTCCCATGTGGGGTTCCATTTGATTTGATGCTCTGTGCACCAAGATAAGAAATCCCTGATGATGTCAATAGTGTACTGACCCCTCCCCTAGGTGAACACCTCTTCTGTGAACTGTGGTGGACACAGCGACCAATCGTGATACTCGGGTTGTCCGGATGAACATTACTCATACAAGCATCTATGTTGGCAAACATCTGTCTCATGAGCGACTGGAAAAAAGGACAAAGAAAGTAAATGTAGGTCAATGTCAAGATTTAAAACTGTTATTGACAAGTTTTCTATTAGGCCTAAAAAAAGAAATAAATTTGTTTCTGATTAAATACTTGAAAAAAGTATGGGTTGGTAGGTTTTTTTGGGTTTTTTTTTTCAGGTTAAAACTTGACTGCTGCAAAGGCAGTTCAAGTGGTTATCATGGTGAAATAAGAAAGTTTTTTTGAAAATAAAAGGAACATTGTTGTTGGTGCTGTTAAAAAAGTTCCGGCTTATGTGGGATGGATAAAAAAGGTTGAATAACCAGAAATATATATTTTTTATGAGGCCTTATAACACAGTAAAAGGATACATTTTCATGTTTCATTTGGTTTGCTTATTCATTTATTAATTAAGGCTATCAAATGAAGTCAACAGTATTTCAGCAATATTGCACTGCCAGGTGCAAAATGATAGAGGAAGACCCCACTCATGACTTCCCATGATCAATCCAGGTAAAAACATCAGCAAACCACAAGTATATTTCATTGGTAATCCAAAAGTGCTAGGCTAAAAAGGGCATTTTGGCAAACATCACTTCACAATGGAATTATTTGAAGCAACCAGAGGCCCTACCATCAAGTATGACAATCTGATATAAACTGTCAAGCCTTGATATTGGTGATTCATGATTTCATCATTGATCAGGTATTCCACATAAAGAATGAAGCATTTAAAAGGAAAAATAGATCAACATGTCTTAATTAATTATAAATATATGCGAACAACAATAATAAAACTATTTCCAAACTTTTTGGGATTTAAAATTCTTTTTGGTCAACAATCAAATGTCTGAATTACTATGCCCTAGGGTGTCCCAATATGGGGTTAACAATGATATGTAACCAATAACTTACAACTTCATCAATTCTGCTGCATCATGCATCTAGGGATGCCAAAAAAAGGTGACTGAATAAACAATGTAAAGTGTATCCTGAAAGTCTGCCATTGAAAGCACTCACTACACCTGCATCAACCCTTACTCTATTAACCCTTAGAATGCTGGGTAATTTTCTAGAAATAGATTATTGTGTCGTCTGCTTTCCAAAACTTTAAATATCTGCTTAATTTTGATGAGTAAAGATACTCTAAGTAGCAAACAGGTTGGATCACAGGTCAGCTGCCAATAACTTGGCGGCTGGCCTGCAATCCAAACTGTTTGCATAAGCATGAAGTCGGTTCTAGCACTATAAGGGTTAATACCACTCTTTACAACAACTGCTGCAGACGTCTATAGAAACCACTGTAACAAAACCACAAATTGCTCCTTATGAGCAATTCATCCTTTTGCCACGATTGGTTTCAAAAATCAATAGTGATGAACATGTTTTTCTTCATACATGTACATGGTCTATTGTAAAAGCGAGAAAAAAAGAATTAAGGGAACAATATGATATCCATATTCTATTAATATAAAATGGGCAAATCATATCCATGTATACAGGAAGCCTCGTGATTATCGCTACATATCCATATCATTTCTCAAAAGAGAAAAAAATAACCTTTCTAAAATAGGAAGGTTTTTAAAAGCATGCAAGTAAAAGCTTTACAAGTGATTCCAGTCATTGAGGCAAGTGTATGGTTTTTTTTCCCCAATGGGTCCTGGAGGATGCAAATGAAATAAAACAATGGGTATTTTGAGATTCTAATGAGTAAAAAATGCAAAACGGTTTTAAACCCATATCAAAAATAATCCCTGATGTTTTTTATTTAATATGACTAAAAACAATACTGAAGAAAGAATGTACATGTTTTGCTCATAAGTTGTTCCTTAACATAGGCGTAGGAGCGTTTTCAACATTGGGGGGGCCAACTTCAGATGAAGACCGGTCTAAGAATAAATGTTCCTAAACTTTTTAATGACTCTTCATGCATTTACAAATTCAATAACATTATGAGAATTAAAAGAAAGCGTATGAAAATGTGTATCTTTAATAATAAAAAAAAAAAAGGGATATGCCAGGTCTCGATCTTACGCGGAAATCAAATGTATTGATTTAAACAAAAAGTAGCAGCGACCAGACTGTCACAACCACGGATTCATCCACTGATTGAGCGAGAATAAATTATTCTTCAAGCTTTAGCTAACAATTGAAGACAATATTGAGTCTGACGCATTAGAACAAATTCTATTACATCATTGCTTTTGTCAATCAAGACTTCCTGGGTATTTTTGTGAGGTGAGTTTTCATTGGATAAACACGATGTGTTCAGATTGTCATTTGCGATGATGACGTCAAAAAGATTTTGGTTATTGTTCGTTACGAAAGGCGAATTGGAATTAGATAAAGCACAAAAATACACATTTATTTTTATTCTGCTGTTAAATTTCGTTTCTTTTCTTTTTCTATTCAAATATCTTCATTTGCCATTGTGAATATTGGGGGGGCCAAAGTATAGTCTGGCCCCCCCGGTCTGGACATTGGGGGGGCCGGGCCCCCCCCCGCCCCCCCCCCCCCCCCCCCCGGCTCCTACGCCTATGCTTAAGGTCATCAGCAGCCTACAGTGTGTAAAACTACTCAAGGTATTATTCAGTAAGGGATGAAAACTCAATTAAACCTACAGAGTTTTATAACTTTGGTGCCAACCAGAAGCATAAAAAAAATAATAGTAAGTCATTGAATTTAGGGATATATAATATTGTATAACACAGAACCCTCAAATTGGAGTCATGCAAGGTGGGGATTCTTTTTTAACCATTTACCAAACGCAAAATTTTCAACAGTCCCAAATTGAAAGAGTTTTCAGATGACATTTCAAAAAGTGATGAAATTGATTATAATCTTTTGATAGGGCAGAAAACATTGTGGGAAAAGGGGAAATTGCTCGTTAAGAGCAATATCTCCTTTTCCCACAAAGTTTTCCAGAGTTGTCTTCAACAAACAGGCCAAATGTCGTTATTGTTTGGTAATGGGTTACAAGCTATTTGAAGAAACTAGGTTACAGACTGGTTCACCTAATTCTCACAAACACAATATCAACATGGGGTTGAAAATTTGCAGATGCTGTGTATTTAATTAAATTCAAGTCTGGAACCATTATTCGTCTTTTATTGCATCTCAACTAAATGCAGCCTCCTTCTGTATACTTCTGAAGTTCACATGAAACCCAACTTGGTTTTAAACATCTTTGATGAACTGAGAAATTGCATGTTGAGTTCTAGTATATATGTGCATTTGTTATAACTTTAAACATAAAATAGTTGTTTCTACATAAAAGTGCAAAGATATAAGTTTCTGCATTATGATTAATTTCTTCACGTTTCATTTATGTACAGTGCTTCCTCTTTAAAGGCGTTGTTCTACATGTTCACTGGGTGCCTTATCAGAGAGTACTAGGCTAGAAAATGTGTCTTGCCAAAGGAAAGTCCAGGTGAATTAACTGATCACCATCTGGAATTGAAACGAGGATGTCCAGACTCTTTTCCATGACACTAACCACTATGTCTTTCGGATCCTTAGTCCATTTTTTACTTTAAACTAATAGAATGCTGGGTAATTTTCTTAAATGTTTGTCGTCTGCTTTCTAAAATTCTAAATATCTGCAAATTTTGATGAGGAAAGATACTCAAAGTACTTAGAAAAAGGATTAGGTCACAGGCCAGATGCCCATTAAAATCTATAAGCATGAAGTCTGTTCCAGCACTATAAGGGTTTAATGGCATTGTGATGCAGTAAGGGTAAACGGTCTTTATATTCCCTTGAAGGTTAGATTAATGGAAATCCCATTGCATGTTAAATGAAATAAATCTGAACAAAAGGGGTAAATTACTGAGTACTTAATTTCGTCCAATTATAACTCAATTTTGCATGTTTATCAAAATTGAAGCCATGTGTGGAGAAAAGATGATGGAGATTAAAAAAAGTATTTTTCTCTTCCAAAAAATAAGGAGTTTAAGCTAGTATACATACAAGACACAAGTGTACTGCAAGTTTTCATTCTTTTTTGTCAAAAAACTGTGGCCAGTTAATGTTTTGAATCATTACAAATTTTTATGGGAGTTAATAGATATTCCAATTTATACTTTTTTCCCAATTGCAAGCTGTCTTTTGTGAATTTCTAACCTAAATGTATCTTTAATATAGAAATGTTGACCGTTTCAAAACTTTTCCTCAGGACTTGAATTTAGAAGAGGTCTAAGCGTATTGAATTCAGGAAGTTTTTTCTAGAGCTGAAATTGTTGAATTGGGAAACTAAAAAGCTTGTGTGGCTGAGTTTTTGGGAAAACTGCAATATTTTAAAGAAATTTCCAATTGGGAAGCTGCCTTTTATGGAGCAGGACTCCTGTTATATATATATCATACACAGGCCCTGTTTTTCTCTTTTGTGAAGGATCCATTGCAGACAGCATGTGGTTATTAAAGGTTAAATGAAAACCATGAGTGTACATGTGAAACTGTTTGTTAATTCAAGTTGAAAGCCAATTTAAAAAGTGTCCTTATTAAATTTTGTTCAAGATGGTTGTAATTTTTTGCTTAAGAATTATTTTCTGTGGGCTAAAAATAAGATTTTCTTTAGGTTCTTTATGGTGAATGGATTAAAATTAAGGTTATTCTAGGCATTGTAAAGACACTTGTAGTTGAATTGTTAATATGCTCCACTTTTCTTTTAACTCATCCCTATTCAGAAGGTTTTGCCTTTAAGCAGCAAGCAAATGTCAATACATGTACATTTATGTTGCTATGAGGCACATTTGTTAATTGTTCCAAATTGAGAGACATTTTTTAAAATAATGATTGAAAAAATTCCAAAAATAGGATCTATATAGAAAATTTTGTTAAAAGCAGGACATGTATTGATCATTCTTTTTTAAATGCAATTGCATCCTTTTCTAAACGATTCTAAATGTGCCAAGAGTATGCCTCTAAACTTGTTGGAAAGTTTTCAATGGATGACGCCTTAGTCATTTTTAGGAAATATAATTCTAAGGATATATGGAAATACATACATCACACATAAAGACTCGTCTTGTCACACTCTTTCAAAAGAGCGTCAGTTTAATTAATGAATTTTGAATTGCATTTCTGCAGAACTTAAAAAACTTTGGTAATAATTTTTAATTTCTATCAATGTAGGTTATTGGATTTTGATATCAAATGTCAAAGATGACATTTCCACTAAACCATGTAATATGACTCTAATTCAAACAGAATAATTTTGGCATATACCACTAAAAGGTCTCGGCATCAAAATTCCGCATCCAACCTTAACATGGCATCAGATTTTTAATATTAGAAACAATAGTTTAGCCCTACATCAAGGTGAAGGTAAACAATCTCAGAATTTCACCAATACTTCACCCTTTAATAATCTTCAATATCAAATACTTTAAATTCAAAATTTCTATCTTGATTCATTTCCCACTCAGACTAAGTTCACATTGATTAAGTCATATATAGTAAACTATTCCATATAGCTGAATTTTGAAAGTATTTTGCAGGGTTACATTTTTCAAAGTATCAAATGGTTTACCATTAATCCACTCATCGTGAGAAAATTTATGACTGAAACAGGCAACAAATGAATTCTATTTGTGATCAAGTTGAAACCATTTTGATGTTTGTAATTAAAACAGAGACTCCATGTTTGATAGTTATATAAGCAATCTATCTAAATTTCAGATTGTCTTAGAATGGCTTCATGACCCTGGGTAGCTGAAAGACCTATATCGTATTGAAGTCAATCAAGATGGAAAAGGTTTCTTAAATCCTATGCTGCATGTATCAAAAAATGCAGGTCAATGGATTGCGCAGAGGCTTCATTAAGAGCAAGGGGCTAGGGATTTCCCTCGGCTAGTTTGCTCAGATTTATGATAAATCTACTTGTGATGTCCGCCATACCCCCACCGTCTTTTGCAAATCACCCTCCAACTACAAAAAATTATGAAACCCTGTAATGTGGTTAGAACAAATAAATTTGTAAATTTATAGAAAACAATGTATACAACAAACTTACCTGGGACAACAGAATGCCACCTTCCAACATGCAAACATTTTTGTCAGCACCGGGTGTCCCCATGTAAACATCATCTTTCACACTTATATGTTCGACTAAATCATTATACTTCTCTGCCCTTATATAACTCCTGTCTGACAAGAACAGGTAGAAGTCATAGGTTTCAGCAAAGTGTTCTTTCACATATTTTAAGACATGAATGGGTAACATTTCTGTGTGCTGGTCACCAAAAGCAACCATTGGGAGACCACTCGGAACTGTTGATGGCTTTAAAGAGCTGAAGAAAATCATCTTGGTTACATATTTCGACATCGTTTTGTCCACAGCTACACCTAATTTATCAACTGTCGATGCACTTGTAAAAACACCAACAAAGAGCTTCTCCCGAATTCCAAGCTCAGTTGAAATGTATCTTGGTCTGACAATCTGCGGCCGAACTGCATTTTTATTGATGTGAGAGTTGTTACTTGGAACAGAGTTCACAAGTCGTACTTCAAAATCATCATTCCCAGTCGGAAGACCGTTCTGGCTGACAGGCTTGTTTGTCTGAGCATGAATCCTGTTGGAAGTCATGAGGGCTGCTTTCCGAAGGGAGCTAACATCACAGCTTTCCTCGAGAAAAGGAACGAACATCATGTGTATGGTGATGCCCAAGCACAGGCCTACTACCACGGGTAAAACGTACGGCCTGAAGCAGATATAGCGCTGGACAGGAAAACCCAACGATCTTAAGAACCAATTCCATATCTGGCAAAAAATGGTTGTGCCGATTTTGCTGGTCATCGTTTTGGTCCAATTTCTCGCAAAATTTCACAAATATAAATATTGTTTCGTCTAAATCAATGAAACAAATGTTCAACAAACTGTTTATTCCTTAACGCGGTTGTTAATGAATCACCTCCTGTGTATTATGGTGCCACATCGTTAATTCTTCAAAGCTGAATTCTTATTAAATTTTAATCTGGGTTAGCAGACGCTTTGTTGATGAAAATAGTCAAGCGTCAACAATCGTATCTACTCGGCAATCCCCGTAACAAGTCGGTAGATATAAGAAATGGCCGAGGTGTTCCGAATGAAGCGTCAAGAGACGATGTCCTGTTCACCGAAATTATATCAGTTTGCAGAATTTGACCGAAATAGATGATAAAAGTAACGGATCTGGTAAACACGTCTTTACATGCTTGCATGGGTAATATTATCACTTTGGATGAGCATTTCAAAAATAAATCAAATTGAGTTGATTCAAATCAAAACACCTTGATTCCTTTGGTTTCAACCCTTCTTCTCAATCCGACCCCTTAGCAAAATCGGAATTCTTGCACCCGGAGTTCCGTGTTACGGAATCAAGAAAAGTCAAATTTACTCAATTTGCTCGTTTTTATTATCTAACGCAAGAACAATGGGTTAAAAACAGGAAAAAAGTATCTAAACTACAATTTTAACCTACTGTGATCAAAGCAAGCATATTTCACCTAAATCTGTAAATAGCTGATCAAAGTATTGGCAGAAAAATCAATATCAATTTTGTTAAATTATTTAAAAACATGTTCCCTCTTTTTCTGGATGTTCATCATATTGTGAAACAGTCTATAATATTGTTTTCTCTATGTTATCTTGTCCTTGTGGCTCATTTTATATCAGGGGGTTGAATGTAGAGGAAAGTATTTGGCTAACCGGGAGCACTGACCCTGACTCATAAAAGTAAACAGGTCCTTACTTTTCTATAAGTTTGATGGTTATTGAATTGTTTCATGAACTAAAGAATTGTTTGGGGTTATTTATTAGCCAAAGTAATGTATCCTAACTTATACTCCTTCTGCACATACACCAAGTTAGAAGCTAAGGGGGTTGAAACAAGAGCAAGACGGGCTATACGAACTCTTCTATTGTGAATATTCTAATTAAAGCAGCAACGAACTTAGGCACTGCCTGGAAATTTTAGAACACCGTACTTTACTTTAAATAAGACACATAATAGAATTTCATTTATACTGCCTGAGAAGAGCTATCAACGCTTTCCCTAAGTTTGATCGAAAGAAAATGATGTCAAAAAATACATGTTCACACAGGCATTTTCAATTCAATTCAATTTTATTCAGCATAAAATAGCACAAAGCATACTTATAACCATAACAAAAATAATGCATACATTTTAACACATGCATAGACAGTAACAGTTCGGTAAGGATTTTCAAGAAAAGAACAAGATGAAAAATTAATACAGATATAGTTGTCATTTGTAAAACAGAACAGAGTAGTCAGGACCAGAGACATAGATAACTGTGATCTATGTCTCTGTCAGGACACAGTTGAAGGCTATGTCTTTGTAAACAGAAAACATTCCATAAACATCTTGTTAAAAGGAATTTGATTATTCGTCATTTGTTTCTTAGTCATAACTATCCTGAACTATTCCTATTATTAATCAATACATAGATTCAAGATTATTGACTGGCTTTCATAGCAGCACATGTGTACTACATATACATCAGAGACAATGATATGTCTCTGTACATGTGTAGTGCACTGATTTTACATCAATTATTTTGATGGAAGTCTAAAGTGTCTCACCACTATATTTGACGTCAGTGCACCCATCTAGGTTCTCGATATGTCATTTCTGGTACTTCACATCTTGATAACTTAAAACGGTTTCCTAATTTACCACGTGAGCCTTTTTCTATATACGGTGGTGTGGGTTCATAAATATTCGCGTATGGAGGAAACTCTGAACAAATAAGGTATTGAACTTTTTTACCCTGTTTAAAGGTGCTTCTTCACCGCTCTGTGTGAGGTTGTCAAAAATGTTTTCTTGAAAATCCACACCAGCTGTACATTTATATAATACCAGATACCTAATAAACATAGTATCTGTAGCGCTCGTTAGTTATTTATGTTGGGAGCCAAATATGTAATTAAGGTGAGAAAAGCATTCAGCTAGATTCGATCCTGGGTCGTCTGCAAACCGTTTACTTATTTAACACTACCTTGTAAATGGACCTACTACATGTTTTTTCTAAATTTATTAACATCGCTCCAGCAGTTTAAATGTTTAACCCTTTCCCAAACAATGACGACATTTGACCACTTTGTTGCAGACGACTTTAGAAAACATTGAGGGAAAAGGAGAAATTGCTCGTAAAGAGCAATTTTTCCTTTTCCCACAATGTTTTCTGCCCCATCAGAAGATTGTTTTCCAATTCCATCACATTTTAAAATGTTGTCTGTAAACTCTTTCAATTTGGGACAGTCAAAAAGTTGTTGTTTGGGAAAAGATTAATACCTGGCGGGTAGGAACCAAGCATAAACTTGCATAAGGGCTTCTCAGATTGGGAAGAACCATCGACAATCAATTTAGCCAGCTGAGAGCCAACCTCTTCTGAAAATCTGGATCTTCTAGTACCGAGAATTGAACCAAATTCAGAACAGAACAGAACATACTTTTATTTGACATGTACATGGTACATAGTCATGTTCATATACAAATATAATCTGAATTTCAGAGAGGGACCGAATTTCCAACTTTGGTTAAAGCCATATTTGCGCTCATTTACACTTAAATTGTGTAAGTTCTAGAGTAATTGAATATTAACTTAAAAGTACTTTAAAATCCCTTTTACAGAGGAATTGAGACAAGCTGATAGTTGACGGAGTCGTTTACTCATACGACTTTGAGTCTAAGTGTCCAGTTCGTGACGATCTATAGTGTCATGACCGAGGCCCGGAAAAGGCAATCTGTGGAGAGTCACGTTTCAAACAGAATAGTAGAAAATGTGATGGTATTAATTCGGTGATAAATAGACCAGGAATTAATATTCTTGGCAAGTTTGATGTGTCAATTGCCTGTGTAAATATAGAGGGTTTTCTTAAATATAAATTTGACGATTTCTTTCATTAATATGTTCGTAAATTTGATATTTTTGGAATGTGCGAGACCTGGGCGTATGAGGGACATCATTGGGAGAACGTTTTCAATGGCTTTGCACACTTTGACTTCATACGAAAACGCCGTGTCATACCAGAATGAGTTCTGGAGGAGTTACTGTTCTTGTTAAGAATGAACTTGTCGAAAGAGGTCTCATTAGCAGAATTTTTGAAGATTGTGAAGAGCTCGTAGCCTTATTGTTCAAAAACTCCACAATGGACTACGGAAAGAGCATTAGTTTACTCTTTGTATATGTCTCACCTGCTAATTCTCCTATCTATGCCATACAGAATGATAATGGGATTGATATTTTAAACGAGAAAATTATTGAAATAACTCACTATTATCCTAATGCTGCATTGTTTATAGCAGGCGACCTTAACAGTAGAATTAAGGATTTTATGGACTACATTTCAAACGATAATTTAGACTATATATTCAATGGCGATATCAATTATCCCTCAGATAGTTTTGACTTACCAAGAAATTCAAAGGATGATGTATATAACAGATTTGGATTGTCTATGATTGATTCATGTTGTATTTATGATGTTCATGTTTTAATGGAAGACTTTTTAATGATAAAGATGGAGAGTTTACGTGCTTTGCTAATAACGGGGCGAGCGTAGTGGATTATATGATGGCCTCTTCGTTCGTTTTTGAATGTGTCTCTAAATTTGGGGTGGACGACTGCTATTTTTCAGTACATTGCCCTCTCTATTGTACGCTTACTTTTAATAGAGCAACATCAGCGGACAAGTGGCAACCAAATGATCACCTTAATGACTATTTTAAATCAAGTTGGGAGGAATCCGAAAAGGAAACATTTCTGAGAAATTTCAATGAACTTATTGTCGCTTTCTACGATAAATTAAGAACATGTTCTGCCAGGGATACGTTATCTGACTTCAATCATTTGTACAAATCTGCTTCTTTACCGAAGGAAAATAATCGTTCTTATCGACCTTCGCAAAAACAACCCCCCTGGTGGAATGCACACAAACTAAGCGTAGAAAGTATAAAATGTTAAGACTGTTTAGGTTAACAAATGTTGACACTGATTTACTTGCTTTTTATCAAGCTAGAAATGTTTTTAAGAGTACATGCAAAAAAGCAAAAGCTGCTTGTGAGTTTAAGAATCGTCAACTTTTGATAGCCTCAAGTACCAATCCAAAACAATTCTGGTCTGTTATTAAGAACTCATATACTTGTAGCGAGACTAAAAGCTCCCATATTTCAAGTAGTCATTGGTTTGACCATTTTAAGAATTAGCTGTAGCACCTACCATTGCTCAAAATAGTGATCTTGTAAATATATCCATTAATGTTAACTGTGACAGATTAAACTGTGACATCACAGAAGAAGAAATTATTAAAGCTTTAAAAAAGTCGCATATCAAGAAATCTCCAGGATCTGATGGGATCGGAATCGATTTTTTAAAGCAAACGTCGTTTGCAATTCTGCCCTTTCTTTCTAAATTGTTTAAAGAAATATTTTCAATAGGTTCTGTTCCTGACTCTTGGCGGGAAAAGCATTATAATCCTCATCCATAAGAAAGGTTCGTTGCAAGATCCGATAAAGGCATCTCATTAATAGATGCAATATGCAAAGTTTTTATGTGCATCTTGAATGATAGGCTTTACGAATGGTGTGAAGATAACAAAATAATAGACGAATCACAAGCCGGTTTTAGAAAGAAGTATTCTACTATAGATAATATATTCACACTGTCATCTGTTATACAAAAATACTTGTAAAAAAACTAGGGGAAGATTTTATTGTATCTTTATAGATTTTTGCGAACGCTTTCGACTCAATACAGCATAACATTTTGTGGGACTCCTTACAGCGGAAGAGTATTAACGGTCGCTTCTTGAATGTTTTTAAATCCTTATATGATAATATGTCATCATGAGTAAAAGTCGTAGAGGGCTTATCAGACTATTTTAAATGTAATATGGGAACTAGACAAGGCTGTTTGTCATGTCCTCTTATATTCTGTCTCTTCATTAATGATTTGATTGACTATATGAAGAATACTTTTCCAAGAGGAACTTTCATCTCTGAAGATATAAGCGACCTATACGCTCTATTGTATGCAGATGACGTGTCGAGCACAAGTGACACAGCTATTCAACTTCAAAGACAAATAAACTGCATAGCTAAATTCTGCAAAGAAGTAGAAATGCGAGTAAATTTGGATAAAACTAAAATTATTGTTTTTAGAAATGGCGGTTATTTAAGACGTTATGAACAGTGGTTTTATGACGATAAGGCAATCTATAAGTATCTCGGAATGTATATGACTCCGAAACTTAAATAGACTAAAACGCACGAGAGTGCAGTAAAGCAAACAAATAAAGCCATCGCTTGTACTTTTCGATATCAAATGAACTTTGATCAATTTAGACAATTTGAAATAGTCAAGTTATTTGATAGCATGGTAAGACCTGTTCTGTGTTATGGGGCGGAGCTGTGGGGGTATGAATATATAGAAAAGCTTGAATCAGAACAATTGAACTTTTGCAAACGCTTTTGTTGTTTACCACCACAAACTGCTAATGTATTTGTGTATGGAGAATGTGGCCGTCAACCCTTATGTGTATTTTATATGACACAATGTATCAAATATTGGATTAAACTTCTTCACATGGACACTGAACGATATCCCCATCAATGTTACAAAATGCTAAAACGACTAGATGAAGCAGGTCGCAAAACCTGGGTGTATCATGTGAAAAACCTTCTTTTTTCGTTAGGCTTTGGTTATGTTTGGATTGCACAAGATGTTGGGAGCCACACTATTTTTCTTTCAACTTTCAAACGTAGGCTTGGTGACAATTTACAAAAATGGTATGAATCTCTTGAAAATACTTCTAAAGCCGACTCATATAGAATCTATAAATCACTACTTATTCCCGAAACTTACCTCTCCATGGATTTGGCATATCCGTTCAAGAGAACACTTGCAAGATTTAGGACTTCTACTCACGAGCTTGTGATTGAAAAGGGTCGTCATATAGGATTGGATAGAAATGAGAGATTATGCCCTTTTTGCTCTTTAAACGATATTTTGATTGTTGAAACTGAATTCCATTTTCTTATGGAATGCATGAATTACGAAACAGTGAGGAAAGACATTTTAGGAAACATCATTGTAAACTGTAGAGATAAAAATGCTTTAATTAGGTTAATGTCTAGTAAAGACTCGAACGTGATACATAAGGTATCAAAATTCATTCACATTGCATTTCAAATAAGAAACAATCAGTTAACGATAGCGACCCATGCTTAATCAAATATTTTATGTACTAGTTTGCATTATCATGACTCTCAAGATGATATTTGTGGGTCATATTTGTCTTTTCATTGCATTATATTTTGTGTTATGATATGCTTCTATTTTCAGTACTCTCATTTTCGCAAAGCCATATTGATATGAAGTTTGTTGATTCTATGTATAAATTTGTTGATGCTATGCGTAAACAAATGGCTCCAAATTTGCTTGCTTTGATTGCATAGTAGTGCACTGCGACAGGAGGAGAAGTTTATTTTTCACAATGAGCCATTTCTCCTTCTTTAGCAATGGGTGCTATCCATCAAACCGAGGAAATTATTTTTACGTACTAATGTGCATTATTATGACTTTCAAGAAGATTTGTGTGGGTCATATTCGTCTTTTCATTGTATTTTGTTATGATATGCTTATATTTCTGTTTCTGGTTCGCATATGTTCGCAAAACCATATTGAAATGAAGTCTATTGATGTTATGCATTAACACATGTCTCCAAATGTGCTTGCATGATAATCCATTGCGACAGAGGGAGAGGTTTTCACAAAGAGCCATTTCTCCTTCTGTAAGAAATGTGTTCTGTCCATCAAAATGAGGAAATTATTTCCACATACTAGTGTGCATTATACTGACTTTCAAGATTATATTTATGTTCTTATTTTCATTGTATTGTTTTTTTTGTTTGTTATGAAATGCTTTAACCCATGATTGTAAATTCACTTACTTTGATTACATAATCGTCCACTGCCACAAACGGAGAAGTTTCTCACAGAGAGCCATTTCTCCTTCTGTAACATTGTTTTTTTATCCAACATAATGAGAACATTATTTCTATTCAGTAGGGTCAGTTGGTCAAAGTATAAACCCTCCTTTTCTTTTCAAGATATTATGATTCGTTTATTGATGCATTAACTGCTTTACAATTGTTTATAAATGACGACGTCATAATGAGATATCTCTTTTTTGTTTTCTAGACAGCACAAATGTTAAAACACTCTTTTGTTACCCATAATTATGAATTGTATGTATGTTGGACCAGAGGCCTTTAATACGAATAAACATATTGTATTGTATTGTATTGAGACAGTAACACGTTCACACGATGCTTTGAAATGAGTGAATATTGTAAAGTTTGTTTACAATTAGCGATAAAACAAGGTCAGCCGAGGCACGTTGGGAAGCAATAAACCCCAACAAATTCCCAATTTTGAATGTTCACGTTGTTAATATTCGATAAATGACAGTATTACTATGTGTTTCACATGATTTTTCCAGCCAGGTGATAGACACTCATATATCTGAGCGCTTCTTGCTATTTTTGATGTTATTCGAATGTAAACAATACAGTTAAATGGGTGGGCACCTCATTTGTTAAAATGAAACTTGAAAAAAAACGCACAATAAATAGTGCAGGCGTTATATTGTCATAATCCTGTGGCTTTTCGCTATGTTTCAACATATTCTATAAAGATTTATAACTCATACTACCCAGTTTTGCAGTTTTTCTGAGCGCTAGTATGTATGCTTTTCACTTTAACCCCTAGAACAAGTGTGGTTGCAAGGATGTAGGTGTCAGTTTGTGTGTTTGGGAGGTAATAAGCTTGAATTCTGTACTTGGTCATATCAAAGACAAATCTGCACTTTAAACGAATCGTCTGCTGACGCTTTGGACCAGTCACAAATCCCAATATGGGCAAGGCTAGGTGTATTAAAGTGAATTATGGATGTATTTATCATTTAAAGGTCATATGTACAGGTTGGGTTTATTTCATAAAATTAAAATATGAAGTAAAAGAATCACATTGAAATTATTTGCAACATTTTAGCATAACGCATTACGTCATAAATCACCGTCATAGCGCACCGATTAATAAAAGTTCGTATGACTTACTTCCCTTTGTTGTGACGTCACTCGTGATCCACTGAATGCGCCATGTAAAGGGCGTGAAGAGCGATCGCTGGTTAGAATTGGTGTTTTTCTTCAAATAAACGATCCTAAAGTCATTGTTTGGATTGACAGCGCATTTTCTTTATTGAATATAATTCATTTTATAAGAATATCAATTTGAAAAAAGATGAATTAATGATTTAACCCGTGAATTTGCATGGATTTGTCATTGCGTAAACCTGTTCATATGAAAGGAATTGCTTGAAATTTGGACGATTTTCCTTGAATTAAATGATTCTTAAGTCATTGTTTGGCTTGACAGTGAATTTTGTATACTGGATAGTTTTCATATTATAAGAAGATCCATTTGAAAAAATAAATTAGTGACTTAACGCGTGAATTTACAAGGATATGTCAATGCGTTCATATGAAAGGAATGGCTTGAAATTGGGACGATTTTCCTCGAAATAGCAATCCTTAAGTCAATGTTTGGATTGACAGTGCATTTTCTTTATTGAATATGTTTCATATTATAAGAATATTCTTTTGAAAAAAAAGTAAGTGACGTAACGCGTAAATTTGAAAGGATTTGTAAATGTTTTCATATGTAAGAATCGGCTTGAAATTTTGACGATATTTGTTGAAACAGCTATTTTTATTAATATTTGTTGAAAAAAAAATCAAGAGTACCTTTTCGTCGATGATCGTGTATTAGAATTAAGGTTTTAATTGAGTAGTAAACAAAGACACAGGTCTGAATAAACGAATTGTCTTAACACCGTACATCGTATAACTATTAACTGTCAAATTCACCCTGCATTGTCTTATCAATAGCCTACATGAAATGAAACGGGAGAAGATCATAAATTGCGAACAAACAAACCGTATTATAACCCAACTTACTTGTGATACGAAGGTTATCCTTAACTCACATTTTCACTACACATCAACTTACTTGTGATACGAAGGTTATCCTTTACCCCACATTTTCACCACACATCCAAATTTCAAAACTAAACACTGGCACATTTAAGAGTATTTGTTAAAATCATCCGGCAACTTTCCAGTAACTCCACCCCCAGTAAGAGGTCTATGATTTCGAAATTGATTCCGATGTCGTCTTTCTAGATCAACTGTTAAGAACTTAAGAATTGTTCTTCATATTCACTTTATATTAATGTTCGTTTTCTCTCGTGTAAGTAGCCTTGACATATTGAGCATTTAATTTTCGGACAGGTTTAATAATTAACAGCTAAAACAAAAAAATCGTCATAGTTTATTTTACTAACAACCTTAAATAAACATATTTGAATTTATTTTTTATGATTTTGGAATTTAAATATCAATTTGACAAAACTTGAAATTGATGTTAAAACGTTTTTTTGTTGAAACATAGAGTTAATACCGTTTTGGTGAATACTGATTATCATATACTTATTGAAGTGTCAAACTATTCTATTAAAAAAGACAACATGTTCACTTCTTTGAATATCATAACGACAAAGTATCACACGTAAGTCACATTGAGAGATAAATATGTCCTGACACCTTATCAATCCAAACATCCTGTGAGAGTTTGGTCTTAATTGGTTATATCTTAACAATGGATTTTTTAGATAAATTTAATTGCCACGCATTGAAAGTGTGAGATTTGCCGCTTGTTATTTCATGTCTGGAATAGCAGAACGTGTCAGACCTGTTAATTAACAACAGAGATATTTAAGAGATTAACGCCAGAGGCTATCTTTCGCCTAAACAATAAAGGACTTGAGACTTGAAACATACAGTGCAAATGTGGCAGATTGG
Organism: Cerastoderma edule; assembly: GCA_947846245.1. Taxonomy (NCBI): domain Eukaryota; kingdom Metazoa; phylum Mollusca; class Bivalvia; order Cardiida; family Cardiidae; genus Cerastoderma; species Cerastoderma edule. The sequence goes on from OX401414.1 coordinate 25,424,154, forward strand.
TGTTAATTTGCATCACGACCCTTAATCCTTGTAATGTCCGATGTCTGTTGATTGACCCTTTGTATGTGAGATAAACTGACAATAATCAATTAAATTGTAAACAAAGAGATTATGTTCAAATGTGTAAATTATAAATTAAGTGATCTTATTACTAAATGATCAATATAAATTTGTATTAATCATGTTTGAACACCTGCATTTCAGTGTGACATACGTCATTTAAACCAATATTACCAATGGCAAAAAAATAAGATGTGTGATTTAAATAATTCCGAAAAGCAGACGCTCAAGTTAAGATCGAACCCATTATCATTTGCGTTGATGAGTTCAGAGACCGTTTGCGGATATCAAATATTCATTACTTTGAATTTTCATTCAAAGACAACGGCAGATAAAAGAAACTTACTTGTTTTAATCGGTTTGTTATCATAGCAATCAACGTACATTTTCATTTTGTCTCATTTATGTACAATGGCAACGTTTCTACGATTATGTTAAAACATAAAACAAGTTTTGCAAATAAGAACAAGATGCATGATTGTATGCTTTATCGCTTGATTGGTGTTTGAAAGTGAGATTAGCTTTGTCTGGTTTAAATTGACAGTCTTGAAACCAATACATCAAGGCAAAGTGAATATTGTTGGTGTGTTTCAAATAAGGAAAATATAACGGTTACTCAATAAGTAGAATGAATTTGAAGCGTCTTCATCTGTATAAATTACTTTGAATTGAGTCCGATCATTTAAAGATCATTAAAATCATTTTTTTGGAAACGCCTAACAATGCGTAAACTTGCCGTCTTCGAAGTGAAAGTAACACAGCCTACTGTTCTTGTTTGGGGAATATATCATTTGCTTATTTGTAAAGTAAACACGGTCCAGTTAACTTATCGAAACTTTTTGCAGCTTTTATGTTCGTCGGAAAACGGGAGAAACTCGCATCCCTGCGACCAAAAGCAGAATAACACCAGAAGACCTGTCAAAATACCATATTCAATATCCAATTTATGTTTCCCAAACACAATTCAACACTTAAAATGTCCGAAATTTGTGCAAAAACACCGTCGTTACTGAGAACTAGATTCTTCTTACTGTTAGTTCATATGACTTTGAAGCACAAATGACGTCACAACAAGGGAGATAAGTCATTCACAAAAATCGATAAAGGTGAATAAAAGTAGTCAAAAACAACATTTTTCGCTTCTATATGAGAAAAAAATCATTACCTCCGTCATAACGAAACCATAACCTAATTCAAAAACGATAATTAAAGAAAATTTTGTTTATCGGGAAATTTGACCTTTAAAGATGTAGAAATGAAGTAATGATTTCTATCATTTATCAAAATATAAGTGTATTACTTTCACACCTTTTTAAAATAGATTCCACCGCTGTTTCTTTAAATTTGGAACAGTCACAAATTTCCTAACGGGAGAACAGGGCGAAGTTAAACGAATTACTTTACGAGAGATAAATGATCGGGAACATTGCGTTTGCTATATAAAGTCTCATTTATCCTCACTCTGAGACGGGCCGTTCTTTATTTAGAACCATCTATTACCGCATACGCTAACTGATTCTGAACTTAACTTGTCAATTGCCATGCATTAAAATTTCATGCAGTGCCCCCCTATGCTATGCGCTATTCTATCAAAAATCTTAGCTAAGATGCGACTCTGTCGTACGCCCTGGACTTACGACCCGCTTGCCCCCGGCTTACGTTCACCCTATCCTATTAACAGGGACGTTAGTCGCCGATCGCAGCTACGATTCGGACGTACGACCTTTGATAAAACACCCCCTCCCCTCTGATTTTTATGTTCAAAGCTTACAAATAAAAACCAAAGGTATAACCTACAACCGGATTGAGGGCGTTTAGTAAATGTCTAATCAATCAATAACGAATTAGATTTAATATACCTGTGTTTATAGACACGCAGTCGCTGTTTATTTTTTAAGAACAATCCATCGTTAAAGGGGAAGGAGTCAGACATAAATAGAGACAGAAATAGAAACAAAAAAAAAAAGAGACAGAAAGAGAGACAGGAATAGAGACAGAAATAGAGACAGACCGAAATAGAGACAGAAATAGAGATAGAAATAGAGATAGAAATAGAGACAGAAGTAGAGACAGGAATAGAGACAGAAATAGAGACAGAAACAGAGACAGAAACAGAGACAAAATTAGAGACAGAAATAGAGACAGAAATAGAGACAGAAATAGAGGCAAAAATAGAGACTGAAATAGAGGCAGTAATAGAGACAGAAATAGAGGCAGTAATAGAGACAGTAATAGAGGCAGTAATAACGACAGAAATAGAGACAGAAATAGAGACAGACAGAAATTGACCGACCGACCGACCGACCGACCGACCGACCGACCGACCGACCGACCGACCGACCGACCGACCGACCGACCGACCGACCGACCGACCGACCGACCGACCGACCGACCGACCGACCGCCCGACCGACCGACCGACCGACCGACCGACCGACCGACCGACCGACCGACCGACCGACCGACCGACCGACCGACCGACCGACCGACCGACCGACCGACCGACCGACCGACCGACCGGCCGACCGACCGACCGACCGCCCGACCGACCGACCGACCGACCGACCGACCGACCGACCGACCGACCGACCGACCGACCGACCGACCGACCGCGCGACCGACCGACCGACCGACCGACCGACCGACCGACCGACCGACCGACCGACCGACCGACCGACCGACCGACCGACCGACCGACCGACCGACCGACCGACCGGACCGACCGACCGACCGACCGACCGACCGACCGACCGACCGACCGACCGACCGACCGACCGACCGACCGACCGACCGACCGACCGACCGACCGACCCCGCGACCGACCGACCGACCGACCGACCGACCGACCGACCGACCGACCGACCGACCGACCGACCGACCGACCGACCGACCGACCGACCGACCGACCGACCGACGACCGACCGACCGACCGACCGACCGACCGACCGACCGACCGACCGACCGACCGACCGACCGACCGACCGACCGACCGACCGACCGACCGACCGACCGACCGACCGACCGACCGACCGACCGACCGACCGACCGACCGACCGACCGACCGACCGACCGACAGACAGACAGACAGATTGACAGACAGACAGATTGACAGACAGATTGACAGACAGATTGACAGACAGATTGACAGATTGACAGATTGACAGATTGACAGATTGACAGATTGACAGATTGACAGAACATATGTAAAGTTATGAAAGTGTTGCTTGCTTAAGACAAAATACAGAACTCGCTACTTGTACCGATTAACCACGGCTAAAATTGAAAAACCCATGGAACCTCCACAACTTTAATTATAAACAATGGAACCATAGTAACAAAAAACAAACAGTTAATTTGCTCATCATAAGAGAAGACAGACAAACAATTCGATACACGGAGACAGACGGCCTCGATGCAGATCAGCCAACTTAACCCTTAGAACGCTGTGTATATTTCTTAAATTTGTGTCGTCTGCTTTCTTAAATCTTAACTATCTGCTTCATTCTGATTAGGAAATATACTCAGATAAGCAAACAGGTGAGATCACAGGCCAGCCGCTAATTTACTTGGCGGCTGGCCTGGGATCTTACCTGTTTGCATAAGCATGAAGTTGGTTCCAGCAATATAAGGGTTAAGCAAACGAACGACTGTTTTGCAAATGGTTAACCCATTTATGCCCATTTTGTTTCATGTTTAAATGTTATTAGTTTAATTCGCTTTTGTAATTTACTTGGCGGCTGGCCTGGATCTAACCTGTTTGTGGTTCCAGCTCCATAAGGGTTAACATCCGCGGATCCCAACTTTCCTGTTTTCTTCCGGAACGAGGGTCTTTATATGTCTGTCATTTGCGTTGGCGGAAATAATGTCCTTAATGCACGGACTAATCGTCGTGTAGGCGGAAAGTTTCAGACGGCCCTGGGGGAAACTTCTGGCATTTAACATGATCAGACAGCGATTTGTTACCCTTTCAATGGAAAGATCTCTTTAGCGCTTTATTTTGGCTGCTTTCGAAGATCTGCCGAACGCATTACGTGTTCACATGCATAGTTGCTATTTGTTTGTGTGCCTGTATGTGTGTGTCAGTTTGTTTGTCCGTCTACCATTGTCTGTGTCTGTATGTCTTTAAATATGAATTAAAAGTATGTCCATCTGAGCGTGTTTGTGTCTCTCTGTGTGTCTGTTTTTTACTGTGTTTTGCGCATCTATATATATATATATATATACATGTGTGGGTGTGTGGGTGTGTGTGTGTGTGGGTGTGTGTGTGTGTGTGTGTGTTTGTTCCTGATTGTGCATGCGTGTCTGTTTCTGTGTGTGTATGTCTGACCGTACTGTCTGTATGTCTTTGACACACAAACACACTGACTGTTTTTCACACGAACATAACTTATCTTTGGCGATAGATGGAATAAATCTTGTCGCATTGATAATATTAAACGTACGAAACGAGACTGGTCATGTCGATGTCTCGAACCGATGGTTCTAGTATTCTAAATAGACCGCGCAACCGCGGCTAAGCCAATCAGACTCTGACCTTAGTCTGTTTAAGCAATTAAACCTCTGCTTAAGAATGTTAACCAGGTCGAAGTAGCCATCCCAGAATCCCCTATTTTGTAAGCCGGACTGGCTTTCAACTAAACTATTTAAGCTCAGGTTACAGTCCTGTCCTATGAACCCGTGAATACCGGGTTATTTTCTAAAAATATATTTTTGTGTCGTCTGCTTTCCGAAACATTAAATAACTGCTTAATTTTGATGAGGAAAGATACTCAGAGAAGCAAACTGGTTAGATCACAGGCCAGTCGCCAATTTAATTGGCGACTGGCCTGAATCTAACCTGTTTGCATAAGCATAAACTCAGTTTCAGCACTAAAAGGGTTAAGCACATCAACGACTGTTTTTGCAATTGGTTAAGGTGATGTGACTATTATAGAAAGGGTATTGCTCTTTCATGGGGAAATGATTGGCGCTGTGGACAGGAATAGACACAGGTTTGTATAATCAAAACCCCATTCGATCTATTTATAGGCCTTTGTCAAGTTCGAAGCAATATTAACGAGCTACTACTAGAATAAATGGGACATTTTCAGCCCGACGGACTCAATTTTTCGGCAAATCGCCACTCTATAAGACCAATTTTCATAAGTATATTGACTCTTTATTGCACAGTACCTCAAGTTTCTGATTTGGTAGTAAATATGCTTGAGAAACCACTGTGTCAAAATGGGAGCATTTATTCACTTTTTGTCATAACGATTGTACAAGCCTGCTGCGGTTTTGAATTTGGACTTGTCAGAAATACCTATATGGCCGTAAATGTCAAGCATTGTGCTCTTCTGGGACCGGTTAAACACGTGTTTAGGTCTGAATATTCGCCTTTCATTTTCTAATTCCAGCATACTCGTCTTATATTCCCCACAAACATGCTTGCCTTGCAATCCTATATCAATTAACGAATGATTACAGCAAGTTCTTTGAAGGGAGAGCTGTAAAAACTGTTTAAAACGTGTGGCTCCACATTTTCGCCAACAATGATTTAGTACTGTATTTCCATTTTATGAAGGTGTACATATTGGGCGATGAAATATGTTTAATAGCAACTCCAGGACTGGTGTTCTCTCCCTGACATTTCACCATGTTTCTCGACTGTGGTACATCGTTTGTACGCTAGCATGTCGCTGTCTGCTTAACTCCATCCACTTATGTTCAATGCTCAAACCTTTTATTTCTTGTCTATCGTTTGCAACCCTAAACTCTCTATTCCCTTACGATAGTGTAATGTTCCAGAATCTAGACAATCAAAACCCTTTACTATATTATATAGATCATACATTGTCATTTCTTACCACTAGGACAAAATTAGTCGAGTATATAAAACCTTTTTCTAGTCCATGTTTCTCAGCTATGCTCTTTTTAATCTGATTGCCCATAACGCGATGCTTAGCCCTTATCATGTACAATAAGCCTAAAACAGTACGAGCAAGCATTCTCCATCCCTACAAAATACACATACAGTGTATACTGTATTTCAATCTTATTTTCATAACGCAAAGGTTGCTCATTCTCTTTAACAAGAAGATTAATACACTACGAAAAAGTATATTTTTCATCTCTACATAATACACAGATTTTGATGTTATCTAACATTTCCCTGATAATGATCACAATGATCACACACAAAAAAAACATTGCGCTGCTATAGATGCATTTAGGTTTGGTTGGGGGTATACTATATCGATTTGAATCAGATTGCATGGAAAACAAAGCTTACCATGACGACAATACAGATCCCCGGGGTATAATGTCTTGATCGTGTCCAATATTGGTCACTTCTTCTCCATAGTGCAAGTTTAATGGTCGCTTGTTCGATTTTTATGACAGGAAAGAAAACGTTACTTAGCGCATTTATCACATCTTTAATTGGTTTCACCTCGTGTTGCCTTCCCATAAAAAGCTTGCAAAGTTCTCTGGGCTTCTTTTGAATAATTAAGGTGCTTGCCTTATGGAATCAAGGCACAAAGTCGTTTTCGAGTAAGCTTTTTGATCCTTTCCGGTTGATAGGGGTGTCAGTATCCGTAAGTTTTACATCTTACAGCAAAATATATATACAGTTAAACTTGTGTTAAGAGGCCAGCCTATGGGACAGAGTAAATTGGCTGTTTAAGACAGGTTGGCTGCTTAACACAAATTGATGTACACTATAAATCTAACAATGGGACTTTCTGTAGTGGCTGTTTAAGGCAAGTTGGCTGCTTAAAAGGGTGGCTGCTTAACACAAGTTAGACTGTACTGGAAGAGAAAAGTCAGGTTACCACATATGCGTCCTCAGAGTATCGCCAGTGCTGATCAACCTCAGCAAAAATAAAAAATAAAAAGATTAGCCTTAGCAAAAACAAAAACAAACAAAAAACCCACAGATTAAACTTAACAAAAAAGACTACACATGTTAGCCTTAGCAATGAACCCCAAAGATTGGCCTTAGCAAAAAAAGATCGGAAAAGCCTTAGCAAAAAAACAGCCAGAGGTCGGCCATACCAAAAAACAACCACAGGTCGGCCTTAGCAAAAAAACAATCACTGGTCAGCCATACCAAAACACAACCACAGGTCAGCCTTAGCAAAAAATAACCACAGGTCGGACTTAGCAAAAAACAACCATAGGTCAGCCATACCAAAAAAACAACCACAGGTCAGCCTTAGCAAAAAACAACCATAGGTCGGCCTTAGCAAAAAAAAAACACAGACAAGTCCGCCATACCAAAAAACAACCACAGGTCGGCCTTAGCAAAAAACAACCACAGGTCGGCCTTAGCAAAAAACAACCACAGGTCGGCCTTTGCAAAAACAACCACAGGTCAGCCATACCAAAAAACAACCACAGGTCAGCCTTAGCAAAAGACAACCACAAGTCCGCCATACCAAAAAACAACCACAGGTCGGCCATACCAAAAAACAATCACAGGTCGGCCTTAGCAAAAAACAACCACAGGTCGGCCATTCCAAAAAACAACCACAGGTCGGCCTGTGCAAAAACAACCACAGGTCGGCCTTACCGAAAAACAACCACAGTTCGGCCTTTGAAAAAAACAACCACAGGTCGGCCTTAGCAAAATACAACCACAGGTCGGCCATTGAAAACCCAACCACAGGTCGGCCTCAGCAAAAAAAACAACACAGGTCGGCATTTGCAAAAAAAAAACAACACAGGTCGGCCTTAGCAAAAACAACCACAGGTCGGCCTTAGCAAAAGACAACCACAGGTCGGCCTTAGCAAAATAAAACACAGATCGGCCTTTGCAAAAACAACCACAGGTCGGCCATTCCAAAAAACAACCATGGGTCGGCCTTCGAAAAAACAAACCACAGGTCGGCCTAAGCAAAAAACAACCACATGTCGGCCTTAGCAAAGACCAACCACAGGTCGGCCTTAGCAAAAAATAACCACAGGTCGGCCTTAGCAAAAAACAACCACAGGTCGACCTTAGCAAAAAACAACCACAGGTCGGCCTTAGCAAAAAACAACCACAGGTCGACCTTAGCAAAAAACAACCACAGGTCGGCCTTAGCAAAAAACAACCACAGGTCGGCCTTAGCAAAAAAACACAGGTCGGCCTCAGTAAAAAAAAACCAAAAACACACAGGTAAGCTTTAGCCGGCAACATAGATCAGACATACTAGATACTATAAAATAGCTTTAGCGGGCTGTGCGGCTCAGCCTTGTTCGCCTCTACATACATGTATCACCAACCAAAGTTGGGCTTAACAGATCAGCCTAGCAAAGTTTGATGATCCGCTTTTGCGGACTGCAAATATTAGACAAAGATGACTGCCGAGGTCAGCCATAGTGGACATTGCATATGAACCTTAGCGGACTGCACATAACAGCCTTATCGAACAGCACATATTAGCCTTAGGATTTGACACCGGTCGATCTTAGTCGACAAAAGCGCATGCCACCAATGAGCTTTAGCGAACAGCCTAGATCAGACTAAGTCGATGGTACCGATCAACATTAGCAGACTGCACACATCACATTTAAAGCAGAGTACATAATAGGTTTATCATACAGTGCGATAAGATTTTAAAGTACAGAATAGATCTAATTAGCATAAGCAGATGACACCAATCGACCGTAGAGTACGACACAAATCAGCTTTAGCAAACTGCACATATCAGGTTAAGCATACCGCTTTGACCATTCATAACTGCAAGGTTCAGCCTAAGCGTACAATTAAAATCAGCCCAAGAGCAGACCACCCTTAGCGAATTGCGCATGTCGAACTTAGCGTACTGTACATCTTAGTATTAGCGTACTGATCTTATCAGATTTAGTGTATTGTGGTTATCAATTTAACGTAAGTATCATTGTTAACGTGCTGCCCAGATCAACCTTACTGTACTGCAAAGATCTACCTAAGCATATTGCGCAGTACTTTGTGCAAATGACCCAGACGTAGATATGTCATTCTCCATACAGTTACAGCTTGGATCATCCGAGGTAACTGCGCAGATGAGGTATAGCGTAATGCATAGATTAAATATAGCGCACTGGACAGATAAGCCTTGTCAGTCAGTAAAGATTAGCCTGAGTGGACTGCATAGATAAGATTAAGGCGACTGCACAATCTAGCATTAGCGTTCTGCATTTATTGTAATGCACAATACAGCCTTAGCGGATTGGACAGAACAGCCTTGGTTGAAGGTACAGATCAGCATAAGTTTCGTATGGAGATCGTTCTCGGCAGACGCTGGCTCGGTGGGTTTGTTGCTTTGGGGATTTAAGTTCGTTACAACAATGTTTTCGTCATAGTGTGGCATCTAGCGAGACCAATCATTTCGACAGTTCGTCCAAATTATTGTCACCTATATGACTGAAACTCTGCCTGGAAATATCCCGGAGTTATACCCACTCCAACCAACATCCGCCTCATACGTTGAAGCATACGGGTTCGATACCTTGTAGGAGTCATGCTGTAACAATCAAAATGCAAAGTAAAAACGACCCAACCTCAACATGAATGCTGTGTAACAAGAAAATATTCCAGCTGCAAAAGTATTGCCATGGTTGAATACGAAATAACAGAAAAATTGTTAAAACGACTTTAAGTAAAAAAGCAGCAAAAACAAGCAAACCGTTATTGACTTGCGTTCACGCTGCATTAAAATGAAATCGCAGTCTTCATTTCCAATCGTGTATAATATTCAACAACGTAGGCTGGTCTTCACTCTTTAGACGCTAACAAGCGACTTTGCTTTTTCAAATAGGCCAAGAATTGACAAGCAAAATATTTTGGATCAAGATCATATCTACAAAGAAAGTTGAATCAGATTCGATACCATATATTTGTGACCTGCAATACAAATACATATTGCTCAATCGTTGAAAAAATATGGAAAACAAACGAATAGATAGTCAAATTAACAGCAGACGTAGGACTGGCATCATCAGAAGGTCACAAACACAAGAGCGCGGCGATCCAATGCATTATGGGTAAGGATTGGTTGGAGCGACAGTCGCTTGGAAGCTAGGTGCTTCCCTGAATAGATAGCTGGCAGATCGTAACAGAGTCCCCTACACTCAAGGTCTGTTTTCCAAGCTGTGGGAAACATCGTCTCTACGGTATATGAATTGATTACCTATACTCACGGACTTCGGGGCCATTAACGCGTTTTGAATAGGAGACGGACAGCAGGGGGATAACACTATATTTGAGAAATTCAAACGTAAGTTGTTTTTAGATCTATTTGATTTATTCTTAATTTTGTGAATTACTTAATCATATTTTATTGCTTTATTTCTACATGAGTTACCAGACATATTTAGAACAAATAGCTAAATAGGTATTTAAAGAATAAATTGAAAGGAAAAAAGAAAAACTGCGATTGGATTGGGCCACAAGTTATAACAACATTAGCGATTGGCCATTTCCTTCATATACAAACTTATTGACTATGAACTTGTTTAACAAACTATGTTCGGTTATGTTCATAAAATCCTTATTCATTAAATCATACTGTTAAAATTAATGTAATAATAATTATGTCAGAAACGTCACGTGGTACAAATCACAAACAAATGTATTTTGCATGCAATAAACGAGTTTCTCGTATCCTTATGAACCGGCTTGAGGAAATGAGAAAAAGAATTGTAACACAGAGAGAAATCGGGTTATTTCATTTTGACGCAACAGTTTTAACCCTCGATTACAAACAATCTATGGTTTGCTGTACCTAGAATATGTTGTCTGTCGTTGCTTTCATTATGGATCAGACACAAAATCCTACTTGAGAGAGTTTATTTTGTTTAACATTGATCTATTTCGATAACACAGCATTATTGGAGAAGAGAATCAACATTTTACGTGAAATTCACAAAGGGTTGAACGTTTAGTAAGTGAATAAGTGTTGGAACACGTCTAAACATTGACTCAGAATTTCTGAAATTTTTCGAAGTCAAAATCACATTAGTGCAAAGGCTGAGGTTTGATAGGATTGATAAATGAATGTTTAAAATGTAAAACTGATAGACTGTATAAGTACATATCATAGAACATACAGGGCAATGTATATGGAAATAGATTCTTGCAATGAGCAATTTCTATAAACCAACATCAACAATGACGTTAAGCAAACCATACTGTTTAACCATATGTTTTGGTAAATGTGGTAAAAGTGCCATATTTCTAAGCCAAGTTTAAGACGTTTTGTAGGATTTACTCTTTTTCTGATGCACTACTCTTGCATTGACATTTTCCCTTGGCTTTATGTCTAAAGAACAAAACATCAAGATAAAGCAAATCTTATTGTTGGTCCATTGTCTTGCGAGATTTTATTTTCATCCAAATTAAGACATTTCAGAGAAGACAATTTGGCTTTCAATTAGCTTAGGAATGTAATTCACAATTAGGAAAGCAATTGAATTATATAGTTCAAGATCAAATTCTGAAAAGCGTATTACAGCCGTTAAGACAAAGAAAAAACACATATTTCGATGCTGTTATAGAGTTAGAAATAATAAGCGTTAGAAAGAGATAGAGTATGGTTAAGAATGTTAAACAGGCAGACAGACAGACATACATCGAAACAAATGTACAAACATACTTAGTATCAACATATCTATTTCAGCTATGCACTTTAAAAGCAAAGTTTTCCTTTTTCATTAAATCGTCTAAATTACACTGTAAATATTTATTTATATACAATAAATCAATGGCCATTAGAGGATTCCATTTCAAAGTCGTTTAGTATGGAAACCATTGAGAAAACAAAGATACCACGGCTTCCGAAAATATCTAAAGAGAGAATTGCCAATGCTTTCAATCCTATTTAACCCCCCCCCCCCCCCCACCCCACCCCATATATTAAGTTTCACCTGTCTAAATCGAAACCAACTACAAAGGATGTTCAATAATATCATGCACTTTAATACATTTTATGTATGGTCTTGGGTAAATACCATCATGACAAGAGGATAAACTGCTCTTTATAGAAATAATCCTTTTTTCCCGGTGGTTTCTTAAAACTTACGCAGCTGCAACGCATACCCATGGTTTCTTTATTGAGCAATGTGTTGAAAAAGAGCATTGACCAACATTTGCTTGCTAAAAAGGACGTTATACGTAATAATGTCCACGATTGCTGGTAAATATTTAACTCGTTAATTGAACGGCACAAGCAACAATGACAGAGAAGTCTATTAGTCAATTTCCAAGAATACGGAGAGAGTTAAGCTCTGTAACAGAAAATGGTAGACCGTGAATTGTGTCTTGTAGCACTAGTTAGGACTAGATACTAATTTTGTTGTTGACTCTGCTCACAGTGCAACATCATAAATACATATCATGCAGAGTAAAGAAATCATATCATTCAAAGGAAAAACACGGCTAATCAGAATACAGAATACAGAAATGTACAGAGAAACCGTTGCGTTATTTATCACCCGATTTTGAAACAAGTATGCCCTTGTACGGAGCACCATCTATTTTCTGAATCGTATTCGGAATACTATAAGGTGGATGGGATTTATATATACTTTTCCTTTAACCATGTATTTATATATGTTGTATATGCACAGGTCACTTATATAAACAAATTTCTTATATTGACTTGTACGTGAAAGCATATTTGGTCATGCAAAGATGTACTACTTCTTTTACCTAGATATACAAAAATTCAATAGATGTCTTTTTTTTTTATTATTTATGTCTGACATGTATCCTCCTTTCCTTTGCTCGATATTTATTCTTTGTTGCTGGACAGATCCTTTGTTTCTATGCACCTTTAAAAAAGAAACATACGTATCCATTTTTATTTGCAATACTTGATCGTCTACCCAGCTTGACCATCCAGTATGAGCTGTTTTAGTTTGGTTCTCTTCTCGATTAGGATTAGGACATTTCATCTGAAAAACTATTAACACTATGTGAAAAACATACAACTAAAGATATGCTTCTTACATATGTTTGAAAGAAGGAAAAGAAGGAAATATTTATCTGGTAAAAAGATATAACACTACATGGCAACAAAGTAGCAATAGAAATATAAAAACGTGTATCGCAAATGCAATAATGTTGATAAACCATCAAAGCACACCAAATACCAAGGATAACACTCAAAAATGAAAAGAGATTTCCCCTTACTTTCATTATGGTCGTTCTTGATAGCTACACATTCCACGTTCAAATTCGTGTTAGTGAAGGAAAAGCGAACCATGTTGGATTCTCGCACAGATCCTGCAATTTGTTTTCGGATAAATTTCCACAACAATCTTTTAAGGTAGACCACCCCTGATGAAAAACATGTATTTCCTTTGGTTAAAGGAAAGATTGAAATGTAAATCATGAAAGTATTTATCACTTCAAAGGCATTCACCAAGCCACTTTTTTCGACGTTTGATATTGAATTTATACTTTCAAACGAATATCAATAAATTCTGTTATGAAATCCATTGATTATCAAATTTTACATTGATCTTAAAATTACATGAATGAAAGGTGTAAAATAAAAGTTTCAAACCATGAAAAATTCATATGATATAAAACTTGATTTTATAATGACCTTGGTCTATTGAATATTTAACTGTTATACTGACTTTTCGCCATGCTTTCAATCTGGGGTGGAATACCGCAAGGTCTTTCTCTTTCCATGACAAGAAAGACATCGCAATAGATCCAAAACACTGTTAGAATGATGAAAAAGCCAAATTAATGAAAATTACAAAGGCGAAGTACAAGGGTGGCAAATAAAATTGATATAAAACTTGATCTTAATAAAGCATTTGTTCTGTTAATCTTTTTTTTGTTCTGACTTCCTCCATTAGGGATGGAATACCTTAAGACAGCATCCGGGGATCATTTCAAATTTTTGGATCTACAGAAAATATTGAATAAGTCTCATTTCAAAAGCAGACAAATTACTGCGACAAATAGAATCCAATCACGGAATCTGATATTTTAAACTGAAAGGTTCGCGTATAATGATTTCTATTTCTGATTAATTGTTTTCTAAATAATACACTAGCTACAATCTTAAACGAAAACGAGCTTTCGGATATCAAACGAAATTTAATCAGCTTGAATATCTTCCTATGTCAGGACCGAAAGTATCGGGAAAAATAATGGATACGATATTTCGTATTTCTCAATTTTGGTTGGTTAACCCTTTCCCAAACAACAACGACATTTGACCACTTTGTTGCAGGCGACTTTAGAAAACATCGTGGGAAAAGGAGAAATTGCTCGTAACGAGCAATTTTTCCTTTTCTCACAATGTTTTCTGCCCTATCAAAAGAGTATTTTCCAATTCCGTCACATTTTGAAATGTCGTCTGCAAACCCCTTCAATTTGGGACAGTCGAAAACTTGTTTTTTGGGAAGGGGTTAAGATATATGAGTAAAAAACAAAGACATTGGATCGTTCTTTAAATCCAAAGCCTCGTGTACGTTCCCTGAACAAATCGGTGTTTTATGTCTAAGAGGTCTTTGTTATCGAGACTTTCAATTACGAATAACTAATAGAAAATCTCTAACAAAACGCTCCCATTTTGAAAGGCAACACTCTTTTAACGGGTTCAGACGACATATGATCCTTCAATAATATAATATTATGGAGACGTTGAATGGTTATTCGTAACCACATCGTGTCATAAACACATTTGGAGTCGACTAGTAATTATAGATTGGTGAAAACTTTAAACCATGGAATATGATACACACCTATTGATCTTCGGCTAATTAGACAAGGGGGAATCCTGAACCCTTTCCAAGAAGATAACGACATTTAACCACTTTGTTGCAGACGGGTCTGGAAAACATAGCGGAAAAAGGAGAAATTGCTCGTGACGAGCAATTAATTCTTTCCCCACAATGCTTTCTGCCTTATTAGGCGATTATTTTTCAATTTCATCACATTTCGAAATGTCGTCTGCAAACTCTCTCAATTTGAGACAGTCGAAAATTTGGTGTTTGGTAAAGAGTTAAGTTAACCGGAGATGGCTGTCTGAAATATTTGTCGTGTTACAAGGCATCAAGTTATATATATTCTACTGTATAAGGTTAACTCTGTACAAGTTTAAATAAAAGTCTGTCCTGTTCTATTTTTCTACCAAAACAAGTATCCCAACTAAATTGTCCCCACTTTGCACCGGCTGCACACTGTTCCATAATATTTCCAGATGAGTGACTGGTTCCCATACCTTACCCCAATGTCTATAGGCACTTCATCGTACGCAAAGGACAACAGGGTTCAACCGCTTTGGGGAAAGAACCGTCGTAAGGCACGTCTACCGTAGACGAAAATGATAGCTATTTTCTTAGAATATACAAGATAGGACAAACTCCCCTTGTATAAGAATTCTGTAAATATGATCATAGATATAAGCACAAAAATGCAATTTGTTGACCGGTACAAATTGTAAGCCATAGAAGAAGACAATTTAAAGAGATGGTGGTTAACTGTTACTTTGTCATTGGGGGACTAGTAAAGGCTGTTTTGGGGGTGTTGTCTTTTCTTTCTCTCTCTTCTTTTGAAAACTAAAAAACCCTTCTACTACATGTGCCTGAAATGGGTACATATTGGGGAGAAATGATAATATTGGTGTAAAAACCTTATTGCTTTTTGGTTGTTTATCTAATTTTTCTATCTTCTTTAAAACTCATCTGCTACATGTGCCTAAAATGAATACATATTGGACAGAAAAGTTAACAAAGGTGTACACGCTTTTTGCTTTTGACGTTATATTTTTGCAATTGTCTTTTAAATATTCTGCTTTAGGCGCCTTTGAATGAGTACATATAGGGGAGAATTGTTTTATAGGCTTTACTGACTTTAACCCTTAACCAAAACGCCAGATTTTTGACTGTCCAAATTAAAAGAGTTTGCAGACGACATTTCCAAATGTGATGAAGTTGTGAGATTATCTTCTGGTAGGACAGAAAACATTGTGGGAAAAGGAAAGATTGCAATTTCTCCTTTCCCACATTTTTTCCAGAGTCGCTTGCAACAAAGTGGTTTAATGCCGTTATTGATTGGTAATGGGTTAAATTCGCTCCGATAGTCGTCAACGGTTGCACATCGTGTAAAACAGTAGGGTCAGACAGAAAGCGAAACGTTGATGGTTCGTGCCAACATAATGCTTTAAAAGGTCCCCGTAAAAAGCTTCTAAGCAGATTACAAATAATCTCTCAACGTCACACTCATTTCTGCTGCAGACGACCAATAACCCTTAGAATGCTGGGTAATTTTCTAAAACTTTTGTGCCGTCTGCTTTCCAAAACCTAAAATATCTGCTTAATTTTGACGAGGAAAGATATATAGAGTATCTAACAGGTTAGATCACAGGCCAGCTGGATAAGAACGAGATTGGTTCCAGCACTATAAGGATTAATTCGATTGTTCGTTTAAATGATTCTCCATTCCCCCCTCCCCACCCCCCCAAAAAAAACCATTCCAAATCCACAAAAAAAGTATGATTTGATTCTATTTCGATTTTAATCATCGTCTGCAAACTAAATCATATTTGGAATCTTGAGAAAAAAAGATATTGTCATACATAGTATCACTCAGACACGCTTTTGTCGTTATGGGTATATAATTACGTTTACTGCAAAAGATATTTGCGACAATCTCAAACTATATGATTTCCAAGTTTTGATGTGCCAATGCTACTTAACCTTTTTATGTCACATCAACAATTAATCATGCTCACTTATATCGTTTCCAAGTTTGACTTTGTCAATACTACTTGACTTTTTTGTCAAATCACTTGGGAAAGTTATCGGCGGGTTTTGAAAATACTGTACTGTGCTGGTGAGGTAAAAAAGGCGCATGAATAGTTGTGCTGACTGCCGGTATATGACTGAAATAATGTTGAAATTAAACCAGCTTTATTGACGTACTTTTCCAGACCATGACTTTATGTGACGACTGTCCCTTTGTTTGTGTTGTTTCATTTTGGTCACATGACCTACATGTATAGTTACCAGGATGTCAAACTTCGTGATATCCATAAAGGCGTAGCCATTATCTAAGATAATTGAAAAATGTTGTAAATGTCACGATGTTTCACCTTTGGGCTGCTTCAAAAACAATCTGAAATTTGTCTGCATTAAGAAAAAGGGATCAATATCTTCTCTTCTTTCAAGGTTACTAATCCTTTCCTTATCTCAAACACTTTAAACAGGAGATCTAATACTTCTCCGGTTTTGGTAAATTTAATATATCATGAAACAACTGTCTTTATAAGTCCAATTAGGAGGATTCAATTAACATTTCAGAATCTCAAACACTTTAAGAGGCGGACTAATACTTCTCCGGTTTTGGTAGATTTAATATATTATGAAACAACTGCCATTTTAAGTCCAACTGACAGGCTTAAACTGCCATTTCAGAATCTCAAACACTTAAAGATGCGGACTACTTTTTTTCTTGATTTATTATCATATGAAACAACTGTTATGATAAGTCTAACTAACAGGCTTAAACTGCCATTTCAGAATCTCAAACACTTAAAGATGCGGACTACTTTTCTAGATTTAATATCATATGAAACAACTGTTATGATAAGTTTAACTAACAGGCTTAAACTGCCATTTCAGAATCGACGAAGTAAACCATGGCCTCTTACAATCACATTTTATCTCTAATGATGTTTCTTCGACTGAGTCTTGCAAATGAGTTTGCTGCAACACCATCAGGTGAAATCGCAAACGAGGCTGCCATTCATATTCAAACCAACGACGTGCCAGCTGAGACCAAACAGCCATGGAATCCAAAATATGAAAAAGTACATAGTGCTCTTGCACAGACCTTGAGCCTGTTAGAATTAAAGGACCAAATTGCGTTAAGTGAAAGACTACTGGCTTTGGAATTAAACTTCGATCTAGCTCTTCTTAAAGATTTCCATTATGACAAAGTCGATGACAATTCTGAAATACGAAAAGCTCTGAAAATATCACCGGGTTTCGATACAGTAGGGGAGAAAACGTTACAAAAGCAATCTCCAGGCTTGGGGTACAGCTTTGATTCGACTCAAGACATAACACCGACGTTCTTGAAAGATGTGTACACGCATGCCAAAAGGACACTTGTCAGCGGAACTGTCACTAAAACAAACGTCACGCATGGTAAAGATACTAAACTCTCTAATGCCAAACCCCTTTTCGATATGGCGATGGACGCAAGACGAAATGGTGGCAAAAAGACAGAAAAAGATCAAATTCAAAGCACTTCAAACAGAAAGAACACAGCTGATGTTGTTGACAAAATGTCGAATTCTTATATAGCCATCACAAAGGATAAAAGACTAGAGGGTAAAAACCCAATAACAATCCCACATGACGACAAAAACGTCAAAGATTCATTGAACGTCCAAAAGGTGGTAAGAAAAAGGACGTTTGGCGGAACGTCGACGTGTACGATGGATACCATACAGACGGGTATGACGTTTTCGGAGACCATCAGGACCGGTGGGGGAGATGCCGTGCTGGTGTGTCGAGGAAACGTGCTCGTCAACAAATGCGAGGGGATGTGCAACTCGAACGTGTGGCCTGACGTCAACCATTATGACGGTTACCAAAAGGTAGGCTGGTTTAGTTTTATTCGATCGATTTGATCTTTTATGGTGTTTTTAAAAGTCTTTCATATTTATCCTGTCACAAGCGCAATTTACAGGCTGATAACCGATAACGCGGTGCCGTATAACATTGCTAAATTTCCGTCAGTATATCACATGATAGCTGCGCACACACTTCCTGCTTTGTTTCACTTTGTTCGTGTTTTATTTCCACTTTCTGTTTATTTGAATCCATGGAATAAATAGAACATACAGTTGGTGTCTTTGAAAAAAGAAATGTTATCGGGCTCGGCTTTGGATCATTATCTGATTCGCCTTCGGCTCACGGGATAATATTTTAACGTCTTACTTGATCAAATTTCCGATTCATGACACATCTGTTCTCGAAATGACCTTTGTGTCTGCAATGTGTCTATCTATGCTCTCTTTATGTTCCTTAATCATGTGGACACGCTTCGGGCCCGCAATTATTTAGTGGTGAGAGACATATCAGGTGTGTTCCATCATTACATTGATAAAATAAAACATTGGGAACTTTCCAATTCGAGAGAGATATTTAAGCCAAACATGCCTAGTTCAAATTAGATCAGAATTATGCGAGTGATATTACTTAAATGACTGGTCTAATCATTACGAGATGTTATATATGCTCCTTCGATAGACGACCATCGATGCAATTATTATGTATTTCCGCCAATTGGAACTATCTATATAAAGCACATGTTTTTGAATGGTTCTATAGGTTTTTCTATAAGGCCCACACACCCCTTGGCTAAAACGGTATATGATGCTAACCTTGCTGGCTCGGTTGCTAAGAGACAAAGTTTGCAGATAATCTCTCATTTCACCAAAGGGCACGATCTCCATAATGCATGTTTAAAATGATACTATATGTTTAATCTATAGGGTGTGCACACCCTTAGCTAAAGTAATATATGATATCAAACTTATTTGATGTGAGCTTTTTTGCCAGACGACTAACGTTGAAAAATTATCTTTCTTATCACCGACAAGAAGTTCGCTTTATAACACATGCTTCAAAATGATACTATGTTTTTTTTCTATAAGGTCTGCAACCCCCTTAGCTAAATCCATACATGGCGCTAAACTTGCTTGGTTTAAGTTGTTTTGCTAGACGACAAACGCTGAAAATTATTTTTCTCGTTACCAACATGCACTATTACGAATGAATCACATACCACTTCATTGTAATATGGGTTTCCTATAAGATACGTAACCTTAACTATTCCTTTTTTATCTTATCGAAATATCTCTTCTGACACAAACAACAGTCATCTTTTCTATTGTATATAATCAATTATATTTTCTCAAAAGAGATTTCTTGTTATTTTATAAGGTTATCAGTACTTGTTCTTCGGAACACCTTTTGTTCTCCTCTGAATATTGTTTCTATCATAAATCGCGCTTCTGTAAGTGCCAATCCGATTTAATTAGATTCCCAGTGATTAAATCAGATGTTATTCAAAATAACAAATGGAAATTAAATAGCAGACAGACAACATGGGACTAAAGAAATAATTACAGCTTCAGAATGGCATAGAGGAACATTCATTAGTTTGTAACAACATCGTTCCAAGCATTATTAGCTGTATTCAAAAATAGAATATATTTGTTTACACGGAATGAGTGGATAAGTTATGTTAGTATCAGCTTTACTAGTTTGATGTGAAGTGTGCATGTCTACTGGTTACACATTATCTCGTAATCGCACCCTGAGTCAAACTCCTCACAGTAATCTCCCCTTGCTACGCTGCATCGATCACTGCCACCACAAGACTTTTCATCCAGATTTGGAAGAAATTCAAATGATGCTGTTTTGTTAAGAGATTACCGGTTATCTTAGTTAATTTAGTAACACTATCTTGTTGTATTGATTTCTGACCAGTTAAGTGGAAAAAAAAATGGTTTGTTTATAAAACAAAGAACAAATGGATTACAAATTTTTAATTTCGCCGCCATCTTGTAATGCCATTTTCGTTTCTAAGTAGGTGGTCATGTGACATTTATGATGGCAGTGATCATGCCCACAAAGGGAGATCACTGTGAGGAGTTTGACCCTGAGTAGGTAAAGGGATCCGGATGCCACATTTTCGGACGTCTTTGCCTTCTTCGTAGGAAATGTTTTGGAGGCATAATACCTATTCAACATCAACAAAGCTATGGAGTCCCGTAGGTACCAATTAAACTGTTCTCCAGAAGAAGAGACAGCGTATCACAACAATTCCATATATTCTGATCATACAGGTTTATTTAGTTTGTTGGTTAGTGTCTGACACTTTGTCAACAGTGAGTACAGTGTAGCCTCGTTTATCTGGACCCCTATTATCCGGATGTCTCGCAATCCGAACGAAATGGTAAGGGAACGGAATTATTTGACCAGTTTGTTGCAGACGACCTTTGAAAACATTGTGGGTAAAGGAGAAATTGCTCGTGACGAGCAATTTCTCCTTTTCCCACAATGTTTTCTGCCATATCAGAAGATTATTTTTGAATTTCATCACGTTTTGAAATGTCGTCTGCAAACTCTTTCAATTTGGGACGATCGACAATTTGACGTGTGCTAAAGGGTTATAAGTATACACGTGCTTACAGACCGTTTATGTCTAAATGTGTATAAGACCAGGCCCTGCTTCATTAGTCCGGATGCTTCGTTTATCCGGAAATCTTGTTGGGAACGGACGTGTTCGGATTAACGAGACATCACTGTATTTCAGTTACATTGCGATTCCTTGCCCGTAATACAAGGAGAAACAGCGCAAAATGCTTTGTCAAGCCGTGCAGGACTGTCGGCATTCTGTAAGTCAGTCGGGAGACACCTTTTAAGAAAATCCAAATCCCTTTTCCGATGGGTTCGATTCGCAGAGTTGATAGGACAATGGTTGGCGAAGTTGGATATAAAAGGTGACTTGTAGTATGACCCCTACCCATCGTAGTGTCTCTTCACTAAAGGTGATTAGCGTGCCCCTAATATGACCCATGGTGCACCTAAACGGATACAGAAAGCGTTTATCTATGGAAGAAACTTACATCGCTCTCCACGCGATATAATAAGATATCTGCATTGGTAGGCAACCGACTTCACTGTCAATCGGTTGGTACATGCACAAGGACTCGCAGTTAGGATTCTTTGGTTTAACTCCCACCCCAACACTCCCTGCCTAGTCTGGGGTCCTGGCCCATGCGTATACCCTGCATTTCATAGTGCGGGGTATACGTACGGTCAAGGCCAAGCCTACCCCCACCACAATAATCATAACTACGTGTCCCTGCCTTTGGGTATATTTGTACCGTTTCATAACCAATAACGTGGGTTTTTTTTCTTTTCTTTTAGGGTGTAGTAATGATGATGAGATTTATGATTAATCATTCATAAAAATCTTATATTTCCAGGAATGTTCGTGTTGCCGAGATTCGAGCACTCGACAAAGGGACATCACTCTATCGACATGCACGATCGGTGAAGCATCAGTTTCAGGACATTTCCTCACGCGGCCCATCGTCGAACCAGCCTCTTGCTCGTGCCTAGAATGTAGAAACTGAATCCAAATGAATTTGTTTTATAATAAAATATTTTGGTTTTTCAATGTTTCGACCGAAGCCTTCACTGAGAAAAACAATACGGTCTTAATTCTTTTTATAACGTTCAATTACAGTTATTGAAATGTAAATAGGGCCTAGACAGTAATGGTAGGTCTTATTGCATTAAAGGGACTAATTCGGATATGCGTGCTCTGGGAGTAATACACTTTAAAAGGTGATGATCGTCAAGTCATTCGGGTGTACAATGTGACTATCATTGGCAAAAGTAGGTGAAAAAAAAAACCTGTGGCGCGGTCATCTTGTTCGGACAAAAGACCGTAAACATTGGTCACGTGATCCCCCTGAGTATGAAGGGTTTCAGCCTTAACTTTGCAGAGAACTTTCTTATAAACATATAAATGTTACCAAGGTTCATGGGTTCATTTATTATATGACGCGCTTCTTCGTATCATCATCCATTTAATCGTAGGTAACGTCACAATTCTACACGGAATGTCGATCAAAAACATCCACCCTCTTACAACTCACCGGCCAATGACGCTAGGGCAAAATGATATCCTCTTATGGACAACAACCAAAAGCTAACCTTCTTATTGATTATTCAATATGAAGGTAACTATACCCTTTCCAATTATAATTTCGAATGACAAGTACTTAGGTTTAAATAGGCTCGTCTGCACTAACTACATAAGACTATTTGAGAATCATGTGCAACTCAAGATAAACACATAAAGCATGAGAAAACATGTGCAAGTCGAGATTAACACATAAAGCATGAGAAAACATGTGCAAGTCAAGATAAACACATAAAGCATTAGAAAACACGCGTGCAAGTCAAGATAAACACATAAAGCATGAGAAAACATGTGCAAGTCAAGATAATCACATAAAGCATGAGAAAACATGTGCAAGTCAAGATAAACACATAAAGCATGAGAAAACATGTGCAAGTCAAGATAAACACATAAAGCATGAGAAAACATACCATTACCTAAGTATTACTGAAAGACTATTACCTGGTAAGTAGAACTAATAAAAGTTGACCTGGTTACATATATTTGATAAATATTCCCTTTAGAACAAACTTTAAACACAGTTTGGAAACAAGTAAGAACAATGGTCTACATTAGGAGGTATATCATAGTGTTTTGACCCTTTGCCAAACGTTGAATTTTCGACTCTCCCAAATTGGTTCAGTTTACAGACGACATTTCAAAATGTGATGAAATTGAAAAAAATCATCTTCTGATAGGGCAGAAAACATTGGGGGGGGAAAGGAGAAATTGCTCATTATTCCAGAGTCGTCTGCAACAAATCGGTCAAATGTCGTTATTGTTTAGTAATGTGTTTAACACAAACTTTGAGGGGAAAAACTATTGAACGAAACATGTTATGTGGGTACTCATTTGAAGCGTCTTGGTGAGACAAACAGCCATAGCCTAGCACTTCGGAATCCCTGGAAAGCCATGATGTAACTGAAATATGGTTGACAAGGCTTCAAGTCTTATAAAAAGAGAAATAAAGAAGCTAGGTGTGGGAACGCTCCTCATATCTGAACATGTGGAGATGATGATAACATCTAATTTTTCACTGGGGCATCCCCACATTTCTAATGTTTAGAAACGCAGAATTCGAAAATGATAAATTATCCAAAAAGAAAAAGAGAAATAAGTTCATATTAGGTATGCCGATGTCAGGGTGCAATGGTGGTATTTCCCATCTCGAATAAAGCTTTCATAGCTCAAGCTAAAGCCATGCATAAACAACGTTCGTTTCATGTTTCTAACGCACGTATGACTGTTGATACGGGCTTTTTACAAGCAGACGACTTTTGAAACGTTAAAACATTGTTTCACACGGAAACATGTGTGGGATATTTGTTCTCATTTACATCAATTAGTTTTAGAAAGAAAACAAATATTATCGTACCAAAAAATAACCCAACAACTAATATTGATGATATAATTAAACAATGCAAAAACCTACAGTTTCAGACGGTCAATTTTGCCTTTTGCCTTTTGCCTTTTCAATATTGACTTTTTTTGTTCTGTTTACAATTATATTCTTACTTCAAATTGATCCATAACTTGTCGCCAGGTGTCTATCCTGTTTCAGATTTTTAAAATCCCAACGGCTCTCAAATTACAACAATAAAAAAACAATTCTTACTCACGATTTGTGTTTTCTATTTCATTCCAACATACTATTAATGAAACGTCATCAGAAGTTCAGAACCACACATAAAAGAAAATATCTCCGTAAACATGGCTTAAAACTAGGAATGGAAAGGATAGTGAAATCACTATTCGAATATTCGGTAACTACTATTCGAAAATATTCGAACATTCGATTTTATACTTAGTTTAAATGTCCGAATGCCTTGCATGTCCGAATAAAGCATATTCAACCTGTGTCTGCTTAAACCTGCTGACATATTTAGCGATGTTAACATGTGTGTGTGTGTGTGATGACAAAGCTATACAGACTATTTTTGTTGCAAACCAAATGTGTTTTAAGTTAAAACACATTGAATTTGCAACCAAAACATCGATATCCTCATGAAATGTAGCCGTCCGTTATTCGTAGCACGAAAGCTAAACCAAGTGATATGTCGCTATTCGATGCGAAAAACACGTCCCCAATGCCTTATGGACATATCATCATCGCTATCACCTGATTTACGAGAAGACATCACCATACAGACTGAGAATCTTTGGCCATCCAACATTTCTATGATATCATAGTTGATTTACAATAGAACAACAGTATCATTACATATTCACCAGCCAACATATTTATAGAAACTGATAAAGAGTTACTTCTGATTTTATTGCATCGATTGCAAAACAAGTTCTTGCAACTTAGATTAGATTAATTACGCACGATTCCGCTTCCTGAATATATAACACGTACTCGAGCCAAATGGGAATTAATGAAAGGGTTGCAGAGCAGGCCCCGCTACTCATGGATTTCGAACCCACGTCCCTCGTGTCCCGAAACCGACGCTGGACCACTGTTTTCCATAATATGTAAGCATTGCAGGATATACCATCATCTTTATTTACTTATCTACAAAACAACATTGCAACAGGCTTACCATAACAGTGCTGGAACCGACTTCAAGCTTTTGCAAACAGCTTAGATCCAGGCTTGCCGCAAAGTAGATTGGCGGCTGGCCTGTGATCTGACCTGTTTGCTACTCTGATTATCTTTCCACATAAAAAAAATAAGCACATGTTTAAGGTTTTGGAAAGCAGGCGATACATAATCTACTTTTAGAAAATTACCCAGCATTCTAAGGGCTAACATACAAGCTAACCTCGTGATCAATTGAACCTATGAGAGTGGTTGGAGATTTGTTGTTTCTTTGATTACTATACAATAATGGGGTATGTTGCTTCAAAATCTTTGGCCAATGATTCACTTGTTGTGAGGTCTAATAAAGCCAATGTGACGGGAAAAATACAGAAACAGTCGTTTAAATAATATTTTCTTTTATCACAATGGTAAGGAGATTGTACTTTTTACTCGAGGTCCTCGGGTCATTCCCACAGGCGCCTCTAATTGTCTTGTGAAAGTCTTTTGGAAAGACATACCAGAGCCTCTGCCTAGTATTGGTGAATCACAGAAAACCTGAAATATACACGGAACTTGACGGTTTAGACACGGTTACAAACCCATACAGATAATAAAAAAGGTGGTTTTTAGCAGCTGTATGTAACAGCTAATGACATAAGATATTAAAATAGTATACAGTATATTGTGTGGCTTTAATTGAAGACAAAGTTATTAATGCCTCTAGGTTTAGTATATATACATGTTTTAGCAACATATATTTCAAACAATATGACGCCAATGACAGTTGATATAAACAAAATATAACAGAGAACAGTCAGAAACGAACATTCGTCACTCTTCCCACAGAGTCAATACGGAATACAATACGAATAAATGAACGAATATATGAACATATGATAAAATAGTCAAGATCATCAAGAGCAATAATGTTTATGTCCAGACGTAGATGTTTTACTTTGTTTTCAACAATGCTAACCTAATGGTAATGCTCATCTGGAATTATCGAGTTACCAGGGTACCATGTGATAAATAAGTACTCTCAGTACTTTGATGTTGTGTGTTTATTATCCTATGGCAATTCTAACGAATGCTCTCCTTTTCAGGAAACAAAGAAACGTCTTGAAAATGGAGAATTTAAGAATGCGCGCATGTTTCGGCTAACTATTTTTTCCTGTTTTCACACACTTTTCAATTATGGTTGACATACTGAGCTCATTTAGAAATAAAGTGAAGACATTGATATTCAAATCGGATAGTGATGGACCACGAGTTAACTCTGGCATTAAAAGAAAACGACCTTTCCAAGAGGGGTAGAGTGAACTTTTTGAATTATTTTGACACCTTTCACACATTTTTTTTTCAGAATCTGAAACGAAAAACTTGTGTAGCCGAGACGGCTTTTCATTTTGTTTGACACATATTTTAGCTACATGATAGAGATAGAGTCAACTTTGTATCTGCATGAAAAAGCCAAAGTTTTTTATTTGCTTGTGTTTTATGATAAGCATTTAAATTTTAATGTTTTCGATATGCCGTTTTTCAAGATGGTTTTATGCTAGTTGGTTAACAAACATTTCATGTTTTGTAAAAGCAAAATGGCATTTCTTTGATCTTTGCAATGAATGGAAAGATGGCTGTTTCCTCTAGTTAGGGTTGTATTTTAAATTTCAAATTCATTATTTTTTTAAAATGCTCTTTATGTCAGGGCTCACCCTGGCTTACTTAGTCAAATAATTCAATGTGAAGATTGCTTGTTATTTTCTGATGGGGCAATCTAACGTCGAGTAACAATCAACCGTGTCCGGTTGTTTACACATAATGTTGGCCTGCTTTATACACACCTTGGGCATTATTTGACGCGGGGAAAACAATTATCAGATTAATTTGGCGTTTTCAGAGATACTGTTAAGTGTGTCAAAAGATATAACTGTCTGTAATATCCGGACAGGTTGAAAAAGGTAAAGTTTAATATAAAAAAACATGTGCCAACCAATTTCGCCAAATCTGGAAATCTTTCGCCAGAATGGAAAATACACGCATTTGGCAACCAACCACGTGAGCCCTGTATGTTTTGATCAAAATCAATTATGTTCTCTTAGTATGGAATCAATAGTTAAAAGAGAGGTTTTTTTTTCACCAAGATGACATTTAAAAAGTATCCCATGCATAAAAATATTCATGGTATGGTCGGTGGTAAATTATTTTACATATATTACTGCCGATACGGCCAATTGAAACTTAAGTGTTACTCACTTTATACTTCACGGTATAGTGCTTCAAAAGTTTTGGCATTAACAGAGATAAGTAGATCAAAATCAGATTTTGTCACTACTGTTATTGCCAAAACATATGCAAAATAATCCTGAAACATACTTTATTGGAACACAGAAATTAAAGATTTTATTTTTTCATTTTGATAGTCCCGATGTGGATGAAGATGTTCAATGTATATCAGTGAAAAAACCAAGACTACAGAATAAAAAAAGCAGCAATTGTAAGTATCTACATACAATTTTTTTTTATATAACAGATTGCACAGCTGTACAAATATAATTGATTTCTAAGATGATATTGTTAATATTGCTGATTCCAGTCAGTTTATCGTTAGATATAGGAGTTTTTAACATTGGTGCTTAGTTTACCTTGTGAAGTATGCAAATGATAACACACATATTAAGAATGTTATATTGATTTCACTGGTTGCTTTTAGGGTTATCTAGATTGACTTATCTTGGTTAGTATGCATGTAGTATGATTTGGGAGTGTCACTATGCCCGTTTTTAGATATCAAAACAAACTAAGGACTAATGCATATAGCAAATTAATTGTTGAATGTCTCTATCTTTAACAAATGAGTTAGTTCTAGCTGTTTTTGCAATACGTTACTTCTACTATTCTTACCTGTCATATTTTGAAAACTACAAGACAAATCCTCTCTCGTGGATATCCATAAGAATTGATTTGTCATGGCAATTCTAATTGTACAAAAATATCTTAAAAGAGAAGCAACACAGCTGGGGAAAATATTCTCTCACCTGGATCTATTATTTCTCATTTCAGTATTCAATAAGTTCTTTAATACCAACCTAGTGCAGAGCATGTCAGACTGGGTGCAGAAAAAGACCCCAAACTTTGCGGTATGGAGGTCAGTACCGACAGACAGTAAGGGTCTGAAGGGAAATGGACTTGATTCAAGGCGCAGGTCCGAATTATCCTCTAAAACTGATAGTAATGGGGGATCTCATCATAGGTAGGTATGAGCAGACTTCCAGGTATACTCTGAGATCCCCAGTAGGACCAAACTTAACACTTTCTTATTTGTCTTTGTAAACATCTGTCAGATCAAAAAGGGTCTCTGTCAGACTTCAGGGATTTCAGTCAGGAAAGGGCCTACAAAGTTTCGTGGAGTCTGTATGAGATATTTTCGAAAGAGAGAATAAATCTATAAAAAAACGATATTGAAATGGCTTAATTCTTTTGCCTTTGACTAAAACTCTGATTCACTCACTATTTTTTAAAGCTTCTGCTCAGTCCTCTTAGCTCGGTCAAATTGTTAAATGAGTGTTGTTTTGATACCAGATGAAAAGTTGAATAAATTAGAGTCAAATAGTTATGGTAAAACAAATTTTGAGAGGAACTAGTTTTTTTTGCTTCAAAAGTCATATTTTTCTTTTCATTATAGATTTCAGAAGGTAGACATGCCTGGAATGTATACAAAAGGAAGTTGGCCCGTTGTTGAGAGGCATATGCCTGATGTAAGTACAGATCATAAATAGGAGCCTTGTAAAACAATTAAATAACTTTCTGGTATGCTTGTTTAACTGGTTCCTTTAACTCAATGGAGCTACACAAGCTACTTATGCATAAAGAATAGATGGTTGGTGTCAGGAACCAGAAGCTTTGGAAAATAATACGGTGAGCCAAATGCAAATAGGATGATGATTTGAAGCAGAGCTAGATAACATTTCCTTTTCAGACACCAACCATTTATTCGATATATCCTGTACCTATATAAACTCAAATAAACAAACAAAGATGAATATTAAACCCACAAAAAAGGAAACAAATTGGAAAACGAATTTTGACAGGTGTGCACAGCTATCACGTGATCTAGTGATGGATATCAAGAATGGTATATGGCACCCTGTTATCGGTCTGTATATTACCCTGGTGACAAGGTAAAAAATTATTGTATAGCCCTCTGCATTTTCTGCCATATGTACTAGCTCCATGCTCAATAATACCTTACTTTGTCACATCATTCTGCAGTCCTTATGCTTCAGAAACCACTGTTGCAAGCAACGGTATAAGTTGTACCCAGTATAAGTTGTACCCAGTACCCAGTATAAGTTGTACCCAGTATAAGTTGTACCCAGTATAAGTTGTACCCAGTATAAGTTGTACCCAGTATAAGTTGTACCCAGTATAAGTTGTACCTTATAAGCAATGTATTCTATTGTCACATGTGTCTCTTTCTGAATAAAGAGTCATTTTGTTCAAACTATTTTTTGTCTTCTGTTTTTGCTTTAACTACTTCCAAATTCTCATAGGGTGGACATGATTCTAATTGCAAGAACTTTCTAAAGTATTGGACTACATCTTTTCTGTTGTTCATAGAAAAAGTGTTTAATATATGATTTTGTTGGATTCAAATTTTGAACGCCTTAATTGAATGACAGCCCCATTTCTTTATCCTTTAGGGACTTTGTAGAAGGGGTCTTCATAGCCATGCTGTGAAATCAACTCTTGTACAGACAGATACTCTATCAGGTATGTGTATCATTTAACTTTTTCACTACCAATATTGCTGATCAGCTACTTACTGTGGAGTGGCAAATTTGTCCATTTGTGACTGAAATATGGGGTTTGTTTCTTAATTGATTGTTACCATAGTTTGTGACATGCCGTCTAGGTTATTGTCATCAAAGGTATTCTGATCAGACTGTGCTTCAATAAGTATGTTTTATACAACACAATTTTTGTGCAATCTTTGTTTGAAATTTTCAACTAAATTTATGTTGCTTTAAACAGATACAGCTTTTTTCAGTGATTTCAAGGAATTTAATTGGCATTGAAGTTTTTGTTTACCAAGACATTTGGAAGCAAAAAAGTTAAGTCATTTCTTCATTTGAAACTTTGTGTCTGATCCAAATTAAAGATAACTGTGCTTGAGTTTGAATGGATAAAGGGTCCTGGATTTCTCAGTGGTCAAGGTTGCAGTCTCAGAATTAAGACTTTGGTGGTTGATGGTTTTAGCCCCGCTGGTACATCTAGTTTTCCAGGGAGTAGCCTTATCCTAACAATGGGGATTCCAGGAAACCCATAACATAACTGAAGGTTTAATCAGAAAATTTGCTTGGTGAATGTCTTTGAAGTGATTAATAATTTCATGACTTACATTTCAATTTATTCTTTACTGAAAGCGAATACAAGATTTCCATCAAGGCTTGAATACCTTTAAGCTTAGAAAAGTTTTTTGATCAGAAATGATCATCAGCATTTGGCAATTCTGGAGACTGTTTATGCAAATTAAAGAATGTTTAATGTATTATTCTATTTATTCATCTTTTACTTTCGTTTTACCTTCTTGATTTTTACATCTACATTCAGATCATCAATCTGAAGATCTACCTCCCACAAAAGGTATCAGAAGCAAGTTCAATAGACTCTTCAAAACGAGAAATCAACACAAGTTTTCAGCTGGTGAGGTAAGTGGCAAGGCCAGGGAAGAGCAGACTGTATGATTTTCTTTGTATAAAGATTTGCATTCAAACATACGAGGTTTCCCCACTGGTTAATGTTGAAGGCAAACAACAAATAATAAATAAGAAAAAAAACCTTTTATTATATATTAAAGGGGTTGTTTTCTCTTGATTTATGCCAATTTAGCAGACAAATTGACCAATTGACATGGGTTCATTCACCTCATTTACTCCCTATGCAGCAAAAACCAGATGCTAGGCAGTCAAAAAATCGCTATGGAATGATAAAGCAGTTCAATTATATCACAAACCTCTTTAAATTAGTAGTCAGATTTTTGTTCAAAAGTCATTAACCTACAATTACATAGTACGGTCTCAATGATCAATATACAGTGAACCCTCGTTTATCCGGATCCCGATTATCCGGATGTCTCGCAATCTGAACAAAATTGTAAGGGACGGAATTGTTGGACCAGTTTATTGCAGACGACTTTTGAAAACATTGTGGGTAAAGGAGAAATTGCTCGTGACGAGCAATTTCTCCTTTTCCCACAATGGTTTCTGCCATATCAGAAGGTTATCTTTGAATTTCATCACATTTTGATATGTCTTCTGCAAACTCTTTCAATTTGGGACGGTCGACAATTTGGCGTTTGCTAAAGGGTTATAACTATACACCGCTCATACAGACCGTTTATGTCTTAATGTGAATAAGAACATACTCTGCTTCATTAGTCTGGATTATTCGGTAAAACGGACATTTTGTTGGGAACGGGCGTGTTCGGATAAACGAGGGTTCACTGTAGAACCCTGTGTTTAAGGGTAATCTGATTATTATGATATAACTAAGATATTGTTCTCAAATCAAACCAATCCTAGCTGCAGGACTGTTGAAGGGTCGTTGGTGGCCCAGTGATTAAGTGGGCAGACTTTTAAATTTGAGGGTCCTGAGTTCGAGCCCGACTGACACCTCTGGTTTCATTGGATTTACCATAATGCAAATCACTTCAGAGTGCAAGCCTAGTACCGGTGATTTCAGGAAAGCTGTTACATAACTGAAAAATTGTTGATACAGCGATAAACACCACCTTACAAAAGGACTGTCAAAGAAAGACTTTCAAGGGTTCTGTGCAATCTAAAGTAACTCCTTCACAGTGGTGAAGGAATTTATAGTGCTCGTTTACTGAACCCACAAGTCATGTTCTTAGTTATTGATGAAAAACAGCATTTTCATCCATCATTTAACTGCTCCTCTGAATTTCAGAGTGTTCGCCTCGGGGACAAAGAGCGATACCAGCAATTACTTCAACAATTCACAACAGTACCTCTCGAGCCTCTGGAACTCTCCCAACCTGTAGACATACAGGAACCTATCGTTGTACCGAAGCTACCAAGGTAGGTTATTGCTTGCTGAGCTTTTTTGTGTTATATTACGAGGGTCCATCAAAGGCACCTGTCCAATTGGAAATTTCTTCAAAATCATGCACTTTTCCCAAGAATTTAAAGTCAATGCCAGTTTTTGGTTTCAAAATTCAGCAATATCGGGGGTCTATTAAAGGGAAGCAGAAGGGGCCCCCGTGGCGTAGTGGTTAGAGTACAGAACTTGAAATCACATGGCCCCTCTCCACTTGGGTTCTAATCCTGAGAGGGATATGGATTTTCTTGAGAGGCAGTCTCCCGACTGACTTACAGAATGCCGATGGTTCTACCTGCCTTGACCAGCCCTAAAATATGGGCAGTTGAGTATAGGGTCTTCCTCCATCATTAAGAGTCGGGCATCACTACATAACTGAAATAATGTTGATGTGATGTAAAACCCATATAAAAAAAAATATTAAAGTGAAGCAGAGAGGTATCCACAACCTTGTTGGAGTACAGAACTTGAAATCACTTGATCTTCATTGCATAGGTTCAATTTATGGTGATGTTGAATCAAATCTAATATGTATGATGAATATGAGGTAATGGAAAGCAAAAAAGAAGTGAGTCATGTCAATATGCCTGAGAACATTTATGGGCATGGCAACCAACACAATTTGGTTTGTCAAGTAATTGAGTTAATCTTATACACTGATGGAATTCGTCTGTCTTAATTGCAGCTCAAATTATTAAAGTTGCAAAGATATTGTGATCAGGCAATATAGTATATACTATAATTGATAGCTCCATTTTTCCTTGAACAACACCTAAAAAGAGTTTTGAGTAAAGTAATTGATTGTGTTGACTGTTATATTTGTTTGTTTTAGATTTTTTTGCAATAGAAACGACAGCATTCTTGGATCTAATCTCAGCACATTGCCGATAAAAGACAACAAACCTCCAGATAAACCAAAGATCAAAGTTCACCCAAGCTCCAGACCACCTCCTCGAGCAAAAGTTAATGGTATGTGTTAAATGTGAATTAGAGATTGTTCATTTAAATGTGTAGTGGGAAAAGGAAGCATTTTTAGATTAAAACTAAAGCAACCTTTGATGTTATACATACAATATTCTATTTAACTGTGCATTTGGAGGCAGGGAAGGCTTTTGAAAAAAGTTAAGATTTAAAGCATTTGTCAAATTTATGTGTAAATACAAGTGAGGGCTTTCTATTTAAATTTGTGTGAAGTGGCAGGGAGGGCTCTAATTATTAAGATTTAAAGCAGCCGTCAATGTTATGAATGAAATTTGAGTGGGGGCTTTTCCATTTAAATGTGTGCTTGGAGCAGGGGAGGCTTTGAAAAGGAAGATTTAAAACAACAGTCAATTTGATTGGGGCTTTTCCATTTAAATGTGTATATGAGGGTAAGAAAGCTGTTTGGAATTCAGATTTTAAATCAAAATCAATGGTATTTGTGAAGTAGGAACTATCCTTTAAATTTATTTTCGGGCAAGGAAGCCTTTTCAAAATTTATATTTGAACATGGTTCACAAATTGCATGATGTGTTAGATTTTTATTTGTAAATGATGGTAGACATCATTGTGTCAAAAGAAGAAATTACCCATCATAAGCAATTTCTTCTTTTGCATGATTGATTTGAAGATTTATGGTGTGTTTTAACAAGTATATTTAAACAAAAGATTAAGGACAATTTTGGTTGTATATAGTTATTTCACCTTCTGAATGTTGGATTTCTTAACTGGTTGCAGATAATAATTCTCAGAAATAATGTTGAAGCAAATGAAATCTTTGATAACATTGCTGTTGTGTCCTGACAGCCCTTGTCATTGATTAAACACTTGTATATACATTTCAGGGTCTACAATTGATGACTCTGTCATCCTAATCACAGACATATCAGCCATTCCTGGAGACAGTTCCGCCAAGAAACTTTCAAATTTTAGTCAACAGAAAGTCATAGGTAGGTTTTCTAAACTGTTCTAGGATATATTCTTTTTGGGTTGAACTCGCCCTTGTGAAAATATTCATTAAATAACTTTTGTCTTATTCAATCACTTTTCTTCCACCAACCATTTTTTAAGTGAATTAATTTACAATTGGTTAATTTGCAGAATAGTTTTACCTGGCTTGACAAACCTTTATAAGTATTGAGGTATGAAGTCTTCCTTTATCATTATGAGCTGGGTATTGTGACTTAATAGAAATAATGTTGCTTGTGATTTTCCATATGAATAAAATGGGTAACATTTTTTCGTTTGAGCAGCTACCGTAATTAGTTTTAGTGCCTTATTTGACAGTTGTTTTGTCTTTGGACCCATGAATTTTAATTTCTATTGACTGATAAAACTACATCATATACTGTACAAAAGCAACACAGATGTACAAAGTTTGATGCTATCAAAATTGACATATCAGTTATTAAAAGACATGGAATATTGTCTTCAAATTATAAGGAATTACAATATATACTTACTTTTATGAACTTCCCTCAGCTGCAATTTTTCTTGTGCCAGTATAATATTTTCTGATAAAGTTGAATTATATTTGACCTAACTAAATCAGTCATAGTTTAGGCTTATCAGCTTTTTCAGATATTGCAACAAGTAGACAAGTCTACATATATTGTACTTTATTTTTGACATTCATGTACTAGTACAAATCAGAACTTGTTTATTTCTTTATATTGCCACTGACCCAAGAATACAGTAATGGATTGTCCTTAATGATGAGGGTCATGCGTTGTGTTTTTATTTTATTTAAGATTTAACGGAAGATGACGATCTCCAAATTGTATCAGAAGAAAGGTAATTTCTATCAATTAAAAGTATTCCCTTCTACCCTGTCATATTTCAACCCTTCCCAACCCATTGGGGAGATTTCTCGAAAGTGTGGGGTTGGTACCACAATCGAAAATTCTGGCTGAATTCAGAGTACTCAGACAAACCAATGTTATCAGTTATATTTATATGCATAATCAAAATATTACAGATGTTACATTCTATCATTAGATTCTCTGTGCTTATGGATTGATTTTTTCCTGTTACTGCTGAAAATAATTATATTGAGTAGATAAAAAGTTATAGGTATATTTGATTAAAGTGGAACACAAATAGCAATTAAGTTTTAATAACCAAGATGCATTTTGTCCACTGAAATGTTGTTGTAGTTGTTTGAAAAGAGATATATAGTTGAATTGTAATGGTTCTCTAAACATTTCTTCCAATTCATTAGTATTATTATTTGTAGATATTTTTTCAATGTCACTCGAATTTAATTTGGTTTGGTCTTGGGGGCATGGTGGCCTTGTGGTACAGAACTTGAAAGCATATGGCCACTCTCCATATGGGGTCAAATCTTGATGACAGCATTTGAATTTTGATAAGAGGTAATATTTCATCAAAATCACTGAATGCTGATGGTTCTTCCCGGCTTTACCTGCTCTTAAAAGTAAGGTATGGCTCTTCTTCCATCATTATGAGACTGGTATCTCAAAATAAGTAAAGTACTGTTTGGTAGGGGCCTCCATGGCCTAGTGGTTAGAGTACAGAACTTGAAATCACATGGCCCCTCTCCGCGTGGGTTCAAATCCCGAGAGGGATATGGATTTTCATGAGAGGCCGTCTCCCGACTGACTTTCGGAATGTCGATGGTTCTACCCGTCTTGACCAGCCCTTGTGGGCAGTTGAGTATGGGGTCTTCCTCCATCATTAATAGTCGGGCATCGCTACAACACTGAAATAATGTTGATGTGATGTAAAACCCATATATAAAGACTGTTTGGTGTTATAATAGCCTAGTGATAGGGATAATGTGTCTTGCTTTAGATAGTGTTCTCTTAAATGCATCTAAAATGTATTTTTGGCATGAATGAAAATAAGAAAAAATTAAAAAGAAGAATTGAATCATCAAAACTGCTTTAATATTTCCTTTCACTTTAGCAGCATAACTTATTTCTTATTTTATGATTCAATTGGTGAAAATTGTGACCCTATCTTTGAGGACCTTTGTAAGGTAGTAGTAAGTATTCCTTGTTTATGTTTGCAGACCAATTGGTATGGAAAGAAGACAGTCTGGTTTGTCTCTTAATAGAGCAAAATCACCGTCCCTGGAATACAGGGAGTCTAAGTTCATGTCTGAAGATTGGATTCAAGATTTGTAAGTTATCTTAAGTCATTGAACACTCCTTACTGATAGCAATGATATTTTTCCTTATATATTTGGTACAGTTAAACGGACCCAGTCCCAATCAAATTAACTGACTATTTATCCCAAGTTCCCAATAAAGCTTATGCTTGAATAAGGTATTCTGAAAAATTTCTACTTTTAGATTTTTTCCCAATTTGTCAGGTACCAGATCAATTCCCAACATTCAGAGAAAAATCACTGTTAAGTAATGATCTAGTCCACCCTCAACTGATACAGACAATCTTGAACATTTTTGTTAGTAGTTAGAAAACTTAGAGCAAAAGGGAGAAATTTCTTTTTATGAGTAAATTATCCATTTAAGACAATGATTTTAATCTGTATTCATTGATGATACAGGATTTCATTGATGACTTTTGACAGATACTCTTAATTGCATGAGTTGCAAATTGGTCAACTAAGATAAGAGGTTAATGCGAAAGTTAAGACACAATACAACCTTTATTTTGTTGAAAGAATTTATTATTTAAAAAATTGAATTTCTTCAAATGGTCATCATTCCTTTCCACCGAGATGACCAAAAAGTAGCTTGCTTTCATTGTAAACTGGATAAAAGAGGAAGTGCTATGATAGGGAAGTGTCCTGTGAAGCCCAGTGGTTTAAGTTGGCGGGCTTAGAACCTGGGGGTCCTAAGTTTGAGCTCCATAGACACCTCTGGTTTCGTGGGAGTGACCTTTGGTAAGTCCATTCAGAGCCCTAGCCTAGTACTGGTTGATCCAGGAATGCTGTAACATAACTGAAAAATTGTTGATACAGAGTTAAACATCATACTAAAGCTATGAATTGGAAAGAATCTTCCAGCTCAAAAAGGGGCAATTATCGATATGTCTAGCTGAAATGTTGATGAATATGGGAGTGAATCACAAACACCCTTATCATTACAGGAATAATACATATGGCGCCAAGTCCCGAGAAAGACAGAGAAAGATTGCTGAAGAGGAAATCCGAACAAAAATTTTGGCAGAAGAGGTATTTATTCTCTTTTCCTTTTTAATTTTTGCAATATGAAGCATAAAAACATATGATTTCTGTTTGCTGAACTGTTCAAATCATTTGTGACTAGATGGGTACTAGATGCTTAGTTCTTTTTTCAACACTTTACATAAAATTCTACCCAAATATAAAGTTATGTATTGACAATAGTCTTATGCAATAATATGGAATTGAAAAAAAAAAAGATAAAGTTAACATTAGAAGCAGTATTGAAATGCTGCAGCAGCACTCTTGTACATAAACATAGCTTGCTTTATAGCTTCCATGTATACCAACGTTTCGTATCATTTGCTATATATAGAGACGGAGAGACGAAATTGAATTGGAAAGAAAGATAAAGCAGCAGATGCGGATCTTTGCCAAAGAACAAGGGGTGATAGAGGAACCAGAGGCAATCGAAATTGAAAGTTCTTCAGAGGAAGAAATGGAAGAAAATGTGGAAGAGACTTTGCCAGGTGACTTTCTCTTTCCTTATGGCTTAAACTTGATATTTAACCCAGGGTTTTTATTAATTTTGGAGTAAAAGGCCAACTTTCAATTTGAGGAGGCCAATAAAGCACTAAACAGAAATTACGTGTTACTTATGACCACCTATCATAATTTTTGTTATCTGAGCCGACCAAAAAGTAATTTGAAGTGGTCAAATTGGCTGGCAGCTGGCTTTTAATGACAACCCTGTTATCGCTTGGAATGCTAGCTAATGTTCTACAATAAGAATTTTTGTGTCGTCTGCTTTCCAAAACCTTAATTATCTGCTAAATGTTGTTGAGGAAAGATGCCCAGAGTGGCAAAAAGGTAAGATCACAGGCCAGCCGCCAAGTATTTGGCAGCTGGCTTGGATCGAACCTGTTTGCATAAGCATGAAGTCAGTTCCAGCATTTTAAAATTGATCTTGAAGAATTCAGCTGTTTTGTGTAGTATTAGTTGTCGAAATTGTCCTAACATTTTAAATGAAAGTAAAGATGTAAGTGATTAATTTGGGGTCTTCCTCCATCATTAAGAGTCGGACACTGCTACATAATTCAAATAATGAAGATGTGATGTAAAACCCATATGAATAAATAAATAAATTGTTTTTCTCTCTAGAATTGACAAAAGAAATGGAGAACAGGATCAACAACAGTTTACGGGGAGGCTCTTCTAGCGAAGTGTTGGTGGACAAGTTCCGGCTACAAATTACCCGGGCCGACATTGCCACCCTATCAGGCTTGAATTGGTTAAATGATGAGGTAAACAGAGCTAATATAGGTCCATTGCGCCATTTTGCGATGTTTATGTTTCAATCGATCAATACCATACCTGAGATAAGTGGTTCTTCCCTGAGGTACCTACCATTGCAATTAGTTTATTTCACCTGTTTTCATTTTTATACGCGTCGCGCGCATGCGCGAAGGCGTATATAGTGATCGTATGGAATCCTTCTTTACCTATAGGGGCTTAATCACTGCCGAGAGTAAGAAAGTAGTTCCAACTTCTATGTTGATTGTAATCTGTCTATAACTGCGTGAATTCTTATCAAATTAAATCGTCATTTTGTTAAATAACTCTTTTTTCCTTGGTTTGTTTTGGATGCGTCTGTGATGTGCAGGATGGTGATAAAAGGTAATGCAAACTATCCACGTTAATTTCCAAACATCCTAGAACTTCTAGAAGAAGGTATCTAGCGGCACCGGATAACAGTCGAAACGGCCCGATGTCAAAATGTCCTACATTCAAAACAGCCCGAAATAAGTCAAAACGGCAAAATTTTCGGTTTAAAGTGTTAAAACAGTTTCAATCTTATTTGGGCCGTTTTGACTGATTCAAAAATCAACAATTGGGCCGTTTTGACCATTCCATGGCCGTTCTCATCGATCTCCGGGACGATTTGACATGAGGCCGTCTTGACACGTTCCCACAGTACCCGTATCTAGGCTGTGGGATTTCCCCCATCTATAAAAGAATCCCCAGTATTTTTTTACTCAGTGCAGAACAAAGTCCCTATCTTTTATGATTTGCAAACTTCTTTTAACGACAGGCCTTGTGCCAGAAACGGCTTAGAAACATTCATGAAGAAAAACTGACAGTTATCAGCGATTTTATTTTGTTTCATAAACGCATGACCCAATTTCAGTAATAGGTTTCCGATTCGTTTGTTTGGTTACCAGAGGGTTGGGAACCAGTTCACTTGAAAATACGGCTCCCGATTCTTTGCAGTAATATTGTTATGAAATAAAAAACGACATTGATTAACATATTTAAGCCGTTACTTTTATTTGAAAGCTGATTTTGTAATTGAACAGGACGGTTCATACTAAACAATAAATCTTTCATGAAAAAGAAATATTGCCTGATGTATAGCCGGGAAATACACCGTGTTTTTCGTTACCATTACTGACCATGAAGTGAGCATGTGCATTTTACAATGGCGAAATGAAAAAGAAGATCTATTATCACCTTTTGCCCAACGTATTGGGGAAATACCTCTATTGTTTCAAATCCTGGAAGAAACACTAAATGTAGGTATTGTTGAGTAGATAAAAAAATCACCCAGATTAGAATGTATGATTGTTTACTTTGTTGTTGAGATCATTTTTTAGACTTACATCTCTCCGATCCTTTTGATCTACCCTTTTCTTGTGTTCCGGTTTCTGTTCGTAACACTCGGGCATGCCTTTGATATGGCATTTAACCCAATATATATTTAATGCACTTTTAAAACTTTTCAATGATCTCTGACTGAAGCTGTATTTGTGCTGAAGTGTTTCTTAAATAACTTGTGACTGTGGCCCCTTGTAGATTAGTATCTTAACTAAAAATGCTTGTTTTCGTCTACAATATCTATTTTGTTGATAACTGGAATAATACTTTTTCATTTGATTAGAGCATTGGGTTTGAGTACCACTGGAGTACTGGGACATGTCTTTTTTTACTTCTATTTTGATTTCTGCTATTCAACAGAAATGTGTTGGTTTGTCTTCAAAAATCCCTTAGATTTCTTTCAAATCCATTCGTACGCACAAACCTCTCAGACCATACTGCGACGCAGTTCAGGCCACTCTGATTTTTGATATTAACATAGCCATATACTGCATTGGACCGATACCATACCTAAGATGGGGGTTCTGCTCAGAGAAACCTACTGTTGCATTATTCTATATCTGCTGTTTACGTTATTTGAACACAGTCATATTCTGTGTTAGACCTATACCATACCTAAGATAGGGGGTTCTGATCAGACTTATGTACCATTGCATTGAGTCTTTATCACCTGTTTTCATTTTTTGACCTCGGCCATACACTGCATTTGACCCATACCTCTGCAGGATTTGTTTGTTGTTTAAATGCTGTTGTCAACAAATACTGTTGGGGACAGTGTTTTAATCATATATTTTTTTAAAAGTTGATCAACCCTTTCACCTTGTCTCTGGGTGGGTTTTAATCTCGATGACAGCATTTGAGTTTTCATAAGAGCCAGTCTCTCGACTGATTAACCAATCACTGATGGTTCTACTCAGCATTACCATTTTTAATTGGCAGTCAGGCTTGGTGTTCTTCCTCCATAACCATAAGCAGAACATTGCAACAAAATCGAAATTCTATTGATTCAATGTAAAACCCATGTATTAAGTAAATAAGATTAAAATGAATAATTTAACCCTTTACCTAAAGCCAAATTTTCGACTGTCCCAAATTCAGATAGTTTGCAGCTAACATTTCTAGATGTGATAAATATTGAAATAATCGTCTGATAGGGTAGAAAACGTTCTGGAAAAAGGAGAAATTGCTCGTTTAGACGTCTACAACAAACTGGTCAAATGTCTTTATTGTCTGTTAATAGGTGTAACAAAAAAGACAGTCTGAGATATTAAAAACTATGATTCTTTGTTTGTAGGTAATAAATTTCTACATGAACCTGCTGATAGAGCGGGGTCAGAAAGAAGGCATGCCAAAAGTCCACGCCTTCAATACGTTTTTCTATCCCAAGTTAATGAGTGGTGGTCAGTCGTCCGTGAAAAGATGGACTCGCCAGGTGGACGTCTTGGCCATGGACTACATTATTGTACCTGTACATCTGGGAATGCACTGGTGCCTGTCGGTAAGTGAAGAGGTTTCATTAAGAACAGGGGACCGGGGATTTCCCAAGGCTCCTTTGACCAGAAAACCCGGCTTCTTAGTTCGGCTTTATCATAAATCTACTGATGAGGTCCCCAATTTTCCGCTTACTTTTGCAAATCAATCTTCTACATTCTAACATCTTTATTTTACATTGATTGATAATTTGATTGTGACAGAAACTTGAAGCTTATTAAATTTATTCTTGACAACTGCTTGCGGAATATTTAAACAGTACTAAGACCAATTTGTTGGATAGAGCGTCAAAATTTTCACCTCGCTGCTATCAGGGATTGAACCCAGGACCCACAAACAAGAGGTTGACAGTCTACCAGAGCACCTTAGCTGCCCACCTATATTACAATATTACATAATCTGTTTGTTAATAAACAAATTTGATAAAACAAATTTTGCTTTTAAAAAGGAAATATGGTTTACAAGTCGAGTGTTCAATGCCAGATTATAGTAGGTGCTTCACAATCATGAATCACTTCCTATAGTTTTTAATTGAACCCTCGATTAGTGTCACATGTAGCAACCATATTACAAGTCGATCGTATTAGATAACATAGTAAAGTCATTTGTCTTATTATTACAGGTCGTAAATTTCAAGAAGAAGGATATACAGTATTACGATTCTATGGGTGGTTCCAACACAGAGTGTCTGAATGCATTAAAGTAAGTACTCTTTGTCAACCACATACATTTAATATCATTCATTCATTACTAATAATTTTTCTACTATCATTAACTATTTTTCAATTGACTATCATTCATTCATTGCAAATTCTTATTTATTTTTCATAAACCAGATACTTTTTAGCATGTAAATAATTCAATAAAGGCTTTCCCACATCATCATAATGTGCGCTATATGACTAGATATGGATGTGCCATAAAACATCTTTCATTCATTCATTCAACCACATACCTTGGTACATAAATCTGAGAGTATACAAGGATTCAAACCAGCATGTATGACAAGTTTGTTGACACATAACGCCACATTTTTGCATCTTGCAGCAGACGGCTTTGGAAAGAGCATTGTGGCAAAAGGAGAAATTGCTTGTGACAAGCAATTTCTCCTTTTGCCACAATGCTTTTTCCAAAGCCGTCCATAATGCTTTTTTCAATCTATTCACATATCACAACAGCAGAACAGAAAGGTTTTTCACATGTTTACCGATCTTTTGTAAAGTTGTCTGCCTCAAAAAATAAAATGTAGTCTGCAAAAATGTAGCGTATGGTGGTAATGTAGTATTGATACCCTGATAACAGTTATCTGACCTCTTTTAAGGCCTTCTAGAAAGGCGAGATGTTTTTTTTTGTTAGTTTAATTCGTATTACATCAATTTTGAAGGAAGTTTAATCTGATTCAAAGTTACTCTCGTTTACTGCTTTCTGGATACTACTCTGGTACTTGTATCGATTTGTGGGTGAGTCCCTTCTATTTTCTTCTTACCTGACAGGGGTTTAAAACCCGGGACCCTCAGTACAAAAGGCTGACACTATACTAATGTACTGCTGTCGCCTGATGTATTTTGACATAAATCATTAGGGAAAGTCATTTAGTCAATCCTTTTTTTTGTGTTTTCAGAAAATACCTCTGTGATGAAAGCATGGAAAAGAAAAGCAAAGAGTTCAACTTAAATGGATGGACAACTACAATAGTGAAGGTATGTGGTTTTATTTTTTTAGCTCACATGAGCACAAAGTGCTCAAGGTTAGCTTTTGTGATCGCACAATGTGCGTCGTGCGTCGTCCATCGTGCGCCATCAACAATTTCTTTAAGAATCTTCTCCTCCTAAACCATTGAGCCAATCTTAACCAAACTTCACAGGAATGTCTGTTGGGTGATGCTCTTTAAAAGTTGGTCGAAGAAATTGATTCCATGCAGAACTTTGGTTGCTGTGGCATGAAAAAGGGGGAATTTCAGCAATTTTTAAAAAACGTTCTTGTCTGAAACCACTGGTCAGGATTCAAAATAATTTCACAGGAATGTTCTTTTGGGGCCTCTTTTCAAAAATTGTTCAAAGAATTTTGATATCTCGAAAAACATGGCGGCCAGACTGCATTGAACTTTGAATGCCTTTTTGTTTTCACTATATACATGCATGCTAAAATTTATAACTTTACAAATATCTTTTTTTTCCAAACCTCTGGGCCAATTATAGTGAGATATCATGTGAAGCATCCCTAGTTGGAGGGGAGAAATATTTGTCCAAAAAAAATTAGTCATGTGGCCAAAATGGCTGCCATGCCCATATTTGGTAAAAACCTTAAGAAAATCTTCTTGTCACAAATCACTGGTAAGATTTCAAAATAATTTCACAGGAATATTTTTTAGGGGCCCTTCTATAAAGATTGTTAAAATTTCTTAGATATCTTGAAAAACATGGCCGCCAGACTGTGTTGAACTTTGAACGCGTTTTTGTTTTCACTATATACATGTATGGTAAAATTCATAACTTAACAACCATCTCTTTGTCCCAAACCTCTGGGCCAATTTCAATGAGACATCACATGAAGCATCCCTAGTTGAAGGGAATAAAGATTTGTCAAAAATAAAATCATTCATGTGACCAGAATGTTTGCCATGTCCATACTTGGTAAAAACCATGAAAAAATCTTCTTGTCAAGAACCACTGGTCAGATTTCAAAATAATTTCACAGGAATGTTTTTTAGGGGCCCTTCTATAAAGATTTTTAAAAAAAATTAGAAAACTTGAAAATTTACACTATTTACAGGTATGATAGAATTTCTGACAAAGTACATCAATATCAATTTGGATGTCCAAATATGCCAAAATGACAACCATAAAATGGCAACAATAGATAGTACTGGACAAAAGTGCAGGCTGATCTTCGTACATACAATCAGTAAAAGTAAAATATTCAGTTTCTGCATTGCAAGAATTATGTACCATTTTAATGTCCCACATCAAGCATAAAGTGTCAAACTTGTAAAATGGGAATAAAAAAAGGTCAATACATAGAAGCACAAGAAACTCTGCGTAAAAGTTAAAAGCAATGTTTCTAACTATTCTTCAAATAGTTGGTAATCTCAGGTGAGTGGTTTAAGGGCCATTATGGAAGATTTAAGATTTTTGAAATTCTTCAACTTTCACCCATACCAGGGTCGTGGGTTGTTAACCTGTGAGTACTGGGTTTTGCCTCGCAACCGTTCATTAATCCATGTTCGCCTCAAATACTGGTTATATGTCCAGG
This sequence comes from Cerastoderma edule, assembly GCA_947846245.1. Taxonomy (NCBI): domain Eukaryota; kingdom Metazoa; phylum Mollusca; class Bivalvia; order Cardiida; family Cardiidae; genus Cerastoderma; species Cerastoderma edule. The sequence continues at coordinate 25,469,024 of OX401414.1, forward strand.
AAGCAGAATCAAAAGTGATTAATCTAAGTTGTAAGAACTTGTTTCCCATTGAATGTAAAATGAATAAGTTTTATCTCACAGCTCTATTGATCGATGATTTCAGGATATTCCACAACAAATGAATGGCAGTGATTGTGGGATGTTTGCCTGTAAATTTGCAGATTATATCTGCAGGGAGAAACCCTTTACATTCTCGCAGGTGAGTCTACAATTGTCATTTTACTCAGTATACTTTTGTGTAACTACACTCAGCTTCACCCATTTCTTTTATACATACACAATTTTAAACATTTGTTGCAGACAAATCAAGATACAATTTTGACTGAAAAAAATTGCTTTAAACAAGTAATTTCGCTATTCGATGCTATTCTTTGACAAAGTCCCAGTTTATGAATAATTCTTTATAGGCTTATCCACATCATCATAATGTGCACTTTATGACCTAAAATGTTAATGCGCCTTATAACATCATTGATTCAGTCATAAATTCCTTTACCCTAAACTGGTGAGTTAAGGATAAATTGTTCTTTGTTAGCATAATTTCATTTGGTATGGTATTCCTTACCCTTGTTCACAATTACTTGCACTTAACTATCTGTCACTTTTGTCATGATTATTTTAATTTTCTATTTTATTTTGAATTTGAAAAAGGTGTTTTTTATGTCTTAAAAATTCTGTCAGCTTTAAATTGAAACATGGCTGGAAAAAAAGTTGCATTTTTGTTCTGAATTCCTTATATTTATTTATTTTTTTTATTTTCTTTTGCAGGTCAACATGCCTTATTTCCGACGTAGAATGGTGTATGAGATTGTGACAGCAAAGTTACTGCAGTGAAATACAGATCTATTAATAGACCTTGTCATATACCTGTTAGCAGGTTCCTTTAAAAGTGCTATGTCAGAGAGAAAAGTTTCATCTGTTAAAAGCCTAGTCCTAAATAAAGATTGTTGTCCTATGTGGAAAGAGTTATAACAGTTGTTCTGGAAATAGAGCGGTCATATTAGAACTGATGTTACTCATTAAGTGCAAAACAAGTTTGTGTTGAATCTGCAATTGTCGGTTGAGGAGGGTTCTGCATGACCAAGTGATTAAGTTGGCAGACTAAGATGTCAGGGTCCGGCTTTCTAGCCACATGGACACCTCAGGTTTCATGTGAGTGGGAGTGTCCTTTGGCAAGTCACTTTAGATTAGAGCCCTAGCCTAGTACTGGACGATCTAGGTTAGCCGGAACACAACTAAATAATTGTTGACACGCGTTCGACACCATGCAAACAATAGAATTCAATATACTGTTAATGGAAAGCCTGTTTACCAAATTCTTACAGAGGACCTTTGGAATCGTTAATGTTACATGCTTTTTATTAGACGTATCGTCTAAGAAGTGTTGTGACAACACGGAGATATGTTTGGTTCATACATTGGTTGGGTACCTGTATCATTCCAGTTGTGACCTTTTGAAATATTTCGACCAAAGGAGAGAGTGTTGTCGTGGTCAGTATTGGGCTTAACTCTTACCTCCATATGGCATGTTTGTGAGTGGTCAGTCTAAATTGAAAGTAATGGTGGATAATGATTAGGAAATGTTTATTGTAGATCTGCTTTAACATGTATAAATTCACATATTCAAAAATAGAAAATTGCTATCAATGAATTAAACTTGCAAAGAGAACTTTAAGACTGATATACATACATTGAAATCTTTTTAACAAAAACAGATATTGTTCCATATGTGAACATTTTTCATTTGCAATACTGTTTTCAGTTGTCTTGCTTTCAAGATATTTTGTAAAAAAGCAAATATAAAGGAGGGAAAATCAGAACAATGCTGAAGATAGAGCATATTGTCTGTAAGATGGGCTGTACAATATTTGTTGGCCGGATCAACATTAAATGTTAAAAGGATATTTTTTGTGGAAAAAGAAAAACATCTGTTAAATGTAGGGTGATGTGTTACCTAGTGGTTATGAAGGCTTTCTTAAAGTCGGGTTCAGGGTTTGAGCCCCATCAGGACCTATGGTTTCGTTGGAGTGTCATTTTGCAAGATACCTCAGAGCCCTAGTCTAGTTATGTTAAATCCCGGAAAGCCTCAAAATAAGTAAAAAACACCTGTAAACTATGAGTAAACTATGTGTTAAACCATTAACTATCAATAAAGACATTTAACCATGTTGATGCAGACTATTCTGGAAAAACATTGTTTTCTGCCATATCAGAAGATTATTTTCAAATTTCATCACATTTTGAAATGTCATCTGCAAACTCTTTCAACTTGGGGAAAGTTGAAAATTTGTATTATGTGAGTTTATTGAAAGACTAAAGTTATTTCTTCATAAGAGTGAAGGACATACAGCAAAATATCCATATCTCAAACTTCTGATTGTCAAACACTTCTATACATCGAAGTAAGTTCAGGCTCAAGAAGTATTTGCTCTCAATTCAATGTTTTGATATTCCAGACATGTATATGTCAAACTCTCTCTATGTCGAACATTTGATATGATGTCCCTTCACTTTTGAGGTACAGAGATTCTACTGTACTGTAGCATGGGTGAAAGTGTTCAGGATTATTCCTGAATTTCAGGTTTTTGACGCTTTTTCTTCTTATATAATGCTATAGCAATTATGCCTTTTCAGGATAATGAACTACAGATTTCAATTTTTCATATAGCTTCTGATACATGGCTGTTGGCTATGTAGTTGGTCGTGATTTAACCCTTTACCAAACGCCAAATTTTTGACTGTCCTAAATTGAAAGGGTTTGCAGACGACATTTCCAAATGTGATGGAATTGAAAATTAATCTTCGGATAGGGCAGAAAACATTGTGGTAAAAGGAGAAATTGCTCTGGTGAAATGTCGTTATTGTTTGGTAATGGGTTAAGTGACCATAGTAAATTGAAACAGACTCCTAATGTATTAGACAATTTATAATTCAATAAGGATGCCAGTTGTTTGTAAAGCTCCAAAAGTAGCTTCTTGAATGATTGGCATTCTATTACAAGATAGCCCCAGCCTAAATGAATTTTCACACACTGTCAAAACTAGAATGCTGGGTAATATTCTAAAAATAGATTTTGGTGTTGTCTGCTTTCCAAAACCATAAGTCTTTCCTCATTTTTCCTGAGGAGAGATATTCATAGCCAACAGGTTAGATCACAGGCCAGTTGCCAATTTACTTGGCAGCTGACCTGAATCTAACCTGTTTGCATAAGCATGAAGTCAGTTCCAGCAATTTAATGGTTCGAGTGATGGCATAAAATAGGATTGGCTATACACGTTATGTAAATCTTGTTTGGCATTGTAGTAAAAACAGTCATGTACATATAAAAGGTATTTTTTGTAAAGTCATCAAGTTATTCAAAGTTGTGCTTTGTTTGTGTATTGAATTAAATACCTCTACTGATCAAAATATTACCAATTTAGCTTCATTGGTTGAAATGATAAATTAAACAAAAGGAGTATTCTGACATTTTATTCTTTTTTGCGTACAGTGTTTAAAATAACAATTGACAAGTTATTGATTGTTGGCACTTCTTAGAATCATCTTGCAGTGGGGATTCTAAAGAGTACCAACAATAAAGAGTTTAGATAAGCAATTAAGAAGTCAGCCTGAGAAATTCGCCTTATCTGGGCATCTGAAAGATAGTCAAATATTGATGAATGAAAACTGTCCATCAATGCTGTCAGATTGATAAATAATTTAAAAAAACAAACGAAAATCAGCGTGGAAATGGACTTATTTATTCATGCTGTGAATCCTCTGTTTTCTGTCACACTGATTTTTGTTGTTTGCTCCAAATATGTTTTAAAGGTGCTTGTTTATAGATGTGAGGAAATTTGGAAGTAAGGAATTCATTTCTTTACAACTGTACAACAGCTGTACTGATACATGCTACGCATTAATGGAAAGTCACTGGAAGCAGAATAAAATCATTTTAAATTCTTTAACATGTGTATACAGTGAATACAGTGAATAAACCTGTATTATAATCCAAAAGTGTAACCTCACTTTGGAGATCTACCTCATACAAAATGTACATAATTAGATAAATTGATGCTTCTTGAAGCAATTATGCTTTCAATAGCACTATTCATATTATATCAAACAACAGTACAAACACTGTATTGTTTCAATGACATTTGGGCCGCCTCACGCGAAAACGGGCACTCGGACATAAATAAAAACCGCTGACTCAGCTCTATCTTAGCGCTATCATTCCAGCATCTAGTCACGACAGTTATCATTTGTATTTATTTAAAGGTATAACTGGATGTCCTCTAAGATGGCGAACAGTGTAACCCCAGACCAGCCGCCACGTCAGTGACGTGGCGGCTGGTCTGGGGCTACACTGTTTGCTTTATCCGAGTGCCCCTTTTCCCGTGACGTGGCCCATTTTATTTGGCTCTGAAGCTCCTTCATCTATAAACAAACACCTTAACCCTTTAAGTGCTAAAACCCAATTAATGCTTTTGCAAACATGTTAGATCTAAGTTTTGCTTAGAATAGGACTGCAGTAAAAGCCTTTAAAAAAAATATGTTGACAAACAATTCCTGTGCACTATCGATTTCTGTCCTGTATTGCAATGCTTTCCTCTTTTTTCGAATTGCTATGATCCATGTATTCTGTTACTTTCAATGAGGATCAGTTACAAATTATGCCTGAATTGGTTAAACCAAATTAATTTTTCATCATTGTACAAATGTTCATTTCATAATATTGTGCTTGTATATATGTATTTGCATTCTGAACTGGAAGCATAAACGATAACGTTGTTGGTAAATTGAAATAAAAAGTCATGTTATTTAAATCATTTGATTTTGTTTGTTTTATTAAGTCTATTATGTATCTAGACTGCAGCTATTTCTGTACACACAACTTCTCCACACACGAAGTATTCACAAGACTTCATCCCTGTCAAAACAAGGTGGACAAGCACATAGGTCATCCAACATAAAACATTTGCTGTTGCATATATTGCTTGCTCAATACGTTTAACCTTTTACCAAACGCAAACTTTTTCCACTGTTCCAAATTGAAAGAGTTTGCAGACTTCATTTCAAAATGTGATACAATTGGGAAGTAATCTTCTGATAGAGTAGAAAGCATTGTGTGAAAAGGAGAAATTGCTCTTTACGATCAATTTCTTCTTTTATTAGTGTTTTCAAGAGTCGTCTGCAACAAAGTGGTTAAATGTCGTTATTGTTGAGTAATGGGTTAAAAGCATTATTTCTGAAGAATGCGCGGTAGAAAGTTTTCCACCCAGCCTCATCATTCCAAATCATCATTTTTATACGGATTTGTAAATCTCTTTTCTAGATTTTTTTGTCAACCGTCCTTTACGGGCTTTAACCCACAGCGTACCTAAGATGAAGCGTCCGACCGACTATACCACTATCTAAACTAGTCAAACTAAACTACATTAATGCATGACGAATCGTTTTTAGCAAAAAGGCCACACATACACCACATAACCCTTTTTTGTTGCATGTTTCTCGCTCGACGCGTCTCATAGCATTATTACTGACGCCTGCGTTGTTGAAGGGTATCCACCAACTCTTGCCATACCAATAACCATTTTATGTGGCATATGATACATGCTTGATACATTTCCTACTTTTTTGTCAATTTACGTGGGCTTTAAAAATCCACAAAATTCTAAGCATGAAGCATTCGCCCGAGCATACAATTTTCTAAACTAGGTAGACTAACCTACACTGTACAGTATGACGTATCTCTTCAAGCATAAAGACTACGCAGTGTAACCCTCTCTGTTGCATGTTTCTTGCAAGATACGTCTCAAAGTAAAGAAGTACTAAAGTCTGCTTTGTGGAAGGTTTTCATCCAACTAACGTCATTTAAAACAACTTTATTTTGTTGCATGTGTTACTTGCTCGTTACTTATCATAGCAATACAACTGAAGCATGTGTTGTAGAAGGGTTTCCACCAACTCTCATTATCCAAAACAACTCTTTCCTGGTGCATATGTTACTCACTCCATACCTTCAAAAGCATTACTTTTGTAACCTGCGTTTTAGTAGGTTTACCATCCACTCCCGTTCTTTAACCGCGGTATTCGTATTCCCCTGATTGATTGTCTTGATAAACACTTTGGGATTTACGGCACCGACGAAGTGTTCCTGAGACACTACCTGATTCACCAGTTTGTTAATGAGAAGAGAAACGCGCTGTCTTGCTTTCGATTTACGACCTACTCTCCAGATTGGGTTTGTTGTTGAACGGACTAATCCTTCCCATATGGACGTACGGGGCGAGGAAGACGTCACTAGTGCGGTCTTTGGATCAACCAATGAAGATAGGTCCTCCGAAAGTGTTGTCGTCAAATGTGCCACCTTTGAGGTCAAGGTCACATAAGCATCGGTGGTGTCGATATCCGTATACACTGGGGTGTTGGTGCCCGTGGGGTTCTTAGACTCCGCGGTTGTTGTTGATACGGATCCAGACAGCTTTGTCGACCGCTCCTCGTTCAAAGTAGTTGTACTGGTTGCCGTAGTGGTTTCAGATTCTATAGGCACCAGCGTTGGCAATGTAGCGAAATGTTTTGCTTTTGTTGAATCGAGTCCCACTAAATAAGTGGTCGGTAAATTATCACTATATGTTACAGTCTCACCGCCAGCTAACGTTGTGTCTCTTGTTAAAAGAGTTGTTGTTTGTGTTGTATAGTCAGTTGAACGTTTAATTACTGTCGTCGAACGTCCTTCAACTGTTGTGACGTAACTTCCGGTTGTTGACGGTTCATTCGTTGGACTCGTCATATCAACCGATGATTCCCGAATGGTCTCGACTGATGTTGTTTGTTCACTGATTGCTAGTTCGCCCGTTGACGGCGCGTTGAGAAAGACGCCAGTGCTTGATTCCAAAACGGAAACGCTTGTATCACGTGATGTCTCTTGCCAGTTGTGTGACGTCACACCAGGCGGTGATTGCGTCACATCGCTTGTGAAACTCGATAACGCGTCGATTATAAAACTCCCGGAAGAGTCTGCAGAAGCCCGCGACGATGTTTCAGTCGAACGTTCTTTGGCCGACACCGTTGTCGTATCCAATGACGTCATCGACACGTCATGCGAGCTTTCGATCACGTCACCTTTGAACGTACCGCTAGTGGAGGCCAAGACGCTTTCAGTTTCCTGATACAATGTCGCTTGTTTATCGTTTGTGAATGTCGTGGTGGTCGATGATTCTTCGCTGGATGTCGTATACGAAGAAGACGTGAATGCCGATGTGGTGGGGAATGAGTCTCCGTAATTGTCCGAAGATCGTTCGTATGGCCCGCCAAGGACACCATAGTGTCCATCAGTAGACGTTCGAGAGACTGAGGTGGAGAAAGAACTCGATGAATGGTCCAGTAACACAAAACCTGGAAGAACAGAATATTTGTACTTAGCGTGTGTTCTTAACATTTCCATACATACGTCCATATACATTATATTTTACATATCGGGAACTGTCTTCTAAAGAGCAAAATTTGGATTTAATGACAGAAGCTGTTAAAAGAAATGGCGAATATTTGCTAGTATATCTCTTTATTTGTGACTGATTATGGTGACGTGTTATTCTCTGTTGAAGTTGAAGGTCATTCAAACGAGAATATTGGAGAAGTATATTTTGTCTATGTCCTATACATGCTTTAAGGTTTCATCAACGTTTAAATATATCGCACCTCTTCACGCATCACACCGTGGACTACCCATCGTGTGACATGAAACTGACTTTCAAGGTTCAATGCTAGCCCTATTAACAAGCGTGTCATGGACGGAAAGCCATAACTACAAGTGTAGTGTAGTTCTGAAACGTGAATTCAAACCATACACATACTCATGATGTTCATGACTGATCCAAGTTTATAGCAAATGTAGGGGACAAGTGAAAAGTCTTAAAAATGGGATCATTGTCTGCTACTTGCTGAAACTCATAAAGGCAATTAGAGAAATAAGTTGTTGGGAACATTTTGTTTCCTTTTTAGTCACCAAATTGCATCAAATGTTCTTACAGGTGTGTATAAAGTAAAACGTGCATAGATTAAGAAATTGGTTATGTGGATGTTTATAAACGATGCTTTTTATAATCTTACCGCTGACTCCTGGAAACACAACTACCATGAGGTACTTGACTAAACTGCAAATGTGACCCTGAAATCAGAAAACATTGTCAAAAGTTACATATAGGCCTAATGCAAGTATGGAGAGAGGGAAGAATCGGAGATGTGAGACATGCCAACAGTAGACACTTTAAATGACACAAGAGTACAGATATAAATAATCCGCCTACACATAGACAGACACACTCACTTACTGATGTATACAATCAGACACATAAAGAAAATACGCACATACATAACGATATACCAAGGGTTCAGTGCAATACTTTAGTGAGTACTGCATGTATATAGAGAACTCAACTTAAAGTATTGCATTGAACCTAAGAATTACTTCTATATATACATTATATACATATAGAAATAGGTTCAGTTGAAAAACGGTAGCCTGGCTTAAATACTTTAATACACAGTGACAAAAACTTGGTAACACTAACAGTCTGTCTTGGACAGACACCAAGTTAGAACTATAAATATATTAACTGGTTGGTAAGACTACACGTGGACTCGTTACCCACGGGTTCGGGTATCAGCCCATCGACCCACATGTTGCTTTGGGATGTTTTTATGGCAAAACTCTTCAAAGGTCTAGAGCACAACTAATTTGGTACTGGTAAATCCCAGGAAAGGCGTAAAATAACTAAGAAAAGTTGCTTGTGACACGGCGTTCAACTATACCAAAAGAAATCAAATGTACATACCATACCAATTCCTGTAATCTAATAGTCGTTCATACTTTCACTGTGCTTAGCTCGAATGCCAATATAAAGTTCTACATCTTTAGAAGATGAATATAGTTAATAGAATGACACAGCAGGAGAAGGCAACTACATGTACAGGGTTAATATCTAACGCACTTTTGATTAATCACAGGACATAAGCTGTGTCTCATTATATCACAATCTTTCACCCTTCAGAATACACCGCTGTCTCATTGTATACACGAACACATTTCATTAGAATTGTTTTGCGATTCTCGGAAGCATCACTATCGGTGGCAATTCGCGGAAGGTTTGTCCCACGATCTGACGATTGGTGACAGTTGATGGGGGATTATCGTAGTATGTGTGCGCTTGAAGAAAGGGCATATTGCGTATGAATACCATATGTTCCCGCCTTTGGAAGGCTTTTATTTCGTAAGATGACATAAAACAACGTCGACGACTAATAAAAAAGAAGCCTAAGCGGATTCGTTTTCCAGATTTAACAAAGGTGAAACGCGTGTATTACCTCGACTCCTTACTCCGTCATACTACACGTTACCACGTCTGACAATGCTACCAAATACTTTAAAAAAAACAATTTTGACAAAAAGGAGACATTGCTCAAACTGAGCAACGTCTCCTTGTCATAATTGTTTTTTTCCAAATATCATAAAGATGTGACTCCGTTATACCGAATGTAACCACATCTGGCAAGATGTGAAAAATACTTTAAAGAAACTATTGGTTTAACTTCTTTCTAAAGAGGCCATTATGCTCAAATTGAGCAATGTCTCCTTTTTGTCACAATTGTTTCTTCCCAAAGTTATAAATATATCACAACATTACGCAGTTTATACTTGTCGCCTGCTGTTGCTTTCAATTTGGGTGGCTCTCACAAAATCTCCTACTGGGGAAAGGGTTTTTGTTTATTCGTCGTGTAAAGTCTTTGCTATGTTGTCGCTTAGTTCGGTTACTACTTGCGTGTTTGACATTCATGAGAGGACCTACTGCCCCCTTAAATCGATGCATGGTGACATTCGGTCGTTGCGAAAAAAACAAACGGTATTAATATCCTTTTTTACTAGAAATGATATACCACCGTTTCTGTTACTGCCCCCACCCCCACCCCACTCAATCGATGCATGATGATGACATGTGAACGTTGTAAAAAACCAAACGGTATTAACATCCTTTTCTAATAGAAATAATACACAACCTTTTCTATTTTTAAAGTAACACATCTTTATCTTCTAGGAGCATGTCTCAGTTTACGTCTCTGATTATAAAATTGTCGTAAGCCTTGGATATCAAAGGTAACATTGTTTTGTGAATGAAAAATAGACATGCAGTTGGAAGTGGTCCGTGCATGTCTCAGTACACGCTTGTCTAGATGAGGATGAACACATGAGATAATTGGCTTTTGTGAAAATTGGTGTATGTAAAAAAGTAGAGAATGAAATACAATATGCGTGTATGATCTAAAGGACAAAAAATGCTCATCCAGAAAAGGATGAATAGCCTTGTGAATTAACGTTTATTGAAATCGTAAATGCAAATTCACAGTTTACGAATCATCATGGTGGTCGACTTTAGTGAATATTGAGATCCATGCCATGCGTCCCACTCAATGCCATCTGCGAAGGACGCGTGTGGACCGCGAAGATACCGCCCGTTCAGGTTTGAAACGTGACAGTTTTCATACCACCAAGCGCCATGGTACCTAACAGCACAACTGCCATCCCCATACACGTCATTGTCCTGATCGTATGTGGAAAACATCATGCCGGAATGGGCTCCAAGCGAGTCTCCTATAAAATACATTCGCATTAATAACTGAGACTTAATATCGAAGCGGATTGATTACAAACGACAACGTAAGTTTTGTTTTAACCATATCTGATACATATACAGTCAAATTTGTGTAAAGAGGCCAGCCTATGGAACTGTGTAAATTGGCTGTTCAATACAGGTTGGCTGCATAACAAAATTTGATCGACACAATAAATCAAACAATGGAACTTTCTGTAGTTGTTGTTTAAGGCAGGTTGGCTGCTTAAAAGGGTGGATGATTAACACAAATTGGACTGTACCATGCAAACGGACTCCCCCGTGATTGAAGATGTTAACAAATTATCAACTAACGTCATACCATTGTGTCTTGCAACAGACGACATTCAAAAGCGTTGTGGCAAAAGGTGAAATTGCTTGAATCTGTCCTCTTGTCACGATGTCATTTCTATCTATTCAAATACAGTTGACACAGGCGGGGTGATCACGTGATCAATATTTACGATATAAACCAGATTGCAAATGGCGGCGCTTCTTGAATGAGCAGGTATTCATGTATTTTTATTTCAAGAAGATTACTTTTATTTTCCACTATTTTTATATGCGTAATGTTCCGACGATCACTTTTCTGCAGCCGCCGGTGAATGCTATTTCCATATTGGCCATGCCGTTCGCTCCGAGAACTTGCAGAGAAATAGTCGAGGGATGCGAATTACCTAAAATCATCACCCATCGACTGTGATTTCTCTACCGAGTGTTAGATGTAACACCCTTATGAAACATGGGTTATCATATACCAACAGAACCTGACAGTTGATTGTCGGAACATGACGTTTATGAAATAGTGGGAAACAAAAGTTATCTGCTGAAAAAGCAAATATACCTGTGGCGCGGCCATCTTGTTTAGAAATGTTCGAAAAAAGTTGTCACATGATCACTCCGCCTGTGATACATTGATTGTGGCGAGACGGAGACAGTTTATCCACAGAGGCTGAGAAAACATAGTTGTTTTCAATGATAGCCACTTTGTGTACCCCACACGAGTTGACCAATAGATTTACGGTTCTCGTAGTATATGATAACCCATGCTTTATAAAGTCGGTTACGTCTAACACTCGGCAGAGAAATCGCAGTCTAAGGACGACTGTTTTGGACATGCGGGCCCGTCGATTGCGATTTCTCTGCCGAGTGGTAGACGTTCGGCCATCTTGGTAGGGCATAAGATCGTAAACATTGGTCACGTGATTCCCCCGCCTGATTAAACGCCCATGAAAGACAATTAATGCTATATCAAACTACATAATTTGGCAAACTTTTTGTCAGATACAAATAGTTATCACCAAAAACACCAATCAGCACCCCTTAAACATAAAAACCTACGAGAAATAACCCAGATCAACCAGTTTAATAATTCAGATTCTTCAGCTCTGACCTGGTCAAGTAATAGACAAATAGTTGAAACGACCAATCAGATTTCGTTATCTTGAATATGTAAATAAACAGATTGTTGATAAAGACTATTGAATTGGAGACAACTTTTTTTTCAAGCACAAAATAACTCATGATAAAGGAGTTGAATAAATAGGGCCTCGTCGCATTCATAAATTAATTTTCATGACTCTAAGGAACATTATATAAGATTTCCATATATTTTTTCAGTGATTTATTTCTACTCATATCCTTTCCGGTGCCTTTAAGTACTATTCAATCTCACCGGCCGTCCCCGTGTAGCGTGTTGCATGGAGTCGGTATTTGTCAAACGAGTCGGCAACATGGAAAGAACTGTAGGCAGCATACTTCGTAACGTTTTCGAAATCCGTCATCAGAATCTTAAGTTCGTAGCCCATCGGTACCGATGTCAATGCGTGTATTGTTTCCAGTCCTGAAAGGTTTGTGGGGTGGGGTTGTTGTGAATATTGTCTCTATGAAATATCTAGTCGCACACCGACTGAGTGTGAACTTTCGTCGAGGTAATAAGTTAGTGTTTAAGTTCTCTAGGTCTAAAGAACGGTCATCTGAGAGATTATTTCAAACCGAGGAAATATGTTAGCGTTTTTCTACTGTCGGTATCTTAGAAGAGACCACCAACCTGCAAGAAGAACTATTAGCCATTGCATGGACACGCTTGTTAGTGTCATAAATGGGGTATTAAATACATTAAGATAGAAACGCATTTGAATACATTAAGATAGAAAGCATGATCTAATATGCCGTTGAATGCTATTGGCAAACATAAGAAACTCGATTATACTAAAATAAACGTGAATTTCATCGTGAATTTGTGATAATTATTTGTCCGTTTGGACCAGTCCGTTCCCTGCGCCTAAACCGGAGCATATCAGTGAATCTTTACAAAGCGCAAACCGAAGCACACTTGCACAATAGTTCTACGCGAATCACCGCGGTGCTGACGACGAAATGCACAACTTCAGGTTAAGCGATTTTAGGGTAGGTCTTTGCTATTTTCCTAAATCTTCAGACAAGTGATCGAAAATATAAAAACATGATTCAACCCTTATCGAATCCGATCGCCTATTGATAAAGTTTTAGTTTTGAACTCAAGGATTTGGCTAATTTTCCTCGTCGATGCAATTCAGAATTGCAATTCGAAAGTCCGCAACCGCACCACCAGGTAAACGTTGTGATATTCTATCCAAACAAACCTAAAATGCAGCAAATTTTACCAATTGGTAGTTTTGAATATAATTATTGATGAGAACATCCATTTAGCTCGATATGTAAAATGGCGAATTGCATGATATTTTACTGGTTTTGCGAACGGGGTATCGGAAGGATGTATTCTCATGTTTCTCAGGCGAGGAAAAATTACGAAATCTCAGCCAATTCCACGCATCCAAAGCTGAGAGTTTACCTATAGGTAGTTGGTTTCAATAAGGGTTGAATCAATCATGTTTATGGATTTATTATTACTCGTCTAAAATAACCGAAACGCACCGTGCAGTATTTCTACACATAAACCAAACCTAACTGTGCATAACTTATGCATAGACCGAAGAACACCAATGGAATATTTCTACGCACGACCGAAGCATATCCATACGTTCGTCCCATTCATAAACCAAGAACACCCGCGTATTATTCCACGCTCTTTGATTTAAAACGAACGAAAGAACATCATTCAAAGCATTTAACGATCATATTTCAAATCTAAGATAAGTAGCATTATAAAACAAGTTACAATATAAGAGAGGGCCAATCGCTGATGTTATAATAACGTGTAGCCCAATCCAATTACAATTATTGTTCTGCCTTTTCATGTCTTCTTCCAATACATGTTTATCTGTTTGTTGTATACATGTCTTGTAACACATGAAGGAATAATGCAATACAATATGATTAAACTAAATAGAACATCCTTTATACAATGACTTACCAAGCCAATATTCCCCTGTAGGATTACCAAACCCAGTCACGTAATCAGTCCAGTTCCGGTAAAAGTCGACAGACCCATCTAATCGGCGTTGTATGGCCTGTATAAAAAGATGCATACAACCGGAATACCAACTACAGTCGAACCTGTGTTAAAGGCCAGCCTATGGAACTCGGACAATTGGCTTTTTAAGACAGGTTGGCTGCTTAACACAAATTGGTGTACACTATAAATCCAGCAGTAGGACTTTCTGCAGTGGTTGTTTAAGGCAGGTTGGCTGCTCCAAAGGATGATTGCTTAGCACAAGTTGGACCGTTCTTGAGTTGTGTTAGTCTCAATGTCAGACATTTTAGTCAACTTTCTATAATCTATAACATCTATGTATATCATTTCATTTCTTCATTATTAGACAAACTGAAAAAAAATCATTATATATTGAATATAAATTGTGTATTATGGGCCGGTGGCCTTCATTACGAAATAAAGATTTCGTCATAGTCATTGTCAATCATACTATTTTCATATACGTTGACAGCGTAGATTTTCATGTTGCTCAGAAAATATTTTTTATTGTTGTAATAGGACTTACGATAGGCATCGTGCATCAAAGATCTATCGCACATCCTGGAAGAAGTATCATACAACAATATGTTCGTGCAGTTAGCTTCTTAGTCAAACCATCTCGACATGGTAATTTAAACCAACTATAACATCGAACAAAATATGGATATTTTATATAGCCAGGTAAATCCTATGTCAAAATGTACGGAACGGGTCTCTTTCATAATAACACCCTAACCTACCGGAAAGGATTTACATACCACCGTTTCTATTTTAACATCACCATATCTTTGTCGTCCAGGAGCATGTCTCAGGTTACGTTTATGTTTACAAAATATTAATCGTAAGCCTTGAATCTCAAAGATAGTCTTGCTTCTGTGAATAAAAGATAGACATGCGATTGAAAATACGGTAAAGATTGTCAGAGGTAGGACTGATGTTCCGTTGTCTAAGTTGACACTTACCTTCCTTTCACTTTCACTTCTTTTTTTCCTTTTTATATTTACGTTTCCGAGAAGATCTATCGTACACACCTAAGTGAGACAGGTCTCAGGAGTTTATGTCTGCTCCTCTTTCTCTGCTCTCTCTATGATTTGCACGCATTCAATTTGTTTCAGGTAATAATGCATCGAAAATTGTATATAAAAAGCTTAATGGAGAAGGGTTAATAACTTTACTGATTTACTTATCGCGATTGAACTAGTCCGCGGAGATTTATTTTGGTAAGGGTGAACACATGAGTAAACGGGCGTTCGTACAAATTTATATGGTAAACAAGATGGCATAAAAGTACAATATATTATGACCTTATGGACCAAGGATACTTATCCAAAAATGATAGACATGTACACTAATAGACTGACGTTTATTGTAATCATAAACAAACAAATTCACACTTTACGAATCATCATGGTGGTCGTTTTTAGCGAATAATATCCATGCCACGCCCTCCACTCAATTCCATCTGCGTAGGACGCATGTGCACCGTGAAGATATCTCCCGTTCAGGTTCGAAGCGTGACAGTTATCATACCACCAACCTCCACGGAACAAAACAGCACAATTTCCATCCCCATACACATCATGGTCCTGATCGTATGTGGTGAACATCATGCCATTATGTCTTGTCAGCGAGTCCCCTGTTAAGATGCAACATGAATTCATGATAGAACATAGTTCAAATGAACAATCACAAGGTAATATCTGGTGCTAATAAGGGTATTTTGGAAATTGGAAACAGTATTAGAGATCTACATGATGTTTGTTTTTTCAGAGGACCCATTAGAATGAGCTCATTAATCCTTAGAATGCTGGTTAATTTTCTAAAAACAGATTTTTGTGTCGCCTACTTTCCAAAAACCTTAAATATCTGCTTACTTTTAATGAGGAAAGATACTCAGTGTAGCAAACACGGTAGATAACAGACCAGCAGCCAATTTACTTGGCGGCTGGTCTGTTAGCTTACCTGGTTCCATAAGCATGAAATCGGTTCCAGCACTATTTGGTTAATCTATCAACTGTATGTCTACTGTTTGAGTCAGTCGGTCTCGTATTTCTCTTAATAAACGTTTAGGATAAATTGTTTAACCTCGTAAAGTGATACACCAGCGCATGTGGTGTGATACGCTTAATAATTCAATAAAACCCAAACTAGTCTACCATGTAGAGGCAGCAACGATATCCATTTTTCAACCTTGGATCAAAAGCCCAAAAACGGCGAAACATGTTTCATCGTGGAGGGTCTTTAGACAAGACACTATATATATATATATATATATATATATATATATATATATATATATATATATATATATATATATATATATATATATATATATATCCTGACCAAGTAGTTGGAGATTAAGACACAATTAAAATTTGAAAAATCTCGGTGCGTTTTAACAATTGACATTGTGTTTAAACACGGCTGGTGAACGCTCTGCCGCACCACAGCGGTGATGACGACGAAATCGGAAGTTGCGCAACCGATTTCGTCGTCAGCACCGTATTGGTGCGGCAGAGCGTTCATCAGCCGTGTTAAAGGACGTTAACACCAAACATATCCTTTATTACCAGCGGTCCCCGAGTATCCCTTTAGGTTGAGTTTGTAGTTATCATAATAGTCTGCAATGTGGAAAGATCTGTAGCCAGCATACTTCGAAACGTTTGCAAAATCTGTCATCAGAATCTTAAGCTCGTAGTTCACCGGTAGTGATACCAATGCATGAATGGTTTCCAGGCCTGTTGTACGGGTGTAGATCAATAACAGTTAATGTTAATAAAAAGCATACTAGCGCTTGGAAAAACTGCAAAACTAGGTAGAATGAGTTCTAAATTTTGATAGAATATGTTATATAATATAACATAACGAAAGACCACAGGATCATGATATCATAACGCCTGCACTATAAGTCCAACGCAGTAAATGGTCGAGTTGAAAAAGAATGTAGACTTGTGATATAGACTTAATTAATGCAACGGTGTTAACTCTGGGCAGAATCCCTTTTCCCAGGTATTGTTTAAATCGGTTGAAACATAAGCCCGATGGACCTATATCTATATATCTATATGTGTTTCAAAGTGCTACATTCACAAATTATTTACCCACCAATTTAACTTCATTGTTTACATTCGAGTGACATCTAAATAGCAAAAAACGTTCGAATTAACGAATGGCGATCACCTGGTTAGAAAATTCGCGTGAACACATACAAATACTGTCATTTATCTAAGACCAACAATCTGAACATTCAAAATGGAGAATTCCTTGGGTTTCATTGGTTCCCGACGTTTCCCGACTGATCTTGTTTTATGGCTTATTATAAACAAACCTTATCATATTCACTCCTTTAAAAGCATCATGTGAACGTGTTATAGTTTCAGTACCTCTGTATAAGAGAATTCAGAGTAATTCTTATTTGATTGTCAATTATTCTAGAACTTTCACAATTTAAGTGCGTATGAGCGTAAGTATGGCTTTAGTTTTAAGAACAATTTAAGTGCATATGAGCGCAAGTATGGCTTTATAAATGTATCTTTCTATATCATGCAGCATTATGCAGGTTCAGGCAAACAATCGATGTTTGACCCTTGCGTCCATGGTTACGGTAGTGCACATTTATGGAATATGACATAATCACAGAATGCAACTCTACACTTCTACTACTTCTTCTGCTATACTACGCATCAACCGTAGCACACTTGCACAATATTCCTATGCAAAAGTCGAAGTTCACACTTCTTGTTTTCCTACGCACGAATCGAAATGTGTTCACTGAATTTTGCCCATATATATCTTAGACAAGTCTACCCATGTATTATTCCTTCGCATATACCGAAACACCCACGGTTTAATTTCCTTAGGGTAAACACAACCTTACCCATGCATATCTTACACATTACCCTAAGCTTACCCATTTTTGTTTTATTCCTGTGCATAAACCGAAGTACATCAGTACAGTCTTCCAATGCCTAAACCCAAGAACACATGTATATTATTTTAAGCTCTATGCATAAACATGAACGATAGAAGGTCCTTTATATAACACGACTTACCAAGCCAATATTCCCCTGTAGGATTACCAAAACCAGCCACGTAATCAGTCCAGTTCCGGTAAAAGTCTACAGACCCATCTAATCGACGCTGTATAGCCTGTGTGAAAAGATGCAAACGAATGGGATGTCAACTATTTATTTTCTTTAGTCGCTGTATCTTAGGACCTATTTCACATAGTTAGGAAGCATAACCTATACATGTTGTTGATAAAAACAAGATCAGATTGTATGAACATAAAAAAAAAGTGATATACGAAGGCTATTTAACCTATGGGTCGGTGTAAACTGACCTTGGTGTATTTGTGACAGAAAACTTTAAAAGGAAAATACTTGAATAAAAACGGACCACTGTTATGATGCACAGAGTACAATCAAACGTTCTGGTATTATCGATCTTTCCTCATTCAACACAATCCATACAAGGTGTGGGCTCTACGTAGACAATATGTTTGTAACGGTGCAATAGTTCATTGGGTTGGTGCTTGTTTAACCAATTTAATTTTAGTTTAATTCAAGTTTTGTATATAACATGGCTTCATAGCCGGTTACTGCCATCACCCAGAAAGACCACAAAGAAAACAAGGAAACACCCCTTTTCCCTTTTTTTGTGTTACCCTGATGTGCTTTCGTGATACATCAGCAATATTGCATTTTTGATTCATGGTTATTTTTATATTTCTATTGCTCTGTTGTTGCCATGTAATGTTGATCTTTTTACCAAATACATCCATCTACATATCTCTATCTTCCGTTAAAAACGGCGAAAAATGCACTGCAAACAACACAATCGTAACTTCTCGGATATTTCCGTGATCAAAGAAATGTTTTCATTGGATAAACCCGATGAGTTCGGACTGCAAACAATAAAAAATAAGCGTTTGCTCGACTTGCTTACCGTCCAAGCGTCGCCCGATTGTTCAAACAGACAGTAGACGGAGACTGGTTTATCTCTTACGCCATATGGATAGATGGTGTAGGCCTCGCCAGGGTTCAGTTCTGTGTGGATCTCTGAGCAGTCCCGGGGAAAATGCCTTCCTATCAATATGGGAAAGCATAACGGAGTTGCGTGTTGTATGAATCTAGTTTGTATTGATTAACGTTTGGCTTTGAGCAATGTTGTTCAGATATTCGATGATAGGTGATATATTTCATGATAAGCCTTAAGTAAATAATGTAAAAGTATTATGATATGATATCACAGGGGAAATGCCTTCCTATCAACATGGGAAAACCATACGGAGTTGGATGTGGTATACATTACTTAAATACATATTGTATTCATATACGTCTGACATTGAACAACTTGGTTCATATCTTTGATGACATATATATTTCATGAACGATTCTCGATAAATAATGTATATTGACATGATGTCCCGGGGAAACTGCCTTCCTATCAATATGGACACACATTTCAGAGACAGGTGTGGAATGTTTAGTTTGATTCCATATCATCTTGTCAAACGTTTGGCATTGAACAACGTTGTTAAAGTCTTCAAAGATATGCATGTATAGCATGATAAACTCTTGGTAAATAAGGTATATTGGCATGATGTCTCGGAAAAGATGCCTTTCTATCAATACTGGAAAAGCATGACCGTGTTGTGAGTTGGAATCTTGATAAATGTTCCTATCAATATAGGAAAGCATAACGTAGTTGGATACCTTTTCAAACTTTTCAATAGTAATGTTATACCCATAACTCATTCTTTATAAGCTATAGGAAGCCAAGAAGTACACTAAAATATTCACTCTTTGTCATAATTCATTTTACCTTGGTTTCCTTGGTGAATGGAAAGACAGGTCGACATTTGGTTGCACATACTGACATTGTTGCAGCAAGCCTCACAAATCACGTGGTGACCTTGGGCCCTCCTCCCAATAATAGATGCCGCATAGTAAGGACACTCCTTAAAAAGAAATCTAGCATACAGCTGTATTCCAGAGAGAGAACGATAGAGGGGGAGAGAGGGGAAGGGAGAGAGATAGAAATAGAGATAGAAATAGAAAGGGAGATAGAAAGAGATATAGAGAGAGGGGAAAGAGAGAGGGGGAAGTGAAGGGTTGGGGAAGGGGGAGGGAGACAGATAGAAAGAGAAATTCAAAGAGGACAGAGAGAGGGGAAGAGAGTAGGAAGGGGTCAGCTAGAAAGAGAGATTCAGAGAGATATAAGGAGGGGAGAGATAGAAAGAGGGGAGAGGGATAGAGAGAGAGGGAAATATAGTATGAGGGGAGAGGGATAGAGAGAGGGAGAGATAGAAAGAGGGGAGAGGGATATATATATAGAGAGAGAAGAAAAGAGAGAGAGAGAGAGAGAGAGAGAGAGAGAGAGAGAGAAAGAGAGAAGGGTACAGTAAGATACAGAGAGACACACAAAAAGAGAAAGCGAGAAAGATTTTGAGAGAGAGAGAGAGAGAGAGAGAGAGAGAGAGAGAGAGAGAGAGAGAGAGAGAGAGGGGAGAGAGAGAGTGAGAGAGAGAAAGAGAGAGGGATAGGAGAAAGAGGAGAGAGAGAGAGAGAGAGAGAGAGAGAGAGAGAGAGAGAGAGAGAGAGAGAGAGAGAGAGGAGGAGAGAGAGAGAGAGAGAGAGAGAGAGAGAGAGAGAGAGAGAGAGAGAGAGAGAGGGGGAGAGAGAGAGACAGAGAGAGAGAGAGAGAGAGAGAGAGAGAGAGAGAGAGAGAGAGAGAGAGAGAGAGTTAGAGAGAGACTGAGACAGACAGACAGACAGACAGACAGACAGACAGACAGACAGACAGACAGACAGACAGACAGAGACACACACCCCCACACCCCACACCGCACACACACACAGACACAGAGAGACGGACTGACGAACCATGCTATTTTGTCATACGTACCGATGCTGCCATACAACCCATGTCGTACAAGTAATCCTCCGATTCGGTCAAATATTCTCGTACGTAACAATCCTAAAACGAGGAATATTTTGCAGAAACAAGTTACTTGTTAGGAATGGAATGATACTGCAAATGCTGTAGCAATAGCCTACATTGACTAAGACAATGTTATCGAGAGTATGTGCGTATGTTGTAGAGAACAAAACCGATGGGTGCCTGACAATGTTGTCCATTGATAAGATGTGTATTGTGGTATATATTTTGTATGTGAACATTTCCATGATGCATAAAGGTGTTCAGAGATTTACTTCGTACTTCTCACATGCGAAATGATGTTTACAGACGCTATTATATCTGATTACTTTGTAAATATATCCATGATGCACAAAATTGTTACTCACAAACGATGCAATGCCGAAAGACGATACCATTGCATATACTTTCATAATGCACAAAAGTATTCTGAGCTTTACCTCGTCTTCCCAATACACGATATGTTGCTGACAGGCAATATGATATCTTATCACTTTGTAAAAGCTTCTATGGTGCATAAAAGTGATGAGAGTTCTAGCTTGCTATACTTACAGTTTATATGTGATGCTGCTGACTGACGATATAATATCTAATTGTTTTTGTAAATGATTCCATGATGCATCAAAGTATTAAGAGTTTTAAGCCTCGTATTACTAAAATTGTATTGTTGTTGACAAGTGATATGATATCTAATTGTTTTAATAAATACTTCCAAAATGCATCAAAGTCTTGAGAACTTTATTCTTCACATGCCATGTTGTGCTAACAAGCGAAATGACTAATATTTAATGATTGTGGAAAAACTTCCATAATTTCACGATATGATATATCTAATAGCTATATAAACGCTTTCAAGGTGCCTAAAGGTGTTAAAAAAGCTTTACCTCGTTTTCTTCACATGCAATATCGTTTTTTTATTATTAAAATACTTCTGTAATGCATAACCGTGCCAATAGCTTTACCTCGTTTTCTTCACATGCAATATCGTTTTTTTATTATTAAAATACTTCTGTAATGCATAACCGTGCCAATAGCTTTACCTCGTTTTCTTCACATGCATAATGAAGATGACAGGCGTTAAAATAAATAATTGTTTTAGTAAATACATTAAATCGTTCAAAGAAGTTTTACCTCGTTTTCTTCACATGCAATATGATGCTGACAGGATACCTGATCTACCATAGCGCTACAAGAGGCACATAGCTGGCCGGCCACTGAAACCATTTATTGGAGTGTTGTTTTACATCATTTTCAAGGGTTCACAACTCACAATCCTATAGCGGGGTTCAATTCATCATTCTTTACCGCTGGTATTTCCTCACTAGTAATGGGCAGCATTCTCCCAAAGTCGCTGCATTATTTCCCATGTAAACATATTTGATCAGTAGCGAAAGGCGAAAAGTCGAGTCCCATTGACATCAGGAACATGCTTGATCAGTGGTGAAAGGCGAAAAGTCGAGTCCCATTGACATCAGGAACATGCTTGATCAGTGATGAAAGGCGAAAAGTCTAGTCCCATTGACATCAATAAACGTCCAAAAGAAAATAACACTGAATATCAATCATGTTGAAATATGATGTCGAAAAGCGGACAAAGTTCCTATACCATTGTCCTATACCATATAGAAATCATTAAGATACATATCAAAGTAAAATCGATATCGCTGTACGAATACATAAAATCCCTATACAGATGGGAAAGACATTAGGTTGAACGAGGGAGTATCGTAATAAAACTGATCTATAGTAGAAAAAGGACTTTAAACATGTAAAATATTGGAACATACATGTAATTATCAGGCTATAAGAGAACCATTGTCCCGTTTAATCTATAGTTTGATGGATACACGTTTAATGCGACACATGTCTTAAGCATAATCAAGGTACGAGGACTTTCACTTCATAAGTCGTCTTGTGTCGCAATAATAGCGACGTTGGAAGTATCACATTATAAACTATTTTGTTCTATCGTTGGACGAGTTAATACTAAAAAAAAACTAAATAAAATTATTTTCTAGATGTGACTAATAACTAACATATTTGTCACTTAGATGATATAATATTATGTTGTCTTCCAAATGTCACTCTGGCCAGGAAATAAATACAGCATATCAGCAAAATTAAATTCAAATTCTTACATGAGCCGCCATTTTGCGCCAGCAGTACAAGTCCAATAATGGCAAGCCCTACAAAACATGTTTATCATACAATTATCACAACGCATACACGCCGTGCTGTAGAACATATGTAATGGTTCCCATACGTTTTGGCCTTTTATTCGCTAACGATGGGTACAAAGATGTCCGAAAATTATTGTGCTACTGTAGTCCGAATGCCGGGGATTGCCGAGAAGACATGATTGCAAACGGACATGCCCTTCGTCGCCGCCATGTTGTAAACCTCTTGAGCTGTATTGCGTACAAATCAGATATGAACTACATTTAGTTCAGTTCACGCCGACATGTATTGTGTAGCGTCGATCGTTCGTTTTTCAACCAGTCTAATACTAACCATTATCAGCTGATACACGGCCAACCATTGCAGAGAATCATAATTTGAAGTAAACTAGGATCCGGTCTCTCAACTATCGGTTATATCTTGTGAAACATAGTGGAGCCAGTAGACAGCGGCGAACCAGTTAGAATTGAACAACATTTACTCTTGCTTAAACCCATTACCAAACAAAGACGACATTTGACCAGTTTGTTGCAGACGACTCTGGAAAACATTGTTGAAAAAGGGGATTTTGCTCTTGATGAGAAATTTCTCCTTTTCCCATAATGTTTTTTTCCCTATAAAGAAAATTATTCTTCAATTTCATTACATTTTGAATTTTGTCTGCGAACCCTTTCAATTTCGGACAGTCGAAAATTTGGCGATTAGTAAATGGTTAACGTATTGCGAGATGTTGCCTGGCCGTGGTCATTCGGTACAAGTACTGATTACAGACCAAGAAAGGACAGTGCGATAACCCTTTTGCGTATAGAAGTACATTGTACATACGATGGCGCAAAGTGGAGAATCATTTCTCTGAAATAAACTCGTAAACCTAGATGTAAAAGGCATAGTTTTGATATAAACTTCTATTTGGGATCCTAGAGTTACGAGTATCCTGTAAACTTTGACCAAACTCCACACGTATTCAAATACCTGTTGCCCTTTGAATTTTAGAAAAAAAGCATTCCATGGCTGACTCGAAGGAAAACAAGTCTTCGCAATATAACTGATATTCTGTTGACGCAATGCAAAAGCCCGACATCTATATAAGGAGGGGCTGAGTCAAGACAATGACTTGTTAATCCCCTAAATTCAGAGCTTTGAGCGAACTTTACCTATGATCCACTTAGTATGAACCCAAGATAAGACAATCCTTCATAGAAAATACCAAAATCAATGTAATACATAATAACACTTCATGATAATCACTTCAGGACCTACTCGGAAAGCATCTATGTCTACATTGTTGGTAAATGAACCACCCAGTATAACTTTACCTAAGATCCACTTAGTATGAACCCAAGATAAGACACTACTCCATAGACTGTACCCAACCAATAGAACACATTATTGCTCTAAATGGTTATAGTTTCAGGATCTGCTCGAAAATATCTATGTCTACATTGTTGGTAAATGAATTACCAAATATAAGTTTATTTATGATCCGTTTAATATAAACGCAATCGATCATAGAAAATACCAATATCAATGGAATACATAATAACACTTCATGATCATCACTTTAGGACAAGATTCAGGATGAGACACTTCTTCATAAAATGTACCCAAATCAATGCAGCACATACTTATCAAGATTGTTTCAAGAGGAGGTTGTGTCCCTTTGGAAGAAAACATCCAAAATATGAATTATGTTTTATATGAGGAGATAACTTTGAAATAATTTGTGTACATGTTTTTGTATAAGATTTTGTATGTACGGAAGAGGAGAGGAAGAAATAGGAGAGATAACGAATACAGATAGGTAGAGAGGGAGAGATGTAGAGAGAGAGAGGGAGAGAGAACGATATATGTATCACGTTGACAATACATTATTTTGTAAATTTATTGTTTAAAATGACGATGTACTGTATTTGTATAAGTCAAATAAAATTATTCTAATTCTGATTCTGATTCTTATCCAACATGGCTATCAATTCAGGATCTGCTTGAAAGCATCTATTTCTACGCTGTTGATAAATGAACCACCCAACATGACTGCACACAGGCAGAGGCAAACGCATGTACCTATGTGCGCCACTCACTTATTCCTTAACCAACCCAAACTTCAAGCTCACACACAAAGAAAGACACACGTACATACGTATCCCTTCTGCATATAAATACACGCACACAAACACATATCTATAGGCCCATATAGAAACACCCTATACGCTTGCAACTTAGAATCGTCCATTCTCCTTTGTAATTGCATTGTAAGAGTGTTCTTAACATTTCGTTACTTAACATAGTAAAATTAATCCATGAACGCTCATCCCAGGTATGTAACATAAATATGCTCTGGTGATTCAAAATGACAACGCATGGTTTCAACGAAAGTGCGAAAAATATCTAAAAAATATAATTCATAAGAAAATAGTCTAATGATACATGTACTTACACATTGTCCCTTGTCGGTCTTATCATTCAACTAACGGGAATGATAGACCAAGTGCACGAGATTCTAACAGAGGGCGTAAAGCGATGTAGTGATAACGAGAATTCATGTATATGTGCGAGATTATTTCAAGGAACTTCGCTAAATATAGTGCATGTTGATTTTAACGAATCTTATCAGTTCCAAGTGGTTCTGTTCTGTCATGTACATGGAATTTTAAATGATGGTATCAATCTTGTCGAAGAATTTGAATGTCAATTCACACATGTATTTTGTAGAGGTGTCAGAAAATAGTTATCTCCAAGAGTTTCGTACCAAATGAATATACATAAAACACTTGAAATCATTTTTGTCTGGTATACCCATCCTTCTTTTCAATGAAGCATACTGTTCAACCAGAAAAAAGTCATGTATTTGACCCGGAAAATCGTTACGTTCATATGGCATTATTACTACACACATAAGGAAAATAAACAAGGAAAACATATTTCCTTCTTAAAATGTTTTTATTTAAACAGACAAACAATATTATATCGACAGTATACGCCTGAATGTTATTTATACCTGTGACTTGTAAAAAACCGCTTGGTCAATTTAACGGTAAGTTCAATTGGACTTGATAAAAGAGGCATGCTCTGTTAAAATGACAAGTATCATTTATTTGAAAATACATGATAGCGAGATAAACGAGACATGCTCAGTTAAAATGACAACAGTTATTATTCAAGGGGAAATACATATGGACTTAATAATAGGCACAGCTCAGTTGAAATGACAATAGTTATTGTTTAAGGGGAAATACATATGGACTTGATAAAAGGCACAGCTCAGTTAAAACGACAATAGTTATTGTTAAAGGGGAAAACACGTATACTTGATAAAAGACACAGCTCAGTTAAAACGACAATATTTATTGTTTAAGGGGAAATACATGTGGACTTGATAAAAGGCACAGCTCAGTTAAAATGACAATATTTATTGTTTAAGGGGAAATACATGTTGACTTGATAAAAGGCACAGCTCAGTTAAAATGACAATATTTATTGTTTAAGGGGAAATACATATGGACTTAATAAAAAGGAAAGGATAGTTAAAATGTTGACTAGATGAAAGAGACATGCTCAGTTACAATGACAACAGTTATTATTCGAGGAAAAATACATGTGGACTTAATAATAGGCACAGCTCAGTTGAAATGACAATATTTATTGTTTTAAGGGGAAATACATATGGACTTAATAATAGGCACAGCTCAGTTGAAATGACAATAGTTATTGTTCAAGGGGAAAAACATGTATACTTGATAAAAGGGACAGCTTTGTTAAAATGTTGACTGGATGAAAGAGACATTCTCAGTTAAAATGGCTAATAATAGTCTTTAGCTTTCAAAACTGCTTCTAAGACATCTGTTTTCATACATTATGTGTTATGAATTCTGCACTTATTAAAGCATATGAAAACAGCTATTTTGGAAAAGAAAATGACTTAAAATGACATTGTATAGTTATTCAAACTTGATAATATTTCTTTTTCTAATCAATCTGAAAAGAAAATGGCAAAACCTCAAATATACACCGTTCACAATACATATTTCAATTTAACAAAATGCTCATGATGGTCCAAGCACGAGAACCAATTTATTACACTGGACTATTGCTCTGGCTCAAATCGCTTCGAAAGTGACGTTACGGAAACGTGGTATACACAATCCAAGGACAAAAAAGGTACCAGCCTGAAAATACAGACACAACAGCATATGTTTTTAGGCTAAGGAAATACAAAAGAAGTACCTCTCTGAAACTACTGAGACAGGATATTTTTGTTACCTATATTAAGACAAAATAGGAACCAATATTAAAATACAGAGACACAATATGTTTGTTATCCAAATAAAGACAACGTATGTTTGTAAACTAATTAAAGATAAAATAATAGGTTGTCTAAAAATACAGAGACAGAGTATTTGTGTTATCTAATTTAAGACCAAAACCAAACCAACCAGGGACAGCAAATGTGTGTTATCTAAATACAGACAATCTTGTTCTAAACGACCAGAATACAAGGAAATAGAATCGTGTTACATAAGACAACTTAAGGCTAAATCAAGTAGGTCAGTGCGCAAGCAAACAAGCAAGTAACAAAAAAGTACAAAGACAAAATAGCTTTCTCTCCAAAAACCTTTATAGGCAGAATATGTACGAGTCTAAAACTACATAAAAATTTTTGTGATGCCGCTAAAGAAACGTAGATTTATTAAGTCAGTGTATTAGAACTTTATACACATATATTAAGTGGATTGAGATGGGAAGATAACCCTGAAAAGCTGCGATATGTGTATCTTTGTGTTTGGTTAAGAGTTCAAATGCAATTAAAAAGGGGTAGTTAAGATTTCATGTGGATGTACATAAAAGCTGCATTACATTTTCTTGAACATTTTGTCAACCATTGATGAGTATTTTCTTTGTATTATTCGCTAACATCAGAGACCGTTGATAAACAAGTATAAAATAATTATTTAATCAAAGTCAACATGGGACCAACAAAACGTTATTTATGACCATCGATGCAAAAAGAGACCAGTAATACGTACTTTGATATAAGATGGTATGTTGAACCAAACGTTTGAGTTAGGAACTATTTCTTTGCCTTCCTTTTTGCGAACGAATTTCTGGACAACAACACCGACAGCAACGTATGTTACAACGACGATAGCAAATCTGGAAAGGAATTAAATATCGTATTTTCTTTTCGATTTAGTGTCAAATTTTAAAAAGACTGAAATTGAAAAGGCGGTACATATGTAGTATGAGACTAGTATCAATAGCTTAAACTATAAACGTAGAACGTTCAACCGATGTTATGCATCTTGTGGCATTGGGAAGGACAATATGATTTTTGAATATTTGGACCTTTTGGGTTTTAGGGACGGCTCTTTTTGCAGATTTCCAAAAGTCCGTTCCTGCTAGCGACGTTCAGCACGATCATTGATTTCGCACCTCTTACGGAGTACTTCTGGGTCGTAGTATCCAAAGTAGTCCCATTTAGAAATTCTGAGTTTCGACTTCTGGTGCATAGTTTTGCTAGTAAGAGATGAGCTGGTAGAACACTGATGTGTTTCCTGTATGATAGTCATACAAAGCTCTCAAAGCTTGTTTTGATTGCCTATTGCAGGACTATTTGTTTGGGATGTATGAACACACCTGGCGGTACCTCGGTTAGATTTGACAGCTTGTGCACTGATTTTCGGACGCTTTGCTTCTTAAAAAAAAAGTGAGACAATCAAGGTGTCAATCTTATTACAGTTTTTGAGAGTTAAATGGACTAACTTAATGTGTCTGTATATAGCTAAGGGTAAAAACACTATTCTTCATTCTGCAGAGTCATGAAAATACCTGATCTAACATTGGAGTTAATGGGAATTCAAGATTTCAAAACTAACAGGTTGATGACCACTTACGCTATTAACAGTATACTTCCACCGGAAATACTTCCACCGGAAATACCCCCAGTGTCACAACCTTTCGGACCTGATGCCGAACATCCCCCTGGACATGCGCATACGGTCTTAACGGTGAATTGCTATAAATAGAAACAAATGGTTTTTTAAATTGCTAACATCCTTTTATCGATAAACATGTATAACATTGCTATATAAAGACATATGATAAAATCTATCTAAGATGTCCTGCTCGGTCAGCTTTTGTTATACAAAACGGTGAATTAGAAAAAAGCAATAACCAATTCGTCAGTTACCAAGGTATGAGATCTGGATTCCCTCTAGAGTACTTGTATACCAAAGAGCATTTGGCAAAGATGATTTAGCTAGATACTGAGTATAAATCGACTGACGGGATAACGGAATACTGCCTATGCAGGGAGCTTATTTACCTATTAACAAACATTTGTTAGTTTTGATTTGTAATGCTTACAGTTTACAGAAGTATCAAACTATTAATAGAAACAGACGCAAAAAGCAAAAAAACAAAAAAAACAAAAAAACGTCGGAAACAACCATATTTTCATCTATTTCCACAAAAGTTTATCCAAGTCTAAGATATGTTTTATTTTGAAAAGTTGGTGATCTAGGGATCTTTGGACGTAATATTATATGAAAACGTTTTCTATCCTGAATGATACCTACTGTCTAAATATATGCAAAGAAACGGTGATGGTGTACTTACAAATACCCCACCCGTTTGCTCGCCTTGGGCAGAGAATGCAGGACTACATGCGCTTTGGTCACACACAAGAAGGACTTGTGTCACTCTGTAGAAATATGAATGGATAAAGTTGTAATTTCGGTATACATGTATATAAATTGTCAATCGTATCGTTTCAGAATCAAACCCAGTCATTCTGGCATCTGACAGAAACACACATGTACCAGAAGAATTTTACTTCAATTGAACAATTGTTACACATTGACGACTTTGTACATGTAAATAATATGTAAAAAATCAATAAAAGATAATGGTCATGATTGTATGTATACATAAGATCGGGGTACAGAAGAAAAGTTTCAAAGACTGAAATGCTCTCTAAAACAGCTCGGCATTGCTGCAGAAAACGGGGAAGCACTTCCTTGATCCACGGAC
The DNA here is from genome assembly GCA_947846245.1 of Cerastoderma edule. Lineage (NCBI taxonomy): Eukaryota > Metazoa > Mollusca > Bivalvia > Cardiida > Cardiidae > Cerastoderma > Cerastoderma edule. Next base: position 25,499,237 of record OX401414.1, read on the forward strand.
TAAATGTCATTTAATTTTCGATGTGTTTGTCTCTAAGGTAGTGTATTACTCACATGTAATTTTACCTATGGGTTTTTGACATGGTGTCGATGTCGGACCAGTTCTTTCTGGTGGTTTGCGGAGGGTCAAATCTTACAATGGTCGCTATGGAACAACTGAGTTCAGATTGGACAGTGGTCCTCCAGCTCTCAATATGTGGGTGGTATTATATTTGAGTCCTGGATGCTTTGTTTTGCAGTTGGAGCGAACGAAGCCGAGGAGGAGACACGCTTTAAGGATGCACGAAGGAAACGTGTGATTAGGAAACAGATAGCGGAAAGAGGCCCACCAACAGAGCCAACCCACATGTGTTATGTGTGTACCAGATCGTTTCGTGCTCGTATTGGCCTGATAAGTCATATGTGGCACATTGGCAACACTATAATAGTCAACGGTCATCTTTGCCTAGGCGAACATCATATTTCAGAACATGTATATGCATTGATTTCATTTTATTTCATTCTTTGGGCGGGCAGGGCGCATATTAAACAAACAACGTCTTTGGAAGTTCACGAAAGAGCAAAAAGAAATATCTCCGACATCTTGGCAATCCTCGAAAATTATACTGGAAGTGACGTTACCGTAAATCGGTGAAGGAACCGGAAGTATAACCAACAACCACATCCGTTGTCTCGTCATCGTACTTGAACACCGCCTTGGAGGAATCGCCGATCTGCACGGACTGGCTCCTTGTGGGATCAAGGACACATGCCTAAAATAACGGTGAAGTGAAAATAACGTATGGCAAGATTGTTTTGTTTATCCTATTGTGGTCGTGTTTCTTTTGTAATTTTATACTATTTCTATGTTATATCGCCTTGACTCCTGGTTATTTAAAACTGTTCAGCGCTATTTTTGATTGGTAATCCGTTAGCTGTATGGTTTTCCTATATTAACAGACGTTAACTCACAATAATTGGTAGTAGGAGACAAACGCTTGTGGAAGTATGTTGTCTTGTGGTCTCCATATCGTCGGCTCAAGAATTTGAGGATCGTGGTTTTGAATTCCTTTAAAAACTTGCCGAATTGCCAGCCTTTCATTGATCACCTTTTGTCACGAGTACTGTTTATTCATCATTGAAGCAAAGTCGACAGTGCTCAACATACTTCAATTGAACTTGATTCATGATAGACGTGATCGTCAGGCTAAGATTAATGACTACTACTGGTCTTATAAGTTTTGTTCTTGTGTAGTTGGCGCTAGATACGATAACGCAAGGAGACCAGTCTGAAAGAAAGAGGAAATTATGCGGAACAGGGGACTTGTCATAAGTAGTTTGAATAAGTATTATCAAAAAAGATGCATCCAATTTAATCTTAGTTTTTACACATTACGTTAGAAATTAAAGGCTTTCTGTGAAGATTGTTGAATCGTTTTTCGGGAAATGCTTTAATCGCAACTTTTCAGAACCTCTAAATTACCTCTGAATTACCGATATATGACAGTGTACCGTCTGATTTTGTTATCATTTTCAAATCGTGATTGTCTCTAGTGTTAACGGTCTTGTGTAGTTCTTACCGCAGCATCCTTGGCTATCTATCATCGAAGCAGAATCGAACGTACTGAACATGTTTTAATCAAACTTGTCTCGCCAGGATTAATGACGAAAAATTGCTAATAGTTTAACCCCGTACCAAACGCTGAATTTCCGTTCGTCCCAAATTGAAAGAGCTTGCTGACGACATTTCAAAATGTGATGAAATTGAAAAATACCTTCTGATAGGGCAGAAGACGTTGTGAGAAAATGAGAAATAGCTCGTTTTCCCACAATGTTTTCCAGAGTCGTCTGCAACAAACTGGTCAAAAGTCGTTATTGTTTGGTAAAGGGTTAATAAGCCATGGCCTGATGTATTTCTTACTGCAGCATCCTTAGAACAGCTGGCCTCCGAGAAGGGTTTACACGGGTTATATGAATAGAGATTCCCGTCCGATCCTTTCACGTCCGCAAACCTGAAATATGTCGTTGTCATACGAAGTTATTACAAATAATTGGCTACTTTTATACTTTTATAGAATAAAAGGTACTCATTAAGCTAACATATTTCAATTCTTAGATAGTTATCTTTTAGATTTAGCTCTTTCCGTGTCGAATGCTGTCGTTTGTTTGAAAGTCGTAAATTGACTCATATTGGTAATCTCCTCTTTAATCTGCATAGCTGAGGTTAAGAATAAACAAAACGGACCAGTAAGTCGATGCAACACTGATACGGCGTATATCATATTACAGAGATCTAAAGTAGAGACGTATTTCCCAAGCCAACTTCTCTGTTGCTTCTTTAAACCCTACATAAGATAAAGTTAATTTGTTTGGCTATTGCAGGGGAATTTGTTTGGGAAGTATGAACACTATTGTTGGTGCTTTTGCCAAAGTCTGATAACCTGTACACTTATTTTATTACGTTACTGGTATACATTGCTCCGTAAGAAATATGAGATTAGGTGCAAACTTTATAACAGTCGTTGAGAGATTATTGAACCGACTTGGTGATTCAAAAGAGAGCTAAGGGGGTTGAGCGATACCCCTAATTCAGCAGAGCCGTGAAACTACATGCTTTATCTTTGTGGTCAATGGCAAATTAAGATCTTGAAAGTAACAGACAATGGCCTAGAACGTAATGATACGGGGATAGTGGTGGGGATTGTATAACAAAAGGGGAAGCTAGTTCCAGGTAAAATGCATAATGCTGATTTGTATCTGTCACGCCATAACAAAGTGCATTATCTCTGTTATCATGTTCTTGTTGTCACCAATACTGGTGAATCCTATGAAAGATGTAGTGTTACTAAAAATGTTAATATGGCGTCAAAACCTACACAATACTGTCGAGACCAGCACAGAAACCAAAACAATAGAGAAAAAAAAAGATAAATGCACACTACTAACAGAACGTTGTTGACACCAAACCCTATGGAATAACGTTAATTAAAACACGAACAAACATACAAACTCCCCACTTACCTCGGCGTGTTGTCTGTGTTACCGAGACTCGTTATATCCACCATCGAACCATCGTCAAACGTACACGAACATAGATCATTCGAGTTGCATTCCTTACCGCTGGTCCCCAACACCACAGAATACACCAAAAGGGTCAAGCAAAAAAGCTTACTAATATATCGCATCATGCTATTCTTTGATTTACTTTTCCCGCATTAAACATGCATATGTGTTAGAGTTGTGAATGTAATTTCCCTGTTTGATAGCGGACATGTATATAATTCAGAAGTTCATATCACTTTCAAGGGTACATGTGATCTAGCCGATGGATGATAAAGCCAGTGTTATGTCACGATAACACCAATATCAGCATATGGGCTGGTCAAAATGTTAAAGCGCCATTTATACGGGGAACATAAATTCAAATGAAAAAACATTGGCTTCATATTTCTTGGTTCCTAGTATGATATTGAATCATACTATACATGTATATTGATTAGTCACGTTACGAGAAGAGAAAGCAGCTCTATCACCAAAACAGCTTTTCACTGGATACCAGATGGAAAACGAAAACGAGGCAGGCCAATGAATACATGGAGACGGTCTGTAGTAGAAGGAGAACCACAAATGAACAAATGAAAGAAAGGCAACAGACAGACAGGAGAGGAAATGCTTTGTTGCTGCCCTACATGTTAATGGGCATAACGGACAGTAAGTAAGTATGATTCAGAATATTGCTTCAGTACTGTATATTGTGGATGCTCCTTAGAATAGTATCAATGTGAGCGCTCGCTATTTCAAACCGATCGCCTTGTTTCAATGCAATACTAACCAAAGGTGATCATTTTTATCCAAGGTATTCGCGTTTAATTACAATCAGACACCCGCTTGCCCTGTTTCAGAGTACCCAAAAGGCAGTAACAGCTTAGTGTGTATGAATTAAAGGAGATAATAAAATATGGTTTCGCAGCTGTGTGTCCTGTTATCGGCTTACCCATTATTTGAACCTATTTAATCGCGCTCTTTTAGTTTAAACCTTTACCAAATGCAAAATGTTCGACTGTCCCAAATTGAAAGAGTTTGCAGATGACATTTCAAAATGTGACGAAATTGGAAAATAATCTTGTTACAGGACAGAAAACATTGTGGAAAAAGGAGAAATTGCTCGATAAGAGCAATTTCTCTTTCTCCCACAGTGTTTCCCAGAGTCTTCTGCAACAAATTAGTTAAATGTCGTGACCTGGTCAAATTACAAGCTTAGTTCATACTCGATTTTCTCTTTCTGTACAATGGGGTCGATCCCGGCAGAATACATTAATCCACTACATTTATTGTTTTTCGGTACACATCGTCGAACTCAAACTTCGCACAGGAATACTTTCCTTTGATACACTACAGTACAGTACCACTGCCATCATAGAAATCTCGTGACGATAGATAGTCATGTGACCCAAACAATACAGCGAAGACGCCAAGGAAATGGGTTCTTTATGATTGAATTCAACATGCTATGCTTTGAAAATGAATGTTCAATCAAATTCATGCATACTCTGGCAATTTCGTCAGTATTGTCAGTCATGATTATGTAATTTGTTTTCAAATTGTGCAATCTAGAATCAACCTCGAGACGATCTGTTTCATAATGAAAAAACTCTGTGGATGTCCGTTAATCTTAGAGTATGACCCTATGTACTTTATTGCTTCATTGTATCTAATAAATCCGTCCTGTGTTGGCTGTTACGACACCTTCTTGCGAACCAACAAGAAAACAAACTAAGGTTAAGAACTGGTTTGAGTACGATTTTAGCAACTTTTGTCAGTCTTTACATATGAATATATTTTGCCATTACTTTTTGGTAATGCTTGGGCCAAATAAGTCCAAGTTCTAAAATTGAAAAAGTGATGTATTCAGATTTTGATTCAAATTTATAATGAAAAAATGTAATCCTTACAGAAACGGAAGGATCTTTTCTGTGATAGCAAAGAGCTTCTAACCAAAATGAAAGGTTACTGCGAAGGAGAATGCGTCGAACTATGGTGAAGGTAAAAAGCAGACATTAATCATTACCATTTTATTTATGTTTTATGAGGATTTTCCAATTCATTAACTGTTTCTCGATCACAAAAATATTACAGGCCCATTAATTAGCAAGCAGGCTATTTTACTAGCATGGCAATCCAAGTATGTCATTTGTGTGATTTAGACGCATGGGGAAGGGCCTGGTGCTCCCATAATCGGTATGATATCCACTACCTTATGAAGACCCATCTTTGATTACTTATAATTCATTGAATATAAACATCAAATAAGGCACTTTTAGTTTCATTTTCAAGACCAACCGTCACATGACGTCATACATGTTTCATCATTGATTTAATTCATATGTCCATGCTTGGCGAAGCGTTGAAGTTTCATAATTCTAATAGGCTTGGTAGTATATCCACATTCCATCGTGCCCGCTCAAAAAGCTAACTAAAGAACGATGACATAAGTTGAAAATGCTCATTTGCTTTTGTTTCTTCACAAGGGCACGACGATATGTGTTTTTTTTAAACTCAGAGTGTCTTCTGTTGTTGCTCTCGATTGAAAGCATCAACATCTTTTCATAAAAAAGAAATAATCATAAGTTTTCGCGATAATAACATAGCGTAAATAACAGACATAGGGCCATCAAAACAAAATCAAATGTTTGATGTGTAGTGTAAGTACTTCACGAATTTATTCCGTAATTCACATTACTTTTGAATAAGTCTACGGCAAGATAATGATTGACTTCAATTGCGTAAATGAAACCTCATCCGAAGGATCCAGACATAGATCTTTTAAAATTTAATAACGGTTTTTAAGAGTCCAATGGACCAGGGGCCCGTTTTACTAAACAACTTACGGAAAATGTTTGCGTAAGTCATAATTGATAAACATGGATAGTATCTTCAATGAAAGTACAATGTTGCAATGTGGCACTTCATTGGAAGCGTCTCGGAGAGACGATTCCAATGATGTGTCACTTTGCAATATTGCTTCGTCCAATATGGAAATAAGAGGAATTGTTGCTTAAGACTTACGCAAATCTTAAGCGTAAACTGTTTAGTAAAACGGTACCCAGCTTAGTTATTCATCATAGAGGTAAGGGGATAAGATACTATTTTTGATATAGGCATAACCTTAGAAATGTAGGAAAAAACATCAAAATGAATGGGAGTCTAAGACCTCAAAGATCATAGGCAAATAAAAGCTTTAATAATTCGAGTGAACTGGGCCCAAAAATACACTGGTGGGTAGAATTCAGTTTCCTTTTCCGGTAATTCGTTTGTTGTTGTTGCTTTTGTTATTGTTGTCGTTGTTGTTGTCATTTTGAAACGTATCCTTGTTGGCGACATCTTGGTATGCAGAGACCAAAGACAAACTTGGTACCATCCTGAAAAACAAGTCAATTGATGGATTATATTTCGAATTTAACGTTGTTTCAAAATTATTTCAGTCATATCGCGTCGGTCACCGCAACTATAAATGCTCTACACTACGTATCTTCACCTATACTATTACAATAACCCCTGCAAGCCGCTGAATGCTTTCCCACATGAGCATAAGTAATCAGTATAGTAATAAAATGCTATTGAGACATAGCGTATTAAGTTCATTAGCGTCGTAAAGAATTGGGACAAACGCAGTATTAGGAAAAGGAACTACTTTTTCAAGCCGGGTGAAAATACAATCGGAACTATTCGGGTATTTCCGTGAGCTGGGAAAAACACCTTGGAACTTAATCCGATGAGTTCATGATTGCTGAAAATAGACAGTGAATGGATGTTTAGAAGTCTTATATGTGTCTATTGCCACCTCTGTTAGATCGGCTAGAGACTTATTCCACGAGTTCCCTTTCATATGTACATGTATATCATGCATATTAATATCTTAAACTATTTATAGATATTTTCTAAAGACCAGTGTAATAAGACGCGTTGAGTACCATAACAAGTTGACACAAGGATTTGTGCCGATCAAAACAAATTGCCAAACATCATTCTCTGTATATTTCTCAAAATTAGTATACACGATCCCTGTCCTTAATAGTTGGAAGTTTGGACAGTTGAACCATATGTCTCTATATGGCGGTTTAACGCCGAATCAACAATGTTTTAGTTATAAATTAAAGCTTTAATTGGAGGACAGTGGTCAAGGGGTAGAGCGTCGGACACGAGAGTTCGAATCCCGTGAGAAGCGGGTTCCACTTTGAGACTTTTCATTAATCCACTTTCGACGCGGGCACTGTTTATGTATCCAGGGAGAAGAATCGAGAGTGATTAATTTAGGTTGTAAGAAACCTGTATCACAATCGATGTAAAATTACTAAGTTTAAACTAAACGACTTTCCCAGGAAACCAGAGTTACCGGATGCGGGTTCCAAGACCATCCCTTGACCACTAGACCCGGTTATGTGTCAGTCTCGGGGCCAGGAGGTTGTTTGTCCGACTTGGATTGCACTTCAAAGGCTCTGAACCCAAAACCTATTGTAAAGTTTTTCAAACGTTATTGAGTCACGTCCTTGTTTAGTTGACACTTACCTTTATATAGATAGGCAGTGTTTTCCAAAATAGAATATTTGGTACAATCTCCACTCCCTCCTTCTTCTTTACGAATTTCATTGAAACTGTCCCGATCACGGCGTATAAAATGAGTAAAACAAAAAACCTGAAGTAAAAAGAAATAGTTATCTTAGTATAACCCGAGGAATTTGCTGTTACGTGTAATAACCACAAAACAGATTAATCTAACAATTGGCTCAATGTCCAGCTAGCAAATAGAAATATGTACAGGGGTTTTACGTAGGAGAACAATAGCTGTGCAAACGTGCACCTGTGGGTTTGAGTGCTAGCTTGTGACGTTACATCACAACATCGACTACAATGTGTATATAGATATACATATATGTATTATTGGTTTTCCAACTTTCCTTTAGGTGATAGAACAACGGTTAGTGCAAAGCGCATCTGTCGAACTCAATGCTCGAAGTCTTTAGGCCATATACTTCCAAAACAAAAACAATGTCAGTGACGCTTGACCTTGCCCTTGACATTTATACAATTTGAAGTCACGTGATATCTAGATGACGTCACGTCGCGCTTTTGGCACTACATTGAACAGTTCAAAGGGGTTACGAAACAAACCGTAACGGAAGTACTTATTCTAAGTATTCATCCCCCAATATAGAACCATACACTTAAATTTCAATGACCAATCAACATACGTTATTAGAAGAATGCTTCCGTTGGAAAGCTTGCCACCGCCCCCGCCCCCTGTTGGACCGGAAGCTGAACATCCTCCTGGGCATGCGCACACAGTCGTCAATGTCATTTGCTATACAATAATAACGATAATAATAAGATAAAGGTACGATTGAAAACGTGCTTAATTTAGATACAGGGCTTTTGAATCTTATTTATAGCTTGTAGCTTCTGTTCAAATCTGTTCCATAAGCTCCTTTAGGTAAATGCAATGTCACATATAGGGATTTTCAAGATGAAATCTTTAATCATAACGAAAAGCTGCCACTGGTTGGTATATATCCTTTACACAGCAAAGGAAAAAAAGGAAAGAAAAAAAAAAGTAAGAAAAACATATTATTTCATTTGTATCCAGAGGGAAAAAACAAACAAAATAAACTCTTCGTTATGAGCGACATTTTTCTTCATTATATGGCGATATGATCCGTTGGAGTGAAATTTACAATAACCGCTATAGCATTTTTAACCGTTAATTGGTGTTTCTTTCAATTAGGCCCAATCGAACTAGTATTCTATTGTATACGATATGAAAGTGAATACGTACGAAGAAGCCGCCTTCCTGTTGTCCCTGTGCCGTGAAGGTAGGAGTTGTGGCATCTTTGTCACACTTCAAGATAACTTCGGACAACCTTCGGACAAAATAATATGGAAATTTAACACATGCAAAAAGGATTAGGTGGGCACAAATACACATTAATCACGAAGGAGTATCACATGTAATGGATCCAACAAAGATAGAAATACTCCCCCCCCACCCCCCAAGAAAGGAAAGGCAAAGAAAATAAAGTCATTAGCTCATGCGATATCATTTAACAATTGTTACATCACTTCGATATTTTGTTATTATTTTCCCCTCCTCACCCGACCTTAATGGAGGATAGAACCAATTTCCATATATGTATATACACTCAACAGATGTAAAAATAATATGATAGGAAAACACATGAGTAAACCGGAAAGAAAGGGAACGTTTAATGAAAGAAAGGAAAGATGGCGTGCTGCGTATCGTATAGTACACAGGCGTGGGCATCACGTGACCAATATTTACGATCATATGTCCGGACAAGATGGCCGCGCCACAGGTACTTTTGCTTTATTCACCTACTTTTGCCAATGACAACCACATTGTGTACTATTTCTCTACCGAGTGTTAGAACCGGAAAATAAATACATGTAATCAACTCATGTAGTGTAGACAATATGGCTATCGTTGGCAAAAGTAGGTGAAAATGGCAAAAATACCTTTGACGCGGCCATCTTGTTCGGACATAAGATCGTAAATATTGGTCATGTGATTCCCCCGCCTGTTATAGACTGACTTGACTTACAGCAGTCTACCAACGTTCCCGGATGTATAGCCCGCCACTACGACTTTTGTTTTGGTGTCGTATTTAAACTTGGCCGACGCAGCATCCCCTATTTGAATGGACTGTTGTTCGGATGGGTCCGATACGCATGTCTGTAATAAAAATATTGTACAGAATTCGTGATTTGATTATAGTTTTCGTTTCTTGAAAGTTGCTTGGTCATTTGAAAGTCAAATATATAGGTTTAAATTGTTGAATCAATGCATATTTTTTTTTATGTCTGTATGATATACAATTAAAAGTATCTATTGAAAGCATAAATTACTCAGAAAGCGTATAATATTTAAGTATACTTGATCTGTTTGCGGTAGATCTCAAAACTCTTGTGTCACTTTAGGATCTAAACACACACTAGCTCACTATTTTCAGGCTTTAGAAATTTAAATTTTATATGAGTTCGCGTGCAACTGTACTCAATATTTGTAGCGAGGTTATATCTCTTGTACTACTTACCGCCGCCTTTTCACACGCTCGCTCGTTGAATCCAACACATGGGTTATAAGAATAGAAGTTCCCCTCGGGACTTGCTTTGACGTCCTTAAATCTGTTAAAACCAAATATAGAAAGCTCAAACAGGTAAAAAAATGGTTAAAATAATTTCCATGCACTTGCTAGGCGATGTAAGAGGAAAATTAGAAGGTACAGACTAGCCTGGGGCCTGGCTCGAGCGTACACCCCGCACTGCGGGTATGCACGGGCCAGGGTACTGTTTTACTAAGCATTTTATGCTAAATGTTTGCGTAAGTTCAAGACAACATTCCCTCTTATTTCAATACTGGGCTAAACAACATGGCAAAGTAACACATTATCGGAATTCCAATGGTATGCCACATTGCAAAATTGTACTATCATTCAAGATACTATCCATGTTTATAAGTTTTGACTTACGCAAATATTTTCCATAAGTTGATTAGTAAAATGGTATCCAGGATCTCAGGCTAGGTACAGACGAGAACATATACACCAAGATAAATATTTTCTAGGCTAGGGGGACCTTCAAAACCTTTGCAAAGAAATCTGTCAATTTTTAAAAGACGCAGAACAAAGCCCCAATCCTGTTGAAATTATGTCCTTCCTTGATCATTTGTTTGAAAAAGTTCGGCAATTCGACCATTTTGCAGCTTTATGTCACCAGATTAACACAGCGTTTCTAAGAATGGTCAGGAATTCGAAGCGTCCCAGATTTGAACCGCATTCTCGATTTTCTTTTTTTTTCTTTTTTTCTTTTTTGCTTTCTTTAACATTTAGAGAAGGCAATTTTTCCCTTCGAGTAACGCTTGATTGTAAACAGGTAAACACAACATGGTGTTGATGTTTCGTTGAAAATGACAAGCTGGTAAGAAAGAGAAGTATATAGCTCTATAAAACACACAAGTTTATAAGAATTAAAACCATACAACCATTAGGTTTTACAGATTTAAAAAAATCACAGAAAAATGAATGATTTGTCTTACAACACCGATTAAGTATGTTTATACAGCACCACGGCTATGTATATTTTCAACTATTAGAACTATAACCAAAATATTGCTGGAAGCGGTGTATTAGCAAATCCCAAATCCAACTCCGATTTTGAAATAAAGTATTCTTATTACCTCGGTGTGTTGTCTGTGTTGCCCAGACTCGTTAGGTCCATCATCGACCCATCGTCAAACTTGCACGAACAGGCATCCACTGTGTTACACTCCGTCACCCCGGCAACGACCTTGAACATCGCGCACAAGGTCAATGTCACCGTAACCAACGCAATCGTCGGCGACATTTCGGACGAAAGTTCTGTTAAGACACTGGAATTACAACTCGTGGTTAAGTTATTATATATCCTACTTTAATTTGCGTTGTCCTAATTAGGATGGAGGAAAGCGATTATTTGTGGTTACATGTATATTAAAACAATTCTCGATGTTCATTTTATAAGATTAAATGTTTATATATCCAGTTGTCGAGGTCACAATGTGCATTTTTTGCGTATACATGTAGTTTATCCGAGTCGCTGATGTTGAGTCCGCAAATCTGGTCGTTCATTAGTAACTATCAGTATGTAAATCACACATATATACAAGCCGCGTTTCGACGAAATAGGATCGAAATCCAACTTAAACACATACGTCGTTGTTAAAACCAAAAGCCTCGTTCGTTATGCCTTCCTAGAAAGAGACCAATTCATGTCTAGACACAATAGACACATCTCTTATATGCTACTTGGATGCAAGGTCATTTTTATCCTTTGTACCATTTCGAAAATACCGTAATTCGTACGTTATTGACTTCATATTGTCATTTTCATTCATCTTTATGCCTGTAATTGTACATGTGTTTGAAATATGAGCCTATATGCTTAGGTTATAATAATGTTTTGTAATGTTATGATATATTAAAAACGAAGAAGATAAGGCCATTTGGTTTCATAGTGATGATAAACATACACGTAAACTGAAGGATGAAAGTGCCATTGGTACCATTGGTACTAAGTTTTTCTGTTTGAAAACAACTTTTTGTGTATATCTTATAGGTCGATTGCATATACCTTCACATTTAACTGTATAATAAATATTGTATGCAATGTGTGATATCTTTGTTCAAACTTATTTATTATACATCGATTGGGAAACAATATCTTACAACTTACATAAATCACTCTCGATTCTGGTGATATTTTCTTTTCATCTGTGTGATAGCTCAGCTTTATTAGCGTCAAAGAATCGTCTATTAAAACTACTACATCCCGAATCCTTCGTTTACAGACAGGCTTTGGGAAGAGGCATGGTATATGTCTCCTTCTGTCAAAACCCGCCGTACATATATATAGCGTTGATAAGCCAGCGTACGGGCGGATATACTTATACATACATGTATAGTACACACACATGATAACACTTCGGCTTCACATGACCAGGTGACCAGCTTTGTACCCATATCTGTTCTTGATGTTTATCAGCTGCATTACAACCTTAACCCATTACCAAACAATAACGACATTTGAACAGTAGTTGCAGACAACTCTAGAAAACATTGTGGGAAAAGGAGAAATCACTCTTTACGAAGAAGATTATTTGTCAATTTCGTCACATTTTGAAATATCGTCTGCAAACTCTTTTAATTTGAGACAGTCAAATAAAAGGGCGTTTGGTAAAGGGTTAAGATACGTATATGGCTAGTTCAGATTGGGTTGAATGATGGTTTTAAAATGGTCATTTGTATTGTGTGGACGCAGATCGAACCTTCCACCTTGTATAATGGTTGTTGACACTCTACCCGCATGTATAATGATAGACAATCGTTATAGTCAAGTTGGATCAATGTCACATGTATTACATTGAAACAAATACTTACCTTGAATGTTCTATATAGAATATTGACTGAAGGTCTAGAGGTTAGAGTACAAACCCCTCTCTGTGTCTGTGTCTGTGTCTGTGTCTGTGTCACTGTCTCTGTCTCTATCTCTGCCTCTGTCTCTGTCTCTGTCTCTGTCTCTGTCTCTGTCTCTGTCACTGTTTATGTCACTGTCTCTGTCTCTGTCTCTGCCTCCCTCTCTCTTTCTCCCTCCCTTATTTGTTGAAAAGAGGCATTTTGTTGTCCAGTATGACAAGCGCAATGTGATAACACGGGTTGCCTAGTCAAGCCGCCCCTTGTTCTGATCATTGCGGGTTTAAAACCGTGGCGGGTCATTATGGAGACCATAAATGTGCCAGTGACTGAGACTTTTGGTCAAAGCCGTCCAATGACGTCATGGAGAAAAACGCTATAAAAGATGACGTCATTATTTTACCAATTGCTCTACTTATTGCACATAGTTCACTCAAATACGGAAGTTAGCTTTTTTCCATTGAAACTGATTAGCAATCACTAGTTTGCACATACTGATGCAATTTAAAATATAATGTATGGATTTTATAAATTATAATTATCTTAAAAAGGAAATGTAAGAAAATGTGTATATCTCGTTGTCTATGCAAATAGCTATAATTCCTCTAAAAATCGTGTTTGGGCAAAGATTGAATTGGATCTCTTTCCATAGACCTTACAGTGTCTAGAAATGATAATAACTTAATTTTGCCAAGGTACCCGCTTAAGGCCATTTTTCTCAGACACTGCCACAAATGGGGATTGCACTCAGACATGAAAGTCGATTGTAGGTTTAAAATCATTGTACTGATCTGGGTACAGTTTTACTAAACAGTTTACGCTTGAGATTTGCGTAAGTCTAAAACAACAATTCCTTTTATTTCAATATTGGACGAAGCAATATTGCAAAGTGACACATCATTGGAATCGTCTCTCCGAGACGCTTCCAATGAAGTGCCACATTGCAACATTGTACTTTCATTGAAGATACTATCCACGTTTATCAATTATGACTTATGGCAAACATTTTCCGTAAGTTGTTTAGTAAAACGGTACCCTGGACCTAAGGAACATTGTAAAGCTACCTATTTTCACATTGTCTTTTATGTTAAAAGAAGGAACGGTTTATCGCAATATCCATATAATGCGATTACTTCAGGTCAAAGAACGGTTAACAGAATATATATTATTTGAAGAGCAAACAATGTTAGAATATGTATTTTCTTTTGGTTAAAACTTTCGCCCCGAAATAAGTCAGATTTTGTTGAAAAGGACGTATGACCATAACACACCAATCTTTTTGGGGGGTACATCGATGTTCAGGTCAATGTGATAATATGAGATAAAGATGAACGACAGTCGCATAGCGAAAGAATGAGGCCACATATGCCAAGCGAAAGGTATCTGTACGAACCAGTTATCAAGGTACAGACATTTCCATGTATAAGTAGATAAAGAATGCACTATGTCATGTTTACAATCGTTTGATAAATTACCAATTAGAATCATTCCACATCTTACTGATTCTTAATTCTGATTGGCCAATATTCTACAGATTTGTTAATTGACCAATCGCATTTACAAGCCAGAATCGTGGGATGTGCCGTTTTGGTAAAGCTATAAGCTTCATAACACATAGACCGAGTTTATTAACCCTTATAGTGCTGGAACCGACTTCATGCTTATACAAACAGGTTAGATCCAGGCCAGCCGCCAAGTAAATTGGCGATTGGCTTGTGATCTGACCTGTTTGCTACGCTGGGTATCTTTCCTCAATAGAATTAAGCAAATATAAGGAAAGCAGAATACATAAAAGTATATTTGTAGTAAATAATCCAGCATTCTAAAGGTTAATATTTCATCGCATCTAACATTTTTTCATTCGAAAGTTTATCTAGAACAAATTCGAAGAATTTAGTTAGTGCAAATGAAACAAGGGTCTAAAGATGTGTACAAAACATTTTATCGCGTACTCGTATACACCTTTAATGCATGTGCCCGTTTTCTCGCGCTACAATCAGCTTCAGCTTCATATATACGACAATGTCAATAGATAACCAAAAGGTTGAATGAAGCCGTGTACTGAATGGTTAAAGTAAATATACATTACATTAACCAAAAATATGACGCTTTAGGTAGCTAAGTTTAGCATATTTCTCAAGTTTGTTCAATTGTTTCTCATGGACGTGTTAAGAGAGTTATAAGTAACGTTACAAAGGACAATGTATTTGAGGATAATAGTTTACGCCGCCATTTTGTATCAGGTGACACACACGGCCACGTGTCAGGAGCTGGACTGTCTACCGGAAGATCGCTGTTCCTGTAAGTTCACAGACGGGCGGGGAATTGTGGATCTAACGAGCCTCGGGAATACGGACAATACGCCGAGGTATGTTAACCTATTTCACACATTTAGATATTTGTGACTCCGCCAAATTGTAAGCAATATCAGATGACATAGAAACAAATGACAACATTACTTTCGTCATGATAACGAGAAAAAACCTGTGCGATTGACACAGTGGTTATAAATGTTGTCGCTATTGCCCAGCTTGTCCAAAAGTCGTAATGGACAAGTATAATTGTAATGATCTTACTTTAAGGGTAATCCAGTTATACAAGTAAAATGGAAAAGTGTTGAAAAGTACAGTGAAGCCTCGTTTATCTGGACCCCGATTATCCGGATGTCTCGCAATCCGATCGAAATTGTAAGGGAACGGAATTATTTGACCAGTTTGTTGCAGACAATTTTTGAAAACATTGTGGGTAAAGGAGATATTGCTCGTGACGAGCAATTTCTCCTTTTCCCACAATGTTTTCTGCCATATCAGAAGTTTACTTTTGAATTTCATCACGTTTTGAAATGTCTTTCAATTTGGGACGGTCGACAATTTGCCGTTTGCTTAAGGGTTATAATTATACATGTGCATAGAGACCGCTTATGTCTTAAGGTGTAAAAGACCAGGCCCTGCTTCATTAGTCCGGATTATTCGGTTATCCGTAAATTTTGTTGGGAACGGATGTGTTCGGATTACCGAGACATCACTGTATATGGCATTAACAGACAAAGGATTCAAAATGAGTCTTCGCCACCGCTGAAACAGAAAGGTTGTTCCGTAGGAGCAATTTATCATTGTGTCACAATGGTTCCTTAAGTCCTCTGTGCCTGATACACCAACAAGAGGTATCACGGAGTAAGGAGTTAGACCAATTGTAATGAAGGTCCCTAATGTATGGTACTTCTTCGGGGCATTGGGGGAAAGCATTGTTCAAAGAGCCTGTTCCAAGACAGTAGATGGCAGTTTTGTTTTCGCAACAAGAAGCATACGTATATGAGTTATCGTAACGATATAAAAGTGACAAATTGTTGAAAGTTCACATTGGGATGTTGTACAGGAAGTCGTGACAGATATAAAAAAAAACACATACTTTTTGACTGTCCACCGAAGTACGTGTCTATAAAAAGGGAATAGTCAAACTATGGCGTCATTCAAGCTTGATACTTTTAACGACAACGGCATTTTAAAGAAAAAAAGAATTTTTGCGTTGCTCGGGTTAGATCAGAGAAATAACATTGCAATGAAAGGAAATTGCTTATCATGCTTCTTGATCGGGTGTTGAAGGTAAATCAATACCAGAATATATGCAGGGAAAGCGCTAAACGAGAATATCTCTTTCGAAAGTGTTGACCATCTTTATAAAAGTATTGCACTCATACGACTAATAGTATTCCAAGAGTGCGTGTGTGTGTGTGTGTGTTCGACGTATACATACCTGTAATATAATTGTAAATATAAATAAAGAACAAATGATTTTTGATCCGCAAATACTTCGGCGTTAAGAAGAGTTCGACACTCAGAGATTCGAGATAAATATAATCTACTGTATTTCAAATATACAGCTAGGCTTTTATGCTTATACATGCTTTGATTTTCTTTTGCAGATTTAAGGATGTCTATGGTAAAGATAACTTCTACTATTCCTATAACCCCTGTGGCGGATTTAATGAAGGACAATGCTCGGACGCTGCGGTAAGGGATATAACAATTCTGGTTAAACTAAAGGTCGAGTTTACTTGATCATGTAATGCAGGTAGAATGATCTGTCCTGACAATGCGCTGCGAAAAGAAAGATAGTAACACGATCTACAGAATAAGGGGTAGTTTACAATAACTTAATAGACACTTTCAAAAATAACGTTGTTTTACAAAATCCATTCAAATTCCAGTCGAAAATCATGAAAGAAAAAAAAACCAAAACACCCAACAGTAATCTTAATCTTAATTCAATATCAATTTCTTTAGATTGGTCCAGCTTGAAAGCAAAAGTCAACGTCGTAAATTAAGAACATAGATTCGAAGTTTTTGGTTAAACAAAGACGGTTAATAGGAATTATTCGGTTTAATACTAATAGTCACTGTTAAAACCGCTGTATACCAAGAACAACCGAAGTAATCCGACTAAAGAATATATTTCAAAATGGCTGACTTTGGTTATTCTACCTTAAACTATAATAAGCATTTCGATTTCGTTTATAGGCGTGTGTTTTGACGTCCGATAAAAAAGAGCAAGAGCAGATTGGGGACGCCAAACCGATCCTGTTTAAATACGACAAAGGTCACGTGGTCGCTGGATACACTTCCGGTTCCGGGGTCATATTGTAAGGAGTGCTTTAATCATTCACCCATTGCCAAACAATAACGACAATCGAACAGTTTGTTGCAACCGACTCTAGAAACCATTGTGGGAAAAGGCGAAATTGATCTTAACGGGCAATTTCTCCTTTTCCCACAATGTTTTCTGCCCTAACAGAGGATTATTCTTCAATTTCATCACATTTTGAAATGTCGTCTGCAAACTCTTTCAGTTTGGGACTGTCGAAAATTTAGCGTTTGGTTAAGGGTGTCCGTTTAATAGTCTTGCAACATTTCGGATGTATGGCCGCTGACGAATGTCTTAGAGTTGTCCGAAATAAATCTGGAACGCATAGATCTACATACTTCTTGTGCGAAATGATCGAAATGATTTATCCAAAATGATGAGTAATCATTTAAAGTACTTATTACTCTAAGCTCGGTTATCAACAAAGTTGTAGAGTCGTTCAAGTGTGCATAGTTTACCTCTACATTCTTCTGGTGCGAGCACCTTTTTCAAAATCACTAAACGTACTAACTAGGCTACTTTATGCACAGTCTCAGAATGTCTATCAAATACAGTTTTACATACGTATGTTTTACTGAATCAACTTTTATCTGATCTAAAGAGGAACCAAAAACATATAAAACGTACAGTAAAAAGTATGATGAGGAGTGCTTGTCGAATTTGGGTATACGCTGTGTGTCCTGAAGCGAAAGTGGATCAATTTTGTTACAGTCTTTGTTATGGTTGCTTATCTGATTACCACCTTCGTGTGCGTTTAATCCAGTTAATTATTGTAACATGACGTAAGAGGAATGATTGCTCCTCTGGGTGGGTAATACAGGTAAATCAAGTGCCTTTCTTTTACAGCCTGACTCAAGTGACCTTGGAATGTGACGAAACCGCCTGTGATCCGGCCTTCACCCCGATGGGACAGACACTGCGTTCATACGTAAGACAATGTTGTTAATATTTTGTGATTAGTCACGTGGTTCATGTTACCGTCGTTTCAAGTTAGAAAGTGGGATATTTCTTACGGCTTCTTTTGCTTTAGTTCTTACTCTTCTTTTTAAGAGACGGCTGGGTGTACCTTAGCTTTTTTGGACAATTCATTTCTACTTTCCATCTTAAACTGCTTTCACGAATTGTGGCTAACCATGTAGACATCGTACATCTTTTTGAAAGATTTAACTGATTTCCCTATACAGACATGCATGTTTTTGGCCAAACAAACCTCCGTTGTATAACAATCACAACATGGTTATAATACACATTATTCACAGAGTAATTACATGTAACAAGCAATGGTGTCCTATTGGGAACTATTTATATAAACGTCGCATGAAATAGAGACAACATGTTTATATTTTAAGACGGGTTTCAGTATAGTAAAATAGAGACCTGCACATGAGAATATGGGAAACATTTCCGACAGTACTTTCGTATGTAAATTTATCTTCATTTTACTAGGAGATGCATGTAAGCATCTATGAAAGAGAGTTATATATCAATAGCCATAGTTTCGATCATTAGACATATCTATTTTCTGACAGGAAATGACAATGAAGACAGTATGCGCATGTCCGGGAATGTGTGACAAAGATGGACCAAAGAACTGCATGTCTTCCGGATCTACATCGCTGAGTGGCGGAGTAATCGTGATCATAGTGTAAGTACACAGTCCGTCGATTATTGACCGCTTTACTCGTTTGGAACTCCGCAAGTCCATGTAGTCCCAAACGAAAACATCAGCATGGACGAGTTATAACGTGTTAAAGATAAATTGTCTTTGTTACATAAGTTAGGAACTAACATAGCAAAAGGGGAAATAATGCATGTTCTAGCCCCCCCCCCCCCTACAAGTATTTAAAAGGAGTGTGTTTAATGAAAATGGTTACCCCAAAGGCAATAGTAACGTATCACCCATTATGTCAATGGTGCAATCTCTGTGCAATGAAATTGAATCATTACACATATGGTTTGTTTGTTCAAATCTATTCATCATATTGACTGCTGCACTGGTACTGTCTACAGATTTCGTACATTTTTCATACATTATTCAAACAAAGGAAGAAACGGTTGCCCAACCTCCTTGCCGGAATGTGTACAACTGGTATTCATAGATCAATAAAGCCACCAGCGCTTTAAACGACAACCCTGTTCAATTTACCAGAGCCATTTGTACATGTGTATCGCACCATATTCACCACTGCATCCGGTGATATCATCGTCCAACCAATTTGGTTTGCTAACTACAGTATTTATATCAATCATCCCCAGTATACGAAAATGACCCCCAAATTCCTGGATAGTATACATCCCTAAAGATCAGTTTTCCAAATCACAATTCCATATATAAGGAGCCAAAAGTCCCCCAAATTAGCATGAACCAAGGGGTCACGGAGAATCCCTGCTAAGTCAATGTTTAGAACAACGTATAAGACAAATAAAATTTTAATTTGGCTTATTCAAAGAATGTTAATCAAAACGTATTATTTCTAACAACAGGGCATTTTCTATAGCTATTCATTACATGATCGGGGGTGCTGTCTATATGAAGATTAGGAAAAGAGCCACTGGGAAGGACCTCATCGTACATAGAGAACTCTGCATGTCTATTCCGAGTCTCATTAAAGTAAGTTGTAATGATACCCGTGTAAGAAGCTAACGTTAGTAAAGTATTGTCACTGCAAACCAAATTTTTTAATCTCCTTTATTTGAATTTAGGAGGTTGATTCATTTGGCTTGCCGGTTCTTTCTTTTATAGAAAAAGAAGATAAGAAAGTTGAGAACCGACTCGTCAACAGCCTCTTATAATCAACGTGGTGCTTTTGCGTAGTACTTTCGACAAATCAATTTGAGCAAAGCCTAATAAAAAGACAACCGTATATCAAGAAAAAAGAGAACAGAACCTTATGAAAAAGCTCGTCACCATCAAAACCCTTTGAATCTGGTGGTTAGATATAAATCATTGGCTGGTGAAGGCAAAAGTGAAATCGCTCAATTGATTAAGATATGTGTCACAATACAATTGAACATGTAAAGCCTGACCATTGAAAGCCAAAAGTGAAAGAGGTCCATTTTTTCCTGATAGGTTTTACAGCACCCTCAAAAGAAATACGTCCATTGATTGAGATGAGTGTTAAAATCATTGGCCATTTAACAAAGAAGAGATATACGCATTGATTTGGATGGTATTTAAATCACAATTGGCCATTAAAAGCCGACCATGAAATACTTCCATTGATCAAAATGGGTATAAGTAAGCAATTGACAACCTAAACATAAACGATAAAATACGTCGGTGTTTTAAGGTAATAGTAAACACACCATTTAAGCCAAAGATGAAATCCTTAGAATGACTTAGATAAATTATCATAAGATATTGGCAACCAATTATTAAGAATCCAACACGTTGATGGCATTTTTTCATGATATCATTTCATGCGGTTGCGGTTTTTTTTTTATTCAGAGAGGCTTCTTGTTTACATTTGGTAAATGCCTGCCGAAAAGATGTGTGGATACGTACGACGCCAAATAACGGATGTGTGGATACGTACGACGCCAAATAACGGACAGCCTTCTCAGGTTTCAAAAAGAAAAACATACGCAGCGTAACTCTTGACATTAATTAATTGGGTTGTTACATCGCATCAGCAGTATTCCAATAAAATCGCACAGACATATGCAGAGGATTCCAAGCCTTCCTGCCTACAGGTGCTCTGTGACGCTGGATGAAACCATCGATATTGTCTTAGTCAGGAGAACCTATGGCCTTACGCTACCCTTTACTATATAATACCTCGCCTCTTGTGTATCTGCTTCTGAACATTCTAGAAACAGCTTTGATAAAGGGATACAGTTTCACAATATTGCATGTACCATGCTTTCGAAATGGTTGAGGCCAAATGTCACAATGAACTATTTTTCTCAGTGTTTTCGTAGTCTTTTGTTGCTTTCAAGAACCAACATCAAATTTTAATCTTGGGGGATTTTGTGGTGTATACGAGTGGAAATATTTATATATACGTTTACACTATTCTGCATTTGCATTGAAGCTGTAGATACAAAATAATTTTGTCATCGATAGCGTGCATACATTTGTAGTAATAAAAACTATAAATGTGATGTTGAATAAAATATCTAAAAATGTTAAGCATCTATTTAGCTATATCTATATATAACCATTGAGACCTGTTTGGGTAAGTACATGTGCAGGAGGCAATTATCAAATGTGAAAGTATGGACACTATGAAACTGGGTAAAAACAATAATGTCAAAAAGTATAAGGTTTAACGCCGTGTCAACAGTATTTCAGTTAAATTACATTAAACCAATACTAGGTAGGGCTCCGACGAGTCTTGCTCAAGCCAACGGCACTCTAGCGATAAATCCCATAGACACGCAGGGCCATTGAAGAAATACGTAACTGGTTAGAAACCATTGAAACAATCAAGCAATTTCTTATGTTGACACAACTTCTTGCTTTAATCGTCCTTGTTCAGATGTGTCAGACCATGTCAACATTCATGAGTCAAATATCATATTTCCAAGAAAATTAAATTTGCGAGTCAACCCTACACACTATACTGCTTTCATGTGTATTACTTAATCAGATCATTTTAAATTCTGGAATGTCTTCCTGCAATACAATATTTACATAATGTTAATGCTTACAACTTTCAAGATCTGATGAATGGGAATGATGAAACGCTACTCAATGTCTGTAAATTTGTCACTATTCTCCTTAAGCATTTTACAAAAACCACCGGGCAGATAACATAAAATCATGATAAATGTCCAGATTTATAACTAGGATTAATAAGACAATAGTCCGTCTATTTCCAGAGTCGTTTTTTCCACCAAATAATGCGATTTCCTGGAACTAAACCGACAACAAACTTCTGTTTTTGATATAATTCTTTACGAGTGGGTGGGATGTTTGTATGTTGATTTGTGTGTGGGGTGTGTGGGGGGGTGTGTGGGGGGGTCTGTGGGTGAGCGTGTGTTTGTTTGTTTATGTGTGCGGATGTATGTGTGCTTGGAGTCTGGTTGATTACTTACTTTGGACTTTGTATTTGTACCTCATATCACAAATGTATGTGCTGAGTGAATAAAATAAAATAAACCTTTCTGCAATACAGGTTGAGAGAAAGCAACCATAAGGTTTCCGTCTCTCACTTGAATTCATCATCCCAAAACAATTTTACTGCTTTCAATGTCGTAAAGGAAATAGAGGTACTAATAAATAAACGGAAACAACAGAGTAGCACAAAATTTGGTGGATTTATTTCAAATAAAATTTTCCATAAAGGAGTGACATCACACAAACAGGTGAATCAGGTTTAGTAAACCATTGTAGTATACATGTTGTTAGATGGTAGTGACAAATAAAGCGTATATGTATGCATTTTACATAATAGATGTTAAGCCAAAGTACACCTTTAGCCCAAAGTATAACGCCAAAGTATACCGTTTTGTTAATGGTGTTTTGTCATTTATATCAACATATTAATAAAGCCTAAATAGTACAGCAAATAAAGGCCTTTTCAAGTAAGGAGTATAGTCAAAAACAAAACGTTGTAAAAGCTTTTTATTATATTCTTATGAGTGAAATACTGGGATTTCTCAGTGTATTAATTTTCAATTTTGTCACAGTGAATATCGTCACAATTGACGATATCAAAAGGTCATAGCATCACTAGTGATGATTTCAGTTTTGATGGGACTACTTTTTTATCATTCCTTTGCATTAAAATCATAGCTGCACTTTTGCGCATGGCACTAAAATATTTGTATTCTAAAATATATCCATACACATGAATGACGTCATGGGCGTTATTAACTGCTTTGCTCCTCCCATTTTATATTCCATTTGACATTTAAGGAGGTATTTTGGCAAATAAACTTGATATAGTGGAATAAAATAAATAGAATAATCAACTCCATTCGATAGATATAAAAAATATATATATTGTTTCAAACTGATAACAACCCATTTTAATGACATATTTTTGATATCAACCGAAAGGAGTTGATTATTCTCCATCTACATAACAAGCCTCTGGTATGAAAGGTGACTACAGCTTTGTCACAGATGAAAAAGGTCTGGTAAAACTATACAGAAAAAATTATCTCCAGCAGCTTTGATAAATATGAAATTAATCTGTACCAGCTTTGAAAAGAAATCTAGCAGATTTGAAACAAATGACAAAAGTTTTCAAAAAATGAGATATAGTTGAAAGAGGTATACTGCCAGTACATGTCAATGCAATGAATAATACATTATGATATGTAACCATTCTATACACAGAAATCTAAACAAACACCTAAATTCTGCTTGAAAAATCTAAATTCTTTATAACATTTAAAACAATGACTAGAATTAACACTTTAACTTTATTAGAAAAAATACATATCAGTGTCAAAGTACTCATACAACCTTTCAAAAATAATTGACTCAATCTCTTGTACAGCAGACATGTCAAAACATTGTGGCATAGTGCTTTTAATTCAGACCAGTAAAAAAAATCAAATAAGGTAAAGTGGGTAAGACTTAGTGTTTTAGGCAAAATTATTTTTCATGAGGATAACTATTGCTTTCCTTACAGCCAAAATGTTTAAAATATCAAAAATAATGTTAATAAAAGGGTACTATAAACCTTATTTTTGGGTGCTTTTTTTTTTAAATCCATATTCTTTAATTGCTGTCTGGTTTCAATTGTAAAGTAAATAATCCAACAACTAATTAAACTGCTGCAACCTATAACATCACTGTCATTAAAGGAGGGATTGCTCATACCTTTTCTTTATCAAACATGAAATTCTCCCTATCATAAAATTTCCATAAAGGTTATAATGTCTGTTACTTGGTGAAGAAAAGAATCAAATAAAGAAAAGATTGAACAAAGGCAATACCCATGAAAAAGTTCAACAACAATTTTTTATACGAGTTTTACATGACAACATTATTTCAGCTTTTTTTGCAATGTCCATTTTTATTGTTGGAAAAAGACCCCATAATCAAC
Source organism: Cerastoderma edule (assembly GCA_947846245.1). Taxonomy (NCBI): domain Eukaryota; kingdom Metazoa; phylum Mollusca; class Bivalvia; order Cardiida; family Cardiidae; genus Cerastoderma; species Cerastoderma edule. Next base: position 25,523,879 of record OX401414.1, read on the forward strand.
AGCCCACAACGGCTGGTCAAGCCAGGTAAAACCATTGGCATTCCGAAAGTCACGTCAGGAGACTGCATTTTATGAACATCCATATCCCGCGCAGGGATTTGAACTCACACGGAAAGAGGAGCCACGCGATTTTAAGTTCTGTACTGTAATCACTAGCCCCTACCCTCAGCAGTTTGGACATATAATAACTCTCAAACTATGTAGAGGTATTCCCAATGGATTAGGTGCCATACAAAATTAGCTTAAAATTGTACATCCAAAATATTGCCAAACTATCACACAGTTTTTATCTTAAAGAGGGACAGAAGGCTGTCACATAATACTAAGCTATAAAAATAATTGCATCTAATATGCATCTTGAAAATTTGCATAAACTCTCATAATATAACACTTACATACTGATCTTAATTCTATACCAATTCAACATCATACAGATCTGATAAACCATGAGATTTTAAAATGGACAATAAAGGGCAAAACCCAAAAAAATATTTAAAGCTGCAATGGTTCTGAATAGTCTATATTCATGTCAAAAGGCTATTGACTAATTGTAAGCAACTTTCATAGTTTAGTTATAAGAAACTGTACAGAGAATTAACATACATTTGAAGAAAAAGAAAAGATTAAATCCTTTCTTGATTAACAAACTTTGAATTCATTGGGTGCAAAGGAAATTTCTAATCATCATAGATCAAAGACATCTATAGCTATCTTTTTAATAATGGAAGACTAAAAAGCATTTAAGCCTATCACATTGTCCAAGCTTCTCCATTTATTAATCTATTGTAACAGCAGGATGCTCTTCAAAATGATATGTAAATTGAGAACAACCAAGCATGATTGCAGATAAAGAAAACTAATAAGTCTAATTTGAATAAATCAATTCCTTTGAGGGACATTTTATAAAAAAAAATATAGGAAGCCCTTCACTTATGTGAAGAACTCAATTTTGTCATGGACTTAAGACTTATAAAGCCTTTTATCTCTATGAACAACAGTAGGAACAAGCCATGGGAACAGCTTGGTTGTTTCCAAAAGAGATTATCTATACTAAAAACTATAAGAACATATAATGATAACTATGATAAAATATACATCCATCACCTTTAAAATAAACTTCTTCCAACTCTCGATAACATTTTCTCTTTGGAACTGGTACTGCTTCAAAACCATTGCGACAAAAAGGAGAAATTGCTCTTATTGGTGCAATTTCTACTTTTGTCACAGTAATTTTCTTGTTTTCCCTGTTGTATGTGCATTATAACAAGAGTGTTTCTTCAGGTATCCATAAGCTTTGACAGACAGATGCAACTAATACAAAAACTGTACAAGCATATGATACATGTTGTGTAGAGAGAAAAACATAGTTAAATGAATCGCAAACCATAGATATATTAGCTGAATGTTTGTAAGTGTTGCTTTACAATTAATAAAATATAATTAGATTGGTATATTAAAGCTTACTTGTTAAGTGAACATTGGTGGTACTATAAATTAGTCTAAAGCTAAATATGAAGCACACATAGGCTAAATAAATGCAATGTGGGAAAATGATGGCATGCAATTGGCTTAATATGCCAGAAAAACTGAACATGACAATTCATACATGAAAGCTGCCGGTTTAAAAAAACAAAAAACGTATTTCTGTTTCAATTTAGAATCATACACCTGTAAGAAAATCAGGCCAAAGCTAATGACAGAGTCGGATAAAAAAAAATACCCTAATACAGTGGGATTTTAATCGAAATAACAGAATATATTATGGTCGACTAGTTTAAAGCCATTGGTTCAAAATAACAGCATGACTAGGCCCTTGCCAGCATTGAATTAGTCCAGTGAAGTAAGTCTAAGGATATTTTAGACATTATTTCTGAAAATAAATTGATTCTCAGTAAGTTCTCGAACTTTATAGAAGTTTTTTTTGAAGACTAGTTAGACGTTAAGAACTTAAAATATGTCATTTTAAGACAAGTTTGAAGTTAAGTAATCTAGACTTTATAGAAAATTCTTTTTTTGAAGTCTAGTTAGAGGTTAAGTTTTAGGACTTTATAAACCTTTTTATTTGAAGATTTATTAAATGCAAAGTATATTTAAGGACTATATAGCCATTGTCTTTGAATACTAGTTAGATGTTAAGTTTAAGGGTTATACAGACACTTTTTCAGACAAGTTCAATGTAAAGTAAGTTGAAGGACTTTACAAACAATTTTTTACTATTTTCAATGTCATGTAAGTTTAAGGGCATGATTGGCATTTACAACTAGTTTTCAGACTAGTTTCATGTTAAGCTAGTTTAATGACTTTATAGACATTGTTTTTGAAGACTATTTAGATGTTAAGTAAGTTAATGGGCATAATAAACAATTTTTAAACTTGTTTAAGATCAGTTTGATGTTATGTAAGTATAAGGACTTTATAAGCATTGCTTTTAAAGACAAGTTTAAATGTTATTAGGTAAGTTTAAGGACTTTATTGATGTTATTTATGGAGACTAGCTTGATGTTATTAAGTAAGTTTAAGGACTTTATAGATGTTGTTTTTGAAGAAAAGTTTAATGTTATTGAGTAAGTTTACGAACTTTATAGATGTTGTTTTTGAAGAAAGGTTTAATGTTATTAAGTAAGTTTAAGGACTTTATAGATGTTGTTTTTGAAGAAAAGTTTAATGTCATTAAGTAAGTTTAAGGACTTTATAGATGTTGTTTTTGAAGACTAGTTTGAAGTAGGGAGACGGATCTTCCTTCAGCAGTTGACAAGTTGGTTTCGGCTGGCTTCGATTCTCAACATCTTCTATGTCCCATATCTCTGGCATACTACATCCAGGCCTGAAATAGACATTTTAAACCTTTAAGACGTTGCTTAATTAAATGAACTAACTCAAGAGATTTTTGCTGTCATAGTAATTAACGTTAAAAATTTGATAGAAATATTCATTGTCACTAAACCAAAATCATTTTCAATTTCTACGATTCAAATTTTCTGAAATCAGAGATTTTGTCAAATAATGTAAAGTGAGGATAAGTGAGCATAAGAAACACTGCTCTTTAACACTTAGAATGCATGGTTATTTTCTAAAAACAGATTTTTGTGTTGTCCACTTTCCAAAACCTTAAATAACTGCTTAGTTTTGTTGAGGAAAGATACTCAGAGTGGCAAACAGGTTAGATCACATGCCAAACTTGGCTGCTGGCCTGGATCTAACCTGTTTGCATAAGCATGAAGTCGGTTCCAACACTGTATGGGTAAAATTGTAGATAAATGACGTTATGGGAATGTGAAGTTGGTTCCAGCACTATAAGAATTTAATTGTAGATTGATTATGTTATGCAAATGTGAAGTCGGTTCCAGCACTATAAGGTTAAACACATACACAGAAAACAAGACAACACCTACCTGCTTCTTCTAACACACCATGAGTCCTCGAGCACTGCGTAATCCACCTGTAACTTCCTCAGGTTGTCTCTGACATCCTTCACTGGCTTTCTACTGTACATACTGTAGACAAGCTTGGTGCGCTCTCTGAAACGTGATTGGCAGAGAAACAGTTTCAACCCATTTTCTTATTTGGGATTTTGGGATTGGTCCAAATTGGAAAAGCAGCAAACAGTGCGACAATTGACAATGACAAAATGTGAAAAATGGAGTTTGCTCATCAAAATTGGGTTAAAACTTATTCTTGACAAAAGGGGATTCTGTCTTGGTCAAATGTGATTTTCCTACCAATCCCTACTTATCCCTACCAATTGTTTTAGAAAGTAAACAAACCTGCCCAAACACTTTTTAAGCTTATAGAATTCTCATTTTTTTCAAATATTTGAAGTTTTCGTAAAAGTTATATATATCTGTTTATAAGACGGAATGGGTTAATTTAAGTTCCCTTTTAAAAAAACATATCTTCATATGCTTCTGTTCAACTACTCCCATCATTTTGAATAAATAAAATGATTGATAAATTACAAGCAAAAACTTTTGCCACAAGAGTAAAATGTCTCTTTTCATCAAAAATATTATTTTGACTATCATTAACTTAATGAATAATTTGCTAGTTCCCTTATTTCGACTCAAAATCCAAAGGAAATGCATTTCTTTTGTAATCTACTTATAAATCTAAAGGTTATCCTTACTCACAGAAATGTTTTAAATTTTTCTTAGTTTTAGGTTTTACTTGAACAGGCAGGGGAATCATGTGACAAATGTTTACAATCTTTAGTCCAAACAAGACTGTCGCACTTGGGTATTTTTGCTTTCTACACCTACTTTTGCTAATGACACAATGTGGCTATCATTGGCAAAAGTAGGTGAAAAAAACAAAATACATGGACATAAGATCCTAAACACCGGTCACGAGACTCCCCTGTCTGTTGAATAAGGCATGAGACTGTTACCTAAGACCAGCATCTTCATAATGAGGGTGATTCACAATAGGACGGCCTGTGCATAGTTTGACTGTGGCCATGGTTGGCATGGGCCCAGCAAAAACAGCATCTAGTCAATATAATAAATTCATAATAGAACATTTCAATATATGAAGATCAAAGGTTTCAAATCTCCTGAATATATTTGTAAACAAAGCAACTCTTAGTTTAAATGTATTTTATGCAAGAAATAAGCACCATAACGTACATTACAAACAATTTAGTCCAATGGATTTGAACAGAACCTAACAGCAACTTTGCATTTAACCATACTCAACACAGCTAATGTTTATGTATCATAGAAATGGCATCAAGAGGAAAAAGATATAAAAACATGTTAGACAATCAATGTAAAACAACTAAGTGAAAGCTAAACTTTGAAACTATCCAATACAGCTATGGCTTATCAGTTATGTTTGAGTCCCGCTATAACATGGTCCCCTATAATGCAGGTTTCGGCATAGCACGGGTCCGCCGTTTCCGCTTTTTTTCCCTCCAAGATCATATAAATATCTTTGATATGTAGAAGGAGTGTATTGCAAAAAAAACAACCTTTGACAGGAAAAGCATTGTCCGGGTAATAGTATTCTCCCTATAGACCCTCACCCCTGCACTCTATGGCCTGAGGCAAACAGTCCATAACATATGTTGACACGGGTATAACCAAATGCTTTAAGCGAAATAATACTATAAATCATAAGTGGAACAATGTTATAATTGATGCTGTAACTGCTAAATTACTCTTTTAGAAGTCACCACATAGGTTTCGCCAAACAATCGTCGTTATAATTGAACTAATAATAACAATCTGTGAATAAACCTGTATGTATCTGATTTGTTTTTGGTAATTGACTGCAGAATTAATGAGATAGCTCATCTAGGAATAGCCAAGGTTAAGGTTAGTGATTTTCGAAAGCAGTATATAATTACAGGTCACCTAATCAGATGTGGGAGGGGGGAGGAGGAAAATCTGTCACAGACAGACATCCACGGTCATATTGCAGTCCACTTATAACCCTTGTTTCTGTCTATGAATGGAAGCATTATAACGGAACTCCAGTGTACTTACTTTTGGGTGTTTTTGCCATGATCCACTCAACTAGTTCTTCCTGTGGGATATTACTGAACTCTCCCATGATGCTCCACTGATGTTGTAGGTTGACAAAACCTTGATAGCACATACAGGCCAGTAACACTGTTATTATGGCATAGTGTTTCTCACGACCACCCATCCAGCCAAAGAACTGGAAGGAAAGCATGACATCACTTTTGACACTTGCTTTCAATAAGTAATTTCAATTGCATATAATTAATGACATTTTATTCTCTTCAGTGAACAAGCAACTCTAAAACAAATCTAAACTATCTGTTACAAACAAATTCTCACATGTGATTTTAACTTATGCCATCTTCATAAAAGTTTATTATTTATTTCATATGGTTTTCCATCCCGTCCATATAATTTCAATGATGTTGCAATGCCAGCTAATCATGATGGAGGAAGACTCAACACTTGACAGCCTATAAGGACTGATCAAGCGAGATAGAACCATCAGCATATCATAAGACAGTCTGACAACTCCCTCTAAACCTGTCAACATAATTTGAGTTATGTTGCGATGTCCAGCTCTTAATGATGGAAGAACATTCTTAACTTGACTGCCTATCAAGCCGCATCGAACCATTGGAATTCCGTAAGTCAACTGAAAGACTAACTCTAATGAAAATCGTACAGGAAAGTATTTTGAAAGGGCTGATCAAGCCAGATATAACTATTTGCATTCTGTAAATCAATTGGAACTTATGAAAATCGTACAGGAAAGTACTTTGAAAGGGCTGATCAAGCCAGATAGAACTATTTGCATTCTGTAAATCAATTGGAACTTATGAAAATCGTACAGGAAAGTACTTTGAAAGGGCTGATCAAGCCAGATATAACTATTTGCATTCTGTAAATCAATTGGAACTTATGAAAATTGTACAGGAAAGTACTTTGAAAGGGCTGATCAAGCCAGATAGAACTATTTGCATTCTGTAAATCAATTGGAACTTATGAAAATTGTACAGGAAAGTACTTTGAAAGGGCTGATCAAGCCAGATAGAACTATTTGCATTCTGTAAATCAATTGGAACTTACGAAAATTGTACAGGAAAGTACTTTGAAAGGGCTGATCAAGCCAGATATAACTATTTGCATTCTGTAAATCAATTGGAACTTACGAAAATTGTACAGGAAAGTACTTTGAAAGGGCTGATCAAGCCAGATATAACTATTTGCATTCTGTAAATCAATTGGAACTTATGAAAATTGTACAGGAAAGTACTTTGAAAGGGCTGATCAAGCCAGATAGAACTATTTGCATTCTGTAAATCAATTGGAACTTATGAAAATGTACAGGAAAGTACTTTGAAAGGGCTGATCAAGCCAGATAGAACTATTTGCATTCTGTAAATCAATTGGAACTTACGAAAATTGTACAGGAAAGTACTTTGAAAGGGCTGATCAAGCCAGATATAACTATTTGCATTCTGTAAATCAATTGGAACTTACGAAAATTGTACAGGAAAGTACAATGAAAAACAAGGTCAATACAAGGACACTTACATGTCTTGATGCCAACAAAGAGGAAACAAGGCACATGTGAGGGGTCCAGAACAGCTTCAATCTCATTATCATCACAGCCATCAAGGTGAAGGCCACTAATTGGAACAGGTGGTAAACTACCTGTAAAATTGGAAAGATACTAAATTAAAAAGATAAAAAATATAGAAAATTAAGATTACCTGTAATTGAGGGTTCAATGCAACACTATAGTAAGTTCTTCACAAATGTGAAGGACTTACTATAGTCTTGCACTGAATCCTTGTAATGTGAATACAGTGAGATCTGTGGTGAACCATGTTAAATGTCAAAAATATAGAAAATCAAATTATGTGTAATCAATGGTTTAGATGCAGTACTGTAGTAATTACATCACAAACGACAATTTTAAAGCACTGTGGATAAATGTTAAGTGCAGTGGAATCAATTAAGATGCAAAGGAGTGTTAAGTTTGAAATTTAGGAGCTGGGGTCCTTCAGCACTTAACATGCCTTGGAAAGACTATGCCTTAGATACAACTGAACTAGCTTGTAACAATCAATGTCTCTTATCAGAATATTCCATTAGGTATTCATTGTTCGTTCTGATTATTTCTTAATTAACATACTGTTTGTAAATGAATACCGGTAATTGATTGAAACAAGCAATTCCTACTTTTTTTTCTTTTAAAGAAATTAAATCTACATTAAGTAATGATAGGTCATATGATAAAGTATTCCTGCTTGCCAAGCTAGATGATCAGCAAATGACAAAGGGTGCTGTTGAGAAATTGAAAATCATGAAAATCCCATGCAGCCAAAGAGAAATCAGGACAAGATGTTTCTTTTCCTTTATTTCATTTTATTCGTGGATGAAGAAAATCAATGAGAAATCAGGACAAAATGTTTCTTTTTCTTTATCTTATTTCATAAGTGGATAAAGAAAATCAATGATTGGTAATAATCAAATGCCAACTTTTCATTACATTGAATAGAACAGACTTGTAACCATTTGCTTAATGCAATTACATTAAGATGTTTAACCTCCCATATTTCTGTTTGAATTGCCACAAAGACGACTCTCAAAAACAAGACCATGCCCTGCTTCATTTGTCGGGATTATTCGTTAATTTGGAAATTTTGTTGGATGTGTTCGCATTAATGAGATATTACTGTTTACAGAATCAAGTAAATTTTCATAATATTTTGATGAAGTTATGACCCTTTCTCTCTCTATTATAGTGAAATGGGGGGATTCCAGTTCTATTTATAGTAACAATGCCGTTGTTTACCTCAGCATGTGGTTTACTCCTATAACTTTTCTCTTCTACTGTCTTGGAAGGGGAGCCCTCTTTACTAGCAGATAAAACTTGTATTTCTCTGCGTAATAACTGGAAAAGAAAGCAAATGTCTTCTACATATATCCAGATAAGGGACGCATTATGATCATGCATACAGCAAATCAAAACTCTTTGGAAAAGCTATTTTGGAGATGTTCTCTCTGGTAAAACCTATTTTGTAGATATTAAATTACTTCAAAAATAAGAACCGAAGATTTTTATGAGTATTTACAATGCAAGGCTTCTACATGAAATAACTAAGTGAAGTAATACTTACTTTAAAGGCACATAAAAGGAGATAAATGATATATCAAACTATATTAATTGGTAAACTTTTGGTCAGATTCAAATAGTTATCACCAAAATAACCCATCAGCACAACTTAAACGTGAAAGCCAACAAAATTAACCCAGATTAACCAGGTTAATTGTGTGATTTTTCACCCCTGACCTTGACAGTTGATACACAAATGTTTGAACCGACCAATCAGAATTCGTTATTTTGACTATGTAAACAAACAGGTTGTTGATAAACATGATTGAATTGGAGACAACTATATTTCAAGCACAAAATAACTTATCTTAAATGAGTCTATTTAATAGGGTCTCAATGTATTCCTAAACTAATTCTAATGACTTTTATGAACATAATAAAAGAACTCCATATATCTTTTCAGTAATTCATTTGTACTCCTCTCCTTTGATGTGCCTTTAAAAAAAAAAAAATATTAGTATAATTACTCACTATTATAACAATCAATCAATATCAGTTGTTTCCACATAAGTCATGGAAATTATTACAAATAATGAGTAAATTTTAGTATTCTCATGATGCTTACTTTAAACAGAAAGCATGAAAATTCAATATCATCTTGAGGTAGAGATAGTCACATGTTACTGAAATTACCTTTGCATTTGTTTTGAGACTGAAATAAATGTTCCATTGTAATATGTGGCTATGGTTGATGTAGAAATGCTCGAAAATTGTTCATGAGCTTCCCCTAACTACTAAATATATCATGCCTTAAGTCATTTCATGGGGATGACAAATATAGTTTCACTAACATACCTTTCTGAAGGTGAAGCAATTCACTACATTTCATGTCATTTCAATGCAATTGAATTTCAAGTAAACTAACCACTAGGCCAGGAGGCCGCTTATTCACTACATACCTTTTGCAGTCAGGCATATCAACCAACCCACTTATAGACCTACCAACATAGCAACTCTTATATCAACTAAACAAAATGATACCGGATATATAAAGAAATAAATCTTGCATAAGTAGCTTACCTGAAATGTAACTGTTATCAATACTGTTATGACTGCTGGACCAAGGAGGGTCTTTGTAATTTTCACAGGTGTCTGAAACAATATCAATGATCATAATAGTTTAATTCAGTTGCAGGTATGCATAAATTTAAGGATATAGACTAGTGAGGTTTTCAACCAAAAAGCAATATATGCTTTCGAAGGCCGATCGAGATGTTATTATTGTAATATTCTGTCAACACATGTAATCTTCAGTTTGAATTGGGAATATAACTTCAACTGATATCTGTACACTGTATTTTTGTTAACTATACCGTTTCTGTCTCAAACGATAAAGATTTTACACATCCTTGCATATTTGATGACGCCAATTATCCTTGGATGTTAAAAAGATAATCAAGTTATTAACTCGTTAGACAAGCAAAAACCACAATTCTTCTAAATTTTCAATGTGAAAAAAAAATATTGCCTGGCAAATCAACCTGATGTTGATAGTATTGTTATCTTCGTGGACACAAGGTTCATAAATCAGAATTTATATACATGTATTTCTTTGCATTTAGTGCATGACATGTCAACCTTATGCAAATGGTATTGATAAATTTCTTTCACATAAGGCAAATGAATCAAAAGATGCCTATATCAATTTGTACAGAAACAGGAAAAGGTTTAAGTAATTACTGTATTGCGCCTTATATTCGCGGTGTCAATGTTTCACGTTTTTTTTAATTTTTCTAAGATCGCAGGGTTTATATTTTGCATTGGTTGTAGGTACCGTGAAAATAAAACCCCATCCCCAAAGATTGTCGATACCTACATAAATACTACTCTGAAATACCTGTGTTTATTTTTCAGCAAGGATCAAACTTTGTTTATTGATCAACATGAGAATCAAATGATTGTAAAAAAATAAATATGATTACAATGCATTGCTTGAATCTTTTGAAAATAAAACGAGTTTTGATTTTGTATTTATCTGTCATTGTGTTTCATTTAAAGTCAACATAAATGATAAATAAAGGGAACAAAAGTTTAATTGATAATCGTAATAGAACTCAGTTTGCAGAACAACTGTGTCATATATACTTCTCAACCAAGCATGCCAATTTTTTTGCAATTAAACCACAAGTGATACACACCTCAGGCTTTGTTTGACACGGAAATAACAATCAACAGATAAATTTTGGGATTCCGGAGATATTGTTAGGTGTGTAAAACTTGATATCTGTCTTGAATTCGGATCGAGTTTTTCATCAAATGTAAACTCGCAAATGGTCACGTAAATTTCGAGGTAGTTCAAAGAAACAATATTGAAAAGCATTCATCTATAAAAACTAAATACAATAATTGTGCATAACGCAACAATTGATAGTGGAAATGATAACAGAGTGACGTCCAGGTAAAATGGCGACCGTCATGACACACAGCATTATGAGGCTTTAAATAGCGGTGTTAAGAATTCGCACTGTACGACCTACCGCGAATCGCGCAAAAAATTAAACCCCAACGTATAAAAGTACTTATGCAGAAGTGATGTGTCCTCACCTCTTTCTCCATAAAGTCAAACTCTGCAGCACAGGTGTATAACATTGTATGGAAATTCTTGTAGTCTGAAAACTTACTCCTGAAGATGTCACCAATATGGGCCTACAAAAAAAGGAGAGTCATTTATTAAATTATTTACTAATAGATAAATTTCTGATCGTTCTGAAATTAGAAGTTTGCAGGCAACAGTTAGTTTGAGATTAAACAAGATTTCGTTTTATAAGGGGGAAAGAAAACTATTTTTACAAAAATAAAATGTAGCTTTCAGTGCAACTGTGAACAGATAAAAAAAATCCAGAAAATGTCAGATGGATCCAAATGGGTAATTCTTGTTGTTGCTAGATTCAAGAATTTTTTCATCCCATGCTTTTTACCCCTTTTGTTCATATTTACACATTTCAATGCAGCTATATGAGATGGTTCATGAATCAACAATGGCAGACAGCTTTCTTACAACTTAAACCCCAAACTTCAAAGTACAATCCCATCAACACATGAAAGCATTCTTTTCTTCTTTTTTTTAGGGGCGGGGGGTACATTGCCTCAAAATAAAATGTTTCCACGCCTAGCTATCAGTTATGATGGAAGTCTCAAATAAGGGCTGTTCAAGGTCAAAAGAACCATTGACATTCTGTAATTCAACTGGGACACTGCCTCTCATGAAAATCCAAATGCCAACACCAGGATTTCAACCTACACAGCAAGGTTCATTGGATTTCATGTTCTGTATTCCAACAACTAGACCACATGGCCCAATGTTTGCATTCTTATACATGGCACTTAGAGGAAAGAAAAACATCACTTACATCATCTGCTATGTTGAGTGCCTTGGAAATGAAGATTTTAAATCCAACTGTACCAACACACAGTAGAAGGCCTTGTACACCCTACACGAAAAACAAAAGAATTGTATGGTGTTTAACACAATATCAACAATTTTTCAGTTATATTAAGGCTCTACTGGATTGACCAGTACTAGGCAAGGGCTCTGAAGTGATTTGCCAAAGGCCACTCCAACAACACTAGAGGTGTCAGTGGGGGCTCTAACCCAGGATCCCTTAATCTGCCACATTAATCACTGTGCCATTGAGGACCCTAGCAATAAAAACCCTTTTCAATAGGACATTGTTTGTTATTGTTGAAAGATAGAGGATGCTCTATCATATACCATTGAAGGGGTCGAATAATGCCAGAGCGTCCCTTTGATTGATGCAAAGCAAAGATTGAGCAGAGAAAACAAGTATTACGCATAAACCAAAGTGCACAAGACTTTTAGTGCATTATATCACACTCTATACAGATGAACTCAAGAATATTCTATCTATGACATTTCAAAATCATTTCTTGAAGTTAATTCTTTTTTCTTGTAGCATTTGTTGCAGAAACCCATTAGCACATATAAGCAGGCCTGCATATAAGTATGATGGAACATTGTTACTTGCCATGATTGCATAACCTGTTTTATCTACAACTTCAAAACTTGAAAGGGTTTGTACCCTTTTGACATTTAAAGAAAGTGGCTGGATGTAGCCATTGCAGGAGCCCGGATAATGCACCCTCTTGGAGTGACCTTACTTTTAAGTAAACTAAACACACATGTAAGGTACAACTGACTAATGGCATTATTTTAGAGGCATTGAATTGGACTATCCTTTAGTAACAATCCTTATACTGCCGATAAGGGTTGGTCAAGACAGGTCTATTTCTGTCTACCAATAGCATTCAGTTAGAGACTCTGGGGCCCGTTTTACTAAACAACTTACGGAAAATGTTTGCGTAAGTCATAATTGATTAACATGGATAGTATCTTCAATGAAAGTACAATATTGCAATGTGACACGTCATTGGAAGCGTCTCGGAGAGACGATTCCAATGATGTGTTACTTTGCAATATTACTTTGCCAAATATTGAAATAAAAGGACTTGTTGTTTTAGACTTACGTAAATCTTAATCGTAAACTGTTTAGTAAAACGGGCCCCTGGTCTATACATTGTATCGAAATTGAAAGCTTACACTTTCATGAATTCATCAAACCCAGAGAGGGGCTTTGAGATTTCAAGATTATCATTTTATCCACTAGTCTACAGAGGCCCCCAAATATTTAGTTAGTAATCCACAGAAAAATCTAACTTACCCAAATCAACACTCTTATCTTGACTTTTTCTATCAAAGACTCCATTAATACTATAGCCTGAAAAATAAAATGTGTTGCGATATAATAGAAGGTACGGACAAAAATCTTTCAAAGCATCTTCTAGTAATGCTGGTGAAAAGGAGTGTTATTCTGATGGTCAAGAGAAATGAAATCAATTACATGGTTCAGATATAAAGTGGTGCCGGAGTTCATGCTGGCCTTGCAAATGGCACCATGCGATAAAATTTAAGAATTGGCTCAAAACAAATTTTGCGAAAGATGCAAGCAACACTCAATGGACAAAAAGCTCATAAAACCATAATGTAGTTTGATGAATGTATATTATCATATCTCGTTTCATATAACTACAATTAGCAAGAGTTAATTTATAATTAGTAATGTTTCTACTTACATCATATCGAGGGTTTAGTGCAAGACTATAGTAAGTGCTTCATAAACATGAAGCACTTACTATAGTCTTGCGCTGAACCCTCGATATATACAGCAATATATCAAAAGAAGAATCCTAAAATGATTCAACATACACTATGTAAATATCATTTTATAAATATCAATTAAATATCAATTTGTAAATATCAACTTTCCTGTCAACCCTATGGATGCTTTCAAAGGCTTAACCCTAAAATTCCCAAGTTTAGTGTATAGGTTAGAGTTTTATACTTACACTTATTGTTACAAGCCCTGAGAAGAAGAATGAAGTGAGCAGCATCTCATTCCCAAACAGTAGTACAAAACTCACAAAGAAACCAGTCTGAAATATAAAACAAATAGAGAATAGATGGTTGGTGTCGTGAATCGGAAATGTTATCGGGCAAGGCTTAGGAATATTATCCGGTGAGCCAAAGGCGAAACGGATAATAATCCGAAGCCGAGCCCGATTACTTTTCCAGTTCAAAGGCACCAACCATCTATTCTATTTATCCTGTTACCTTTATGTATTCTTTCAAAAAAAACAAGATGTAAATAAAACACGAGGAAAAAGGAAAAAATAAGTAGAGAATGGTGTAAACATGACGTCATTGCGCTCTTATGACATCATGATTCGTCACGTGCACGTGTTACATGGTTAGTGCCAGATATCACAAATGTTATACGGTACCTAGTTATTGGTCCCAAAATGGCAATAGTGACAGGATAATTCCTAATAAGAATGATCATTACAGACTTTGTGGCACACAAGTTTGTAAGTTCAGATGATGGTTTTTTTCTAAGAAGATAATTTTATGGTTATATTGCTGTCTTCCTTTTTGATGATGACTATACAGTCTAACTTGTGTTAAGCAGCCACCCTTTTAAGCAGCCAACCTGCCTTAAACAGCCACTACAGAGAGTCCCATTGTTAGATTTATAGTGTAAATCAATTTGTGTTAAGCAGCCAACCTGTCTTAAACAGCCAATTTACTCTGTCCCATAGGCTGGCCTCTTAACACAAGTTTGACTGTATATCTAAGTGATCAAGGGGAAACATGTCGGCCTTGGGACAGGAGGGAGGGTCATGGGGTTGAATCCTGCAAGTAGCAGGATCATTTTTGTAAACTTTCATTTATTCCTCATTCAGCATGGGTACTGGTTATGTATCCAGGAAGCAGAATGAAGATTGATCGAAAATGTACATTCATCATATAATAATCAAGTTTAAACTATCCCATTTACAAAGAAATAGGGAGTTTTTAATATTTTTCATTTTACTCATTAAAAAAAAGAAAATGATTGTAAAGTACAATATGTTATAAAAATGACTCATTAGTTTGTGATTCAATAGAAATATGATTCCTCTTTTGAGAATCTATTTTCATACAAAGTGGTCTTAAAGATGTTTCAGAATGAGAAAATGACATCTTCACTTTTTCATCAACTTAATGTATCATATAAGTATCTTAGGAAAAAGCCTAACTCACCACCTGTCCACACAAAAATACTTTCATCTTTTTGGAACCAATATATCCCAGAACATATGTGGCGAACATAGCAACAGTCTGAGTCAAAAGTGCAAATTGAGCAAACTGAAAAAGAAACAGAACAAATGCATGTTACATTTCAAATACAGTGAACCCTCGTTTATCCGGACCCCGATTATCCGGATGTCTCGCAATCCGAACAAAATTGTAAGGGAACGGAATTATTGGACCAGTTTATTGCAGACGACTTTTGAAAACATTGTGGGTAAAGGAGAAATTGCTCGTGACGAGCAATTTCTCCTTTTCCCACAATGTTTTCTGCCATATCAGAAGATTATCTTTGAATTTCATCACGTTTTGATGTCTTCTGCAAACTCTTTCAATTTGGGACGGTCGACAATTTGGCGTTTGCTAAAGGGTTATAACTATACACCGCTCATACAGACCATTTATGTCTTAATGTGAATAAGAACATGCTCTGCTTCATTAGTCCGGATTATTCGGTAAACCGGACATTTTGTTGGGAACGGACGTGTTCGGATAAACGAGGGTTCACAGTACATTAGTCTGACAAGGCAATGATGTAACATATTTTATCAAAACTGTCTTCAAAATAGCATTTTGTGACTGGTTGAAACTGAAGGCAACAGCATTCCCAAGTTATAAAGTATTGTTAAGAGAAAAAAGAATTTTCTTGATACTAATTAGGTTCATAGTATTGTGATGAAAAGAAAATTGCTCTAGACCATGGTTTTTAAAGTTTTCTGGTGGAGGTCAGTCATAATTTAACTCATAATAAAGTAAAGGTTTGGCTAATCTATTACCTTGTAGGAATTTTGTGACTGGGCCAAATCAAGAGCAAAAAAAGACAATAATTAGGAAATATTTAAATCAACATCTTGTTTATGTAATCAAATAGCAACAATTATTACAAAAGGAAAGAATGCTTGTTCAAAGCAACATACCTTTATTTACAATCACAATATTGACGCAGAAGTTAAAAGTTGAACTTTCAACAAAACCACCAATAATTTCTTCAATCAAATTATTTTCTAGTGTTGACTGCAGGTGCATCCAAGCGAGACTTTATGACTTCCATCCAGACAAGAAAACAACCTACCTGCCAGGGTAACATAAAGCTAATGGTGGCTATTGCTATAAGGACACTATGCTTGTAGGACGGCTTCGGTGATCTTAAAAAAATGAACAAATTGTGTTGATGCTAGGGTTGTTTTTTTTTTGCATGCAATTATCATTACTTTCTTAAGGCTTTTTCTTTATATAAACTTGATTAAACAGGTTTAAACATAGTCTACCTTTGGTAAAAACGTCATCCACAACAATAAGTAAAACTCATTTGTAAATAACATCGTGACAAAATAAGAGGCTATTCCATACAAGCAAATATCCTTTTCATAGTACTGTAGTTTTCTTAGGTACAATTGACAAAGTGGACATTATGAAACAAGGATTATTACACATATGCAGACAAATGGACAAGGTGTGAAAAAGAGATTTTCCATTTCCCATTCTGTCACAATGTTTTCATTTTTTTACCAATAAAGACAGATAAATGATGATTTCATACTCAAGAAATGATGCCTGTCAAATATTTCTATTCAAGACATTCTCTTTAATCTAAATTGGTTAATAATTGAATATTAAGATAGCCAGTGCACCAATGCCTCAGAACAAGTTATCCCTTTGCAAATTGAAAACCGAGAGTGAATTTCACAACCTTCAAGCTTCATACAATATGGATGCAAAACAAAAAAGATACAATAAAATACAATAATATTCCTTGCAAGTAATTGTATGATTATTTCAAATTGATCGTAATTTGTGTGAGATAAAACCTTTTTCAATAATGGATTGCATGCTTTATTGAGCTGTCACAATAATAAAACAAAACAATGTTGGAAAAGAATATCAAAAACTAGTTTAAAGAAAGATATTGTTAAAACAGCATGAAAACCTTTTTTGATTTCATTAATTATTTATTATGTGTTTTAAATTGTGTATTCAGTATTTAAGTTATGTTGCAAGCCTGGCTTATAATGATGAATAAAGACCCAATATTAATTGGTCAAGCCTAGTAGAACCATCATCAGTCAGTAATCTGTAGGTAAACTAGAAGTCTTCCCTTTACTCAATAATAAAACAATCTTACTTACTTGATAAGGTGTGTGACTAGGAACATTTGTAGAACAAGAAACGGATAGGCAAAACTCTCTCTCAAGGGTGGGGTCCACTGTACACGGGTTGCCTACAGAAATAAATAACTGATGCTGATTTTAAACATTAACAAACTATTAACAGGTGCTCTCATGACTGCTGCTGATGACTATTAAACATATTTAGGGAAAACTTTATTCATATCAGAACAATAAGATTCCAAAACAAGTTTATTCAGTATTGTACAAACTATTTTAAATCAAATAGGCTAAGCAGAATTAAAACCTGGTACAATCAATCCAAAGTACACAAATCGTTCACAAAGGTGAAGCACAAACTATAGCATTGCATTGATAGATGGAATTGAGAATGAGGAAAAAACGCAGACATAATTTTAATGAGCGTTCAATGTAAGGCTAAAGAAAGTCCTTAACAAATGTAAAGCTTACTATAGACTTATTATAGTCTTACTATCCTATTTAAAGGCCCATTAAAGGAGATTAATGCTATATCAAACCATATTATTTGGTAAACTTTTGGACAGATTTAAATAGTTATCACCAGAAAACACCATCGGCACAACTTAAATGTGAAAGTAAACCAGAAATAACCCAGATTAGCAAGTTTTATAATTCAGATTTCCTGATTCTTCACCTCTGACCATGACAGTTGATACACACATTTTTGAACCCACCAATCAAAATTCGTTATTTTGAATATGTAAACAAACAGGTTGTTGATAAACATGATTGAATTGGAGACAACTATATTTCAAGCACAAAATAACTTATTTTAAATGAGTCTTATTATTAGGGTCTCAATGCATTCATAAACTAATTCTCATGACTTTTATGAACATAATAAAAGAACTCCATACATTTTTTCAGTAATTTATTTGTACTCCTCTCCTTTTATGTGCTTTTAAATGAAGTAAGTAGGATAAATATTTCCTATATTCTAGGTATTCTCTCCAGATAGTACATGTATATGGAACCAATTTGGAAATGGAAGAAATCAATATTGTATTTTGTAAAAATTTCCAATGATGATTGTTAAGGACAAATGTAATTTCTAGTTGTCTTTTCTTTAAAATAGTCTTCACAAATTTGCGGTCAGGCAAATAGTTATTTTTGTGACTTAGAATAAAAAAGTAATTTAAGTTGAATGTAATCTGAGTATGAGGAACAATATAAAATGTGCGTGCCACTCTTGAACAACTGGCCCCAGCCTCACAAAGTTTTCTTTTAACCGTTTAATACAAAACTGAACAGTACAGAAAATATGTTTTATATCGCCAACAAAAATCCATTTGAAAAACCCCTTTTAACAAGAAATGTAAGAATGGGTAAGTACAAAACATTTTTAATACTCTTAAATAAAAGAAATCTATACACCAATGTGTTCAAGACACTTGTAAACAAACTATTTAGACATCCTGAAAAGAATATGAGTCCTACATGTGAAATCTCTGTCACACTTTTAAGCACATGACTATTGTTCCTTCACAAAAATAAAATCATCTTTAAGATTCAAGGGTTACGCCAACTATACAAACAAGAGGACCCTGAGGGTCCTGGATCGCTCACCTGACACTTGTAAAGTGTTGGTTACAGCAATGTTACACATGAGTAATGGACAAGGTTTGTCTAAATTAGACAGTGATCTACTTTTGACCCCAAATTACTCATAAACTGACTTGGTTGAGATATAACAGGTTGATCATTTTGAGCAAGTTTGATCAAATTGGGCTGAAAATGTAGCTTTCAGAGTGTAAACAGGTGTTTTCTAAGATTTGACTTTGTGAACTACTTTTTGATTCCATTCCACCCATGATCAAAGTTAATCAAGATATCATCAAGGTTAACATTTTGAGCAAGTTTGATCAGCACTCTGGATGTCTTAAAAAATTAAGCTGTAGACCTCTTCGATATACATTGTACAAACAGTGTTGCCTTTAGAATGTAAACAAGATTTATCAAACTTACGCAAATATTCTAAGAAACTTTGGAGGATAAGAGAAAGCGAGTTCCAGACAGATTGGGTCAAATTTTTTACCATAATATTGTAAACAATAGTAATTTATGATGTGACATAGTGACCATTTTTCTAAACCATTCCCATCTTCTATGATCTAATTCGACCCACATATCATCAAGAAAACATAATATGCCATTTTGAAGCAGAACTGACCTACTTTTTGACTCCACCTAACCATGATCGAAGTTGATCAATATATCATCAAGGTAAACATCCTGACATGTGGCTTCTAATGTGTAAACCAGATTTTCAAATAGTGGACCTAGTGAACTTTTTTACCCTACCCCACCCATGATCAAATTCGGTCAAGATATCATCAAGGTAATACTTCTCTAGTGACCTACTTTTTGACCCCACACCACACATGATCGAACTCTATTGAAATATCATCAACGTTATCATTCTAAGCAAGTTTGATAAAGATTGGGTCGAAAATGTGGCTTCTAGAGTGTGAACAAGATTTTCTAATATTTGACCTAGTGACCTACTTTTTACCCCAGCCCACCCATGATCACACTCAATCAAGAGATCGTCATGGTTATCATCCTGAGTAAGTTTGATAAAGAATGGGCCTTAAATGTGGCTCCCAGAGTGTAAACAAGATTTTTCTAAGATTTGACCTAGTGACCTACTTTTTGACCCCACACTACCCATGTTCGAACTTGATCAAGATTCCATCAAGGTTAACAGTCTGAGCAAGTTTTATCAAGATTGGTCAGAAAATGTGACTTCTAGTGTGAACACAAGAGTTTTCAAAGATTTGACCTAGTGACCTACTTTTTGACCCCGCCCCACCCATGATCAAACTCTATCAAGATAGAGATATCATCAAGGTTAACATTCTGAGCAAGTTCTATCAAGATTGGGCAGAAAATGTGGCTTCTAGAGTGTAAACTAGATTTTTCTAAGATTTGACCTAGTGACCTACTTTCTGACCCCACACTACCCATGTTCGAATTTGATCAAGATACCATCAAGGTTAACAGTCTGAGCAAGTTTTATCAAGATTGGTCAGAAAATGTGACTTTTAGATTGTAAACTAGATTTTTCAAAGATTTGACCTAGTGACCTACTTTTTGACCCCGCACCAACCATGATCAAACTCTATTGAGATATCATCAAGGTTATTATCCAGAGCAAGTTTGATCAAGATTAGGCAGAAAATGTGGCTTCTAGAGTGTAAACAAGATTTTACTAAGATTTGACCTAGTGACCTACTTTTTGACCCCACTCCACCCATGATCGAACTTGATCGAGATATCATCAAGTTAAACATCCTGAACAAGTTTCAGGAAGAATGGGCCAAAAATGTGGCTTCTAGAGTGTAAATGCTGAACTTGTTGACCTCGCACGCACGCACGCACACACGACGGACATTCAAGTATCCTAAAAGCTCACCCTGAGCAGAGCTCAGGTGAGCTAAAAATAGAAGTAAAGTTATGGATCTTTGTGTGACAGGGCCCTGTCTTTTAACCCTGTACCAATCGTTAAATTTTCTACTATCACAAATTGAAAGAGTTTACAGACATTTCAAAATGTGATGGAATTGGAAAATAATCTTCTGGTAGTCCAGAAAACATTGTGGGAAAAGGAAAAACTGCTGGTCAGGAGCAATTCCTCTTTTTCCCACAATGTTTTCTAAAGTCGTCTGCAACAAAGTGGTCAAATGCCGTTATTGTTTGGCAAAGGGTTAAAACCTAACACAAATGAAATAACTTTTAAAACAGGGTGACAACAAGATGCCTACCTCTCCATGGTTAAAGAAAAACGATGCCACAGTTAGTATACCACCAAACATACTTTCACTGTAAACGAAACAGCAACACACCATAAGTACACTAAACACCTGCTATTGTGTAATTGTTTATTTCATCCCTTTTCCTCAACCCTTAGAATGCTGGGTAATTTTCTAAATATAGATTTTTGTGTTGTCTGCTTTCCAAAACCATAAATTTCTGCTCAATTTCGATGAGGAAAGATACTCAGAGTAGCTAACAGGTTAAATCACAGGCCAGCCACTTATTTATTTATCGGCTGGCCTGGATCTTACATGTTTGCATCAGCATGAAGTCGGTTCCTGCACTATAAGGGTTAATATTCAGAGTTTATTTAATGCAAGAATAGAGTATGTGCTTTATGTGCGAAGCCTTTACTATAGTCTTGTATTGAATCCTCAAAATTATGAATTGTTCTTTGGCAAGCCTGTATTAGGTGACATTATATGAAATATTTTGAAAAAGAATAGAAATCAAAGTGACAAAAGAAGATGCTTGTTATGAGCATCTACTTTGTTTTGTCACTTACATGTCTAAGGTTTTAAGATAAATTTATGATAAATATTAAAAAAAAAAGGTAAAAATCCTTATGGCCAATAGAAAAAGATGCCCATAATAAGCCCATCTTTCGTTACATCAATTTGGTCTTTAGATGAAACCAATGCTATGAAAAAGGATATAAATCTTCTTAACAAACACTTATTCCTTTTGTCTCCATGGTTTTTATCCACTATGAGATGAAATAGTCTAGCAGAATTGCTAATTTCAATGATTAATCTTGTCATATGACATTGCTTTCAATTTGAATCATGCACAAAACTTCATAATGAATCATATTTCAGTTATGCTCCCGCTTTTCTGGATTCACTATGAAGTTGCAAGGCCGTCATCTGAGCCCATGTTCTCGAAAAAGGACAACTACATACTTAAATTCATATCCTTACTTTATTTCAGTACATTTATCATACTGGCCTCAGTTAGATAGATGAGCAGTGTTCTTGACTTGACTTTTTTTTTTAACTGAAAAATTGTTGTCGGCTTTAAACCAATTTCAACAAATCAAATGACAAAAAAAACAAAATCACAATGTACTATTCATTTTAATTTTGACTCTCTGGTCATTTTAAACTACAAAGAAGCACACCCAAACATCCATACCCTCTGACCACATGTGCATTGGGTATTGTGCCAAATGGGAAAAAACTAAGGTAAAGGAACTTATGGTTTCTTCACCATATAAACAGCAACAAATTGCAGAGGTCTGATTTACTGTAGAATCAAGACATAACCAAATATAATACAGATGAAAAAGAAAAAATACAAAGCATTCCACATTAACAGATAGATAATCAAACCACAAATGGACAGAAGGATGACAAAATGTGTGATATTCCTTCAAAACAAGCAGACTAACTTCTGAAAGACCCATTCTTACTTGAGTCTTGTCGAATTGTTTGTGTTTTCTTTTCATAATGGCGACAGAGAAAAGGCTGATCGATACCTTCAGGTATAAAATTTTATCTATTCAATATGGGTTTTTACATCATATTAACATCATTCAAGATATGTTGCTATGCACCACTCAAAAATGATGGAGGAAGAGCACAAACCTGACTGCCCATAATGGATGGTCAAGCCCAAATATCTAAATGAAAATTAAACTTAATTGCCCAACGAGGCTGGTCAACACTGGAAGAGCCATCAGCTATCCATAAGCCAACAAGAAAATTAACTTAAATCTCTCATGAGCATTTGAACCCAACCAGAGAGAGGCCATGTGATTTAAATTTTTGTACTCTCACCACTGGGTCATGGAGGTCTCCTCAGGTATAAAAAGAAACATCTTTAAAGGAGAATTCATGGTTAATTTTGTGTTTAAAAGTTAACAAAAATGCACATTTTGTTCTCAAGCATCTGTCCATTTAGTGTCAAACTGCACGCAACCACAAACACCCAACAAACTATAACCATTTCAATCAGAATAATGTTTTAAGAAGAAAAAATAGCTATAATACACAAGTTCTAAAATCCAACTTGCCGTATGTATACATTTGTACATTCAATCTTGCTTTAAATGACCACTCTTTATAACAGTACATGAAAGATTATTTAGTCTAAGAGGATCTTAATAGAGGATTCAAGTCATTCATCAAGCTCTAGATGACTTGCATCAAGCTGTTGATTGTCTTAAATACTATTACCCTGTCTCTTTTGACTAGGGTCACTTAGAAAAGATTAACAGTATATCAATGATAAGTTCACATTCTTATCCATAGTGGTAGATATATTAAACATATATTTGAACAATATTGAACATTATCAAATAATGCAGTATTCCAATTAAGATTTTAATTAAATAAATGTAAGTTGCATGTGAAGTGTATAAATAACAGATTGTACAAGACTTACCTGAGATATGTACCAAAAAGGAAGAATGTAGCCATCATTAAGCCATTTAAAAAGAACACTAACTCTATGTAGAAATAGGATGGCTCTCCTAGACCTAAAATCAGACAAGAAAGAACCATTTATAAGATGCCCAGATATAGATGCTAAGAATACTGGGAACTTTTCCAAAAATGTTGTATTGTCTTCTTTCCAAAACCTTAAATATCTGCTTAATTTGATGAGGAAAGATACTCAGAGTAGCAAACAGGTTAGATCACAGGCCAGCCACCAATTCACTTGGCGGCTGGCCTTGGTCCAGCCTGTTAGCATAAGCATGCATCACTATATGGTTTAATATAATGGAATTAGATGAGCATTTGGTGCTAGAACTGAAATCATGAGCTCATATCTAAAGCAACAAATTTCTGAATTAAATGAATGCATTTTCATTGACAGATATGCACTTTTTCTTTTATTAAAACCACACATATTCAAATACAAAATTTTAGTTTGTATTAGCTATTAAAGATTTGTTTTGTATTATTGACATTGTTTGTTTAATCAACTTGTTTCAAATATATTGATTGCATTTCTCACATACACATCAAGAGGTCATTCCCAAATGATATACTTCTAGTCCACTTCATCTTTTTTTTTTTATAAATAACAAATTTTGGCAAAAATAAAATTTGCTAACCATGAGCAACTTTCTAAAACCTTTTCTTCATAAATAATTAATTGTAAAGCAAATAAAATTTCCTCACTGTGAGCAAAATTTCCGTTTTTTCCACCATCTTTTTTTTTATATAAGTATAAATACTACTACAACTGCAGGGTTGGACCCATATGACCTTTACCTTCACAGCTGAGAACTGGGCTGAGCCCTTCGCCCCTGTTCACTTTCCAGCACTGTTTGGTGGGCCTTTGTAAAAATTGACTAACAGCCTCATAGGTACGGTAGCTGACTGCCAAAACAACCTTTATTAACAGAAAGAAAGGCACAATTTACAAGTATACAAGTGTTACTGGGACCACAGGGGTCTATATTTGTCCCAGGGTCAATAATAAGTAATATAGTTGTAGAAGGGGTCCCAATTAACAAGGAAGTGTACATAGTGTGCATGTATAGGGCGAAAAACCTACAAACAATCTGCAAATACAGATGGTATAGCTTTTAACAGTTACTTAGCCATACCTGTCTTTAACCCATTTCCCATATCAGTTTTGTTATTGGTCAAATTTGAAAACAAAAACATGGAAGTTTAAGAGAATGAAAACAACAACAACAACAACAACAACAACAACAATATGTTGGTAAAATTGAATAGAAACCTTTTTTAACAATGGGATGAATTGCATTTTTACAAGTAATTTCTCCTTTGTCACAGCTGTCTTTTAGTCAAATGCATTATCTTTCAAATTAGCATGTACAAATTTATGCGAGTTAGAAAAAGGTTATCCTTTTGCCACAATTCTTTCTTTATAGATGCAAAATAAATGGTTTAACCTTTACAAAACGCCAAATTTTGGACTGTCCCTAATTCAAAGAGTTTGCAGACGACATTTCAAAATGTAATGTTATTGAAAATATATTCTTCTGATAGGGCAGAAAACATTGTGGTAAAAGGAGAAATTGTTCTTAAGAAAAAAAAGGAGAAACTGCTTGTTGAGAGCAATTTATCCTTTTCCCACAATGTTTTCTGCCCCATCAGAAGATTATTTTTCAATTCCATTACATTTCGTTAAGAGCAATTTCTCCTTTTCCCACAATTTTTTCCAGAGTCATCTGCAACAAACTCGTCAAATGTTGCTATTGTTTGGTAATGGGATAAACAAAATGATCCATACCTCTGGATACAGGTTAAACCTCTTCAATGTATTAATGGTGAGTGGATACTCTGTCACATTGTCAAACATAACCTGGTTTAGACCCTCGAGGAAGGTGGGCGACTCAATCATGGTTTTGTAGTAGGAAAAGTACAGACCCTGAAATGTTTGAATAAATAAATAATTTATCAAATTCAGGCCTGCTATTGTTAAGAAATGCTCAAGCCTGAAAATCATTACTTGAAGCCTGAACTTAAACATCACCAATATGAACAAAGAAGGAAAACTTAAAATCTCAAAGTCTGAAATCATGACTAGGCCTTAAAATTAGCAGAGCTGTTATTTAGAGCTTTTTCACTACCTTAAACAGACTCAAAAGTCTATCAAATATGATATTTCTATCAAAATAATTCTTTTAAATCATGACATCCATTAATTTTGTTTGTGTGGTGTTAAATACCATATCAATAATGTAGCAGCTTTCCTGGATCCACCAGTAAGAGGCTAGGACTCTGAAGTGACTTGCCAAAGGTCAGTCACATGAAACCATAGGTGTTGGTGGAGCTCGAACCAGGAACCCCCAAGTTCTAAGTCCCTAACTTAAACCACTGGTCCACACAGGAGCCTCATAATTCTAAATAAACAATTGAAGCAATGGTCATGGGTGTTATTAACTCTTCTTTAAACAAATGGGTGGCAGTGGCTTCTTTGAACGTGCAAAAACTAGTGTTTGTGAAAAATTCTCCTATATCACAGTGATTTCTAAAGCATTCATCTGAATGTGTATTAAAACAAAGAAGATATGAAGTATTGGGTCAAAAGCATAATCATTTATCCCAACCATTTCTTCAGAAGATACCTGCATTAAAAAAAAAGAAATGTCAAGCTCAATGGATTTGTAAGTATCCTATTGTTTGAACAGTGTTTCAAATTACAATTGAAGAAATAAATCCACTTAAAAGTAATTTAATCCGTTTTCCAATATAGTGAAACACTGCAAGTTGATGGAGTCGCTAATAAATTTGGGTTTTCTATCTAAAGATTGCATAGGAGATACAATCATGTACACCTTTATTGGTGATTTAAAGAAACATAGTCTTTAATTAACATTAGGAACAAATTCAGACAGCTATAATCAAATATAAAGATCAAATTTGTCTTTGTTTAATTGGGCATATACTTTTGATAGAAAAGACACTTGCATGCTTAACTCTTATCACAATAAGTTTGTTTTTCTTACCCCTTAGAATGCTGCTTAATTTTCTGAAAATAGATTCTTTTGTCGTCTGCTTTCCAAAATTGTACATATCTGCTTGGTTTTGATGAGGAATGATACTCAGAGTAGCAAACAGGCTAGATCATAGGCCAGCCGCCAATTTACTCGACGGCTGACCTGGATCCAACCTATTTGCATAAGCATGAAGTCCATTCCCGCACTAAAACAGTTGATAATTGTTTTCCCTAACATTTTCTTGTATCCTATTCAACATAAAAGTATTTTGTTCAATTTGGTATATGATGTTTAATGAAGGATAACTAACTTAATTACCATCTCTGTCCTAAAGGTGAGTTCTCGTTCTAATGTTGAAAGATGAGAAAAATGTCTGTCTCTCTCAAACATGTTCGCAACATGCCTCCTGGAAATAAACGAGTGTTCATTTTAGAAAATCAAAAACTTAAGGTAGAATACCCATAATCTGCCATTTTGAAAATCATTTTTACCTCGGATTACTTTGGTCATTCTCAAAATAATTCGGTCTGGGCTGGAACTATTAGCATTGAATCGAATAGTTCCAGACCCTGACCAAGTTTAAACAAGAACGACTATGTTATCCGACGACAGAATGAGTTGCAAAATGGCGGATTATGTGTATTCTACTTTAAACCGAGCCCTGGTGGAGAAATATGATCTACATCCCATTTAGTTATGAGCTGCAGTGTGATTTCACTTTAATGCCTCTTTAAATATCATTTAATAACCCCATTCCCTGAAACAAAATTTATGATATGCCTCCTTCCGAATGTTTTATATTGTCAATTGCTTTCAGTTGTATTCCCACTTTCTTCTTTTTTGTTTTTTTTGTTAAGTGTTTTAAGCTGTGTCAACAATTTTTCAGTAATGTTATGGTTTTCCTGGATTCACCAGTACTAGGCTAGGGCTCTGAAGTGACTTGCCAAAGGCCACTCCCACCAAACTAGAAGACCAGTAGTAGGCTAGGTTTCTGAAGTGCCTTACAAAAACCAAAGCGGTCGGTGGGGCTTGAAACCGGGACTCCCAAGCTCTAAGTCTACCAACTTAACCACAGGGCCACGCATGACCCTTAGAAATACTCGTTCAAGGGAATGGCTCTGAAATGCCCTAAGGTCAACAACTGTTGATCATTATAAGGAAAATAAGACAATTATAGAAAAGTTAAAAAAAAACTTTGTGATTATTCTTTGAAGACACCATTGTTATAAAAATGAAATCGATGTAAATACGTCATTAATCTTTATGCTACGATTGCTTGAATATTCTGCTGCCAGTATGTCGAAAAACAAAAATGTATGTAACGGTATAATGTATGAAGTGTATGTATATGTATATGTATGAAGTAAGGGGTTTAATTTTTCGCTGAAGATTGAATGTGAGTAAGAGTTTTTGAATGATGTAAGAGGATATAGGAAAAAGGTGTTTAAATTGACACAGTTTGAAACTAGAGCAAGTGAAGGCGATCTTATCTTGATATAAGGATTATTAAGGTTTACAAAGTACTCCATAGAATAAACCCTTTCTTTAACCCTTAGAATGCTGGATAATTTTCTGAAAATAGATTTTGTGTCGTCTGCTTTCCAAAACCTTAAACATCTGCTTTGTTTTCAAAGACATTCAGAGTTGCAAACAGGTTAGATCACAGGCCAGCTGCAAATTCACTTGGTAGCTGGCCTGGATCTAACTTGTTTGCATATAAGCATGAAGTCAGTTCCAGCACTATAAGGGTTTTACAAACATCATCAACAATGCAATTGTGTGCAATTTCTCACACATCAAAATGATTTCGTATCTGTAATTTAATCAAACATTTTGATATTGGATATATGTTTTCATACCAATCAATGGTTTTTGTATAATCTGTAACAAATAAGTCACAACAGGATAAAAGCTTTGAACTTTCTAACAGCTCATGTTGGACTGACATAGAATATCATTTTGATAAAAACTTTTCAGATATTTTTTTTCTTAATATTATCAAAATGGATTCTCTCTAAATAAAAATTCATTGAAATAAACCATCCTCACAACATGACGTCTACTGGTGGGTAAAATACTCTAGCAAGGGCAATAGGTCTACCCCTTACCATGTACAAATAACCTCCCAGCAGATGTCATTTGATAATCATTGTAAAAAAAGAAAAGTATCAGCACATCATAAACAAGATTTCAAAGCTAAATAAACAATATAGGTTATTTGCACTATCATGTGATGTTTTTGTTTCAATCAATCGGTAACATACCAGAGAAAAACAGGCGATAGGAATATCTCATCAGAGCTTCGTACTGTTGTATTTAGCCTATATCACCTTTTTACATTTTTTTTTAACACCGTCATAAAACTGTATTGGACCTAAAGCATACATGTTGTTAGTTCAAGGACTTTCTATTGCCACAAGTTATTAATGCTGTCAACTACAAAGCACTAAGAAAAAGGGAAAGGATAAAGTGATTGAAATCCAATATCATAATATGGCTTTAATTTGACCTGCTTCTGTAATGTTCAATCTATTCAAGTATTAAATGGCAATTTAATCTGTGTACAGAACATGACTATAAACGTGATGAGCTTAACACATTCCTCCATGTAAACCTTTTATCCTGTCACCAGTGCAAGTTTCAGACCGATAACAGGGTGTCATATAACAATATGTGAAATCTGAACTACCAATAATACATGCTGTTACTTGATAAACCATGATGTCATGTATACATCATTCTCAACTTGTTTATTGCCGCTTTATATTAATTTTCCGTCTGTATCTTTTTAAATGTTTTTATTATCATTTGGGGTTGTTTATTTAAATCCTTATAGGTACAGTCAAACTTGTGTTTAGAGGCCAGCCTATGGAACTGAGAAAATTGGCTGTTTAAGGCAGGTTGGCTGCATAAAACAAATTGGTGTACACAATAAATCCAACAATGGGACTTCCTGAAGTGGTTGTTTAAGGCAGCTTGGCTGCTTAAAAGGATGGCTGCTTAACCCAAGTTGGACTGTAGCAAGAAAAAAAGATGGTTTTTGAACAGGAAAGGTTATCAGGCTCCACTTTGGATTATAATCCATACACTTTCGGCTCAATGCATAATATTCTTGTGCTTTGCTTGAAAACATTTCTGATTCACAACACTAACTACATGTACAACTAGAATGCGTAATAAAGAGAACTTTGTAACAAAAGAAGATATTTTTCGCAATACCAATACCTAATTCCTTCTGCATGTAACAAAGTATTATCCTTTTGTCTTAATGACAATATGGTAGTACCAAACAAGGAAATAAAAAAAAATCTACAACAAAGCATAATTGTCTACTACGTTTACATTATGGCAACTCATAATTTTAATCCAGGAATAGGTTTTAACCTAAACACCTAACCCCTTAATACTTCAATATGCCATATCTGAAGCAAAACACTTAATAACTGATGGTGACAAAATAAATAATTGCTGAACTTGTAAACAATTTATACTTTGTAACAACTGTTTTCATAGATTGTTTTCATACCATTCCTTGATTTCTACTATTGCTGTCAATTTGGTTGCATCATCAACTTCCATAATGCAATGAGAGTGCCCTGAACATTTTTTGTCTGGTTATCAATTCTTTAACATTTAAAATTCATTTATAGATGAAAAATAATATTTCTGTGCACAGCTTACCTATGGCTCAATCCTATGCCAACAGCTGAAAAGAAAAACAATCATAAACTATTCAATTCAAAAACCACTTTGAAAAGATTCAGATTATAAGGTTGAAACCTTTCAGCACCACATTAATCACAGAAAGCTCCAGGAGCGCAAAGTTTAGTTAGCATATTCTCAATAATATTGGTAAATTTTTTAGAATAGTTTGCCTACCGCACTCTGACTAGCTGTCAGCTCAAGTCAGATAGTCTACAGTAGTGCAGTGGTAGAGCACCAGCCTCTTTTACCAAGGGTCCTTGGTTCAAATCCCAGTAAGGAGAGGTGAAAAATTGCCGGAACTAACCCACAAATTGGCGTGAGTACTGGTGTACTTTCCAAGACGCAGTCATTGAAGTGAATTTAATAAGCTTTAAGCTTCCATCACAATCAATGGGAAATAATTAAGTGTATGGATATACTTAAACTAAAATCCTAACAGCACTGAAAGGGTTTAGGTAATTCTACAGTAATATAGTTGGAAATAATATAACCGCAATTCATGCAATTATTTGGTGGAATTTAAGTTTATTTCACATAATTATAATGTAAATGTATAGCGTGTCTATCAATTGACTTGGGGGAGGGGGTACATGGGGGATCTTAACATCTCGGCAAATTTTAACTAGCCAAAACATAATTTGAAGCAGTCATTTTGGCCTGCATCCTGTTCTTATTGAGAACACTGCTATATAACAGTATCATGATTCATAGTCAAACTTATTTGACGTGAATGGAAAATATTGAGAAGTTTTTGTATCAGGCAATATCTCCCATCACGTCGAACCATTCATTTAATGGTGGCCACTTGCGATAAAAGGTTTGTAGCACCGTTTGAAGACCCATATTTCCCTTGTTAATGTTATTCAAAATTATCAAAAATTTTTACTAACAGTTGTAAATTAATCCTTTTGTTATCAATCCATGCATTTTACATGTCTGTATTCCTCATATTAACTTTGTAAGAACGGTTTAATAAACATTAGTTGACGATTTTTTGCTCCCGATAGATTTTTCTTGCGCAGGCACACTGAAATGGGAAAACCTTATAAGCAGTTTTTTAATTGTTTAACGGCAATTGATGACAGTGTCTGGTGGTATATATTCTTGATTCCTTTGGTTTCAACCTTTCTTCTCAATCCGAACCCTTAGCAAAATCGGAATTCTTGCACCTGGAGTCCCGTGTTACGGAATCAAGAAAAGTCGAATTTACTCTATTTGCTCGTTTTTATCATCTAACGTAAGAACAATGGGTTAAAATCAGGAAAAATGTATCTAAACTGCAATTCTAACCTACTGTGATCTAAGCAAGCATATTTCACCTAAATCTGTAAATGGCTGATCAAAGTATTGGCAGAAAAGTCAATATTTATTTTGTAAAATTATTTAAATACACGTTCCCTCTTTTTGTGGATGTTCATCATATTGTGAAACAGTCTATAATACTTTTTTCTCTTTGTTATCTTGTCCTTGTGGCTCATTTTATATCAGGGGGTTGAATGTAGAGGAGAGGATCTGGCTTAGCACTGACCTCGACTTATAAAAGTAAACAGATCGTTACTTTTCTATAAGTTTGATGGTTATTGAATTGTTTCATGAACTAAAGAATTGTTTGGGGTAATTTATTAGCCAAAGTAAGTTATCTTAACTTATACTCCTTCTGCACATACACAAAATTAGAAGCTAAGGGGGTTGAAACCAGAGCAAGACAGGCTAAGTTTATTCAAAATATCTTGTCATATCAATTTACTTTGAATGGCCATTTGCGCTTTAAAATCCTAAAATTAGAATAAAAAAGTTCGACATTATTTGGATCATTTGAAATTACGACGTTAGATTGCCCCATCAGAAAATTGAACGCAATCTTCACGTCGAATTATTTTGACTACATTTATCTCTCTGATCATTCAGTCATAAGGTTTTCAATCAGAAAAAAACTTTGACAGCTTGCTTTTTGATGATCACATTATAAGGTAAGAAATATTATCAGGGCAGAAACTTTAATTCATAATCATTGTAAATATTAAATCAATGATCTAAAGTTAAGGCATTTATTACGTGAAGTTGAACATAGAATAGATGAAGAGAAATGCCACACATGAGAAAAGCCTACTTACCGACTGCAATCAGCATAACGACGTACAGAATGGAATATACTTTCTCTTTCGACCGTTCCTCGTCCTTTAATCTAGCTTTAGAGACATGTTTCGTCTTCGATTGCCCCTTACTCGATCCAGACTTTCCATTCGCCTGGTCCGAAGACAGTGTTTGTCTCTTTCGCACTGCCATTGTTGATGTGTAAACCGCTTCCTGTTTCCTGGTACTCTGCCTTTTAGTGCCTTCTAGAAATGACACATGGGAATCTTATCTCTGAGTCGGGAATCAGATTTCGTAACCGAGAACCAATCTTTTCCCTTAAAACACGGAAACCAGGACGTCCAATTAGCGGAACGCGCACCTTGCTTTACGGAAACCTCCTTATATGGAAGTTTCCGGTCGTGTCTCAGGGTAACGAGATAGTTTACATGTCTTCGGGAAAATGGAGTAGCTAGACTTAAAACACTTCGATCGGATCCCCTGTTTACGGACTGTTTATACCCGCGATTTGACCGTGATACTCAACACAACAACGATTTTTTCGATACGGTATAACTAAGGAAGCTTTTACAATGACGGAGGTGTATTCAAGCGGTCCTGTTCTGTCCGATTCGGTGTTTAAAACACGGCCCAATTTCAAGTCGTACCTCTACACGGACGCCAATGCAGGCGGTACGGCGGTCAGGCAAATCGAACAGAAACGACGTATACGGCACATGAAATTTCCCTCCCTCGCTGGTAGGGTTGACGTGGACTCCTTCAAAGAGGACCTTAATAATATAGGGTTTAAGAAGTGGAACGACAATGGTGATTTCAGGGCAGAGGCCCCTTATAGGGACTATGACAACATCGTGGATCCTGTGTCTGGGTTCGTGAGTGCTGGGGGTGATGTTGATAGAAACACAGGGCACCAGAAAATAAGGTCGCTCGTGCAGTTGAGCGACACGCCACAGTCAGCTGTTCCCCAGAAGAAAGACTCTGATAGGAAAAACGAGCGGGCTGCGCCGCCAGAACTACAGAGATCCAATACGTACGAGCCTGGAGCTCCCTCTGCCTGGGATAGCAGAAAGACGTCGGATATCTGGATCAGATCGCAATTAGGAGGTAAAACATGTCTTTGTTATGTAAAGTGCATGAGCATTTATGCAAATAAGGAACCTAATGCATTGCTATATAGAGAACATGCTGGTATATAGATAGATAATTCACAACCGCTCAGTGTATGACAGTGTTTTTCAATGATCGGAAGTGTTTGTGTTTGCTCATTTCGTTACAGCTATATATATACCAGTAGTCTCAATAATGATCCATGAACAAACCTTTTTTCAACATTTGGACATAAATCGTGCAAGGCACCAGTCAAAATAGCAATAGACTTAAAATCCAGAAATTTGACTGATAGACCAGTAGTTGGATTCAATGAGATATATATTGAAGAAAGACGTGCATAACTGTTTTGTTTGTTTGTCATTCGATTATTGTACAGGGCTCACCCTTGAGCCTTTAAGTAGATGTTTCCTGGATTACCTACTAGTATTAGGCTTGGAAATGTGTCTTGCCAACAGCCACCCACAGTGAAAGGTTGACTGCAATCAGGAAGCAAACTCAGGTTGCGCAGTCTCTAGTCCCTGATGCAAACCATCACAACATTGCTTATCCTTAATCGTATTAGGCATAAATGCCATTGATGAATTTGTTCCCCTTTTACATCTGTTTCTCTCCAAACCATTAATTGTCGGTTCTTATGCATTTGAATTGTGTTGTTAAAGGACTATCTCACAGATTGGGATCATTTGAATTAAGCCATGCCACCTGTCAGTGCTTCTATTGTGTTGATGCATCTTGTTATATTTGTTTAAAGGATGGACCAGTGCGCATGACCCCAGAAAACCACCTGCAGAGCCAATGGACCTTCGGAGAGCAAAGGTATGTCCTTGTGAATCTAATTGTTTGTTTATATGGGGTTAAAAGGCAGTGTCAACAACTTTTCAGTCATGTTACAGCTTTCCTGGATTTACCAGTACTAGGGTAGGGCTCTGAAGTGTCTGACTAAATGACACAACCATGACCTCAGAGGTAATGATAGGACTAGAACCTGTGACCCCCTAAGTTAGAAGACCATCACCTTAAACACTCGGCCATATGCATGTACAGGGCTCTATCAATCTAGACGTAGATAAAAAAAAATCTTAAGATGGGATCATCTCATTAATGACCTTTCTAATAGGTATGTATGAAATGGGA
Source organism: Cerastoderma edule (assembly GCA_947846245.1). Taxonomy (NCBI): domain Eukaryota; kingdom Metazoa; phylum Mollusca; class Bivalvia; order Cardiida; family Cardiidae; genus Cerastoderma; species Cerastoderma edule. The sequence goes on from OX401414.1 coordinate 25,558,560, forward strand.
TGGATCAGTATACTAAATGACCTTAGCACATCACCAACTATAAGAATGGCTATAATGAGATGATTCTAACATTACCAACAACAATTTTAAAGGTTTGTGAGAAGACTTAAAGAAGTCTTTTTGGATTATGAATCAATCTCTTATCTTAAGAAATTTGTTAACAAACAAATTGGGACAGAAGCTTTAAGCTTATCGAGTCCTTCTCCTGAGTATGTTTTAGGTAATATAAAGGTAGGTAAGTTTTAGGTAATAACAATAGCTATACCTTTTTATGACCAATTTAACCATTCCAATCTGTTTATATTTACATGACAGCATAGGTGCTGTGATCCGTAGTCTTTTTTCAGTACTGAGGCTAGCTTAAACCTTTCAATCACTCTTAACATCAAAATAGCGTAACACACCTATCGATAATATGAAACAATTTTGTTTTTATAGAGTATGTATGTGGAAAAGCCCCCATCAGAGCAAAGTCGTGAAGGAAGAGACCATTTAGCCATGAAGCATATGTTCAGTACATCAACACAGAAGTAAGATAGTTGCTGTATATTCCACAATTCTCTCATAAGCACCTTGGCTTTTTGCATTATATAACAGGGTCCTGTAAAGGTAGTCTTTTTGTATTGGAAATTTCTTTTAGACCATGCAGTTTTTCAAAAAGAAAAAAAGGGTCAAACCAGCTTTTTGGTTCCATGATTCAACAATTTCAGCGATAAGACTTCCCAAAATGAACAGGCCTAGGCCTTTTCCCAATTCAAGAAAAAAGCCCTGAGTCCATATATTTCCATTACCTATTTCACTAATCTAAGCTATTATATTTTAACTCTGCTGAAATACCTTTTTAGTGCATTATTTGTATATAACATGCTCGCTGGTTCCTAAGTTAATGTCTTAGAAATTGTGTCTTGCCAAAGAACACTTCAAAGTGAAATAATCCCTTACGGTTACTCATTTATCTGACATTTCTAACAAGTGCACAAAATATATTTTACCAAGTGTTTGTTATATAGTACATATGTTTGGACATTATAGAAAAATTGTGTCGAGTACCTATGTGATGAAAGAAACAATGTGAGAAAATGAGAATTTGAAATGTTTTACAGGTCATATGGAGAGGTACCGTGGGATGTTATGCTGGCCCCTAAACGCTGGGCACCAACCACCACACTAGAGGAGAGGCCAGATATGATTTCCCAGACATGGACCCTCAAACGATACGACCCTGCAGCTAATGAGTGGCAGGTAATTAGCCTAGTTGATTACCTTACACAATTTTGCAGTTTGTCAAACTTTCTTTTCAAACACTAAGCACAAGAATTGTAATGAACACATTTACTGTTAACTGCATTTGAAATATATGAGCCATTTCCTTTGATGATACTCATTTCAACGCACCTGCTGCAGAAGTGTTGATAAAAAATTGTGTTTTGACATTCTATTTTGACTTAAAAATTTTCTTGAACAAGTACCTTTAAGGCCATTTAAATCACAGGGGCCTATAGCTATCCTAGGTTTAGTACTGTATAATACAATAATAATATTGTATTACATATGTACTGACCCCGGGATAACTATATATAGACCCCTGTGATTCAAATGAGTCACTTACCAACATTTTTTTTTATTTCAAGAAGCTTTTGTAATCTACATTTTATTCAGGACTCTTCAATTGTTATTTTTACACAAATCATTCCTACATCTGCAGTTACTATTAATGAGGATTTGATTGTCATAAAAAATCTCATGTAAGGGAATAAAACACATGGCTGGAAAAGACAATAGATTGCAATTGTAGCCATTCTTAACAAAACTGCTTTGCTTATTGCTATTAATGATGAATAAACTTATTTTCATTTTCAGAATACTGGCCGTTCTTGGGACTGGTTTCAAAAGAGGAATGGATACTATAAGAATGGACCTATTGTGTTGTAAGTTCACCCCTTTGCTTATATTCAATGGAGATAGGGTTCTTAACCATTTACAAAAAAATAGTTATGTCTCTGCAAAGGTTCACTTATTTGTGTTCCCTTAGCCATGTACCACTTATATATTAGGAAAAAACTCTTCTCGCCAAAGGACACTCCGCAACAACAAATAACGAAACACATTCGGGAATCAAACCTGTCTGGTTCCGAATTACTGAAGCTAACCCCTATACCTCTCTGGATCCAGTGTTGAGCATAAGTTGGCTGGGCTCATGCATAATTTAAGAATGGTCCAAATTAAAAGCTATTGCAAATTGATAAAGCATGATAGATGGCATTTGTTATCTGGCAGTTGGTTGACATTATTGCGACATATGAGGTATTAGTAGGGTTACTTTGTTTAAGTATATGGATGAAGTCCAAGTTATCGTTTTAAGTTTTATTATTGCTTTATTGTGGTTCACCACCACTATACTATGCATAACTCTGAAATGTATTGAAGTATATTGCAAAAGGACTAACCGGCAAAAAGCTGTAGTATTAGTTTGGCTCAAACCAGGAACCACCGAGAAACCAGTCCACTACCTTAACCACAAAGCTTCATAGGTCTTTTGGTTTCAAAGCATGTAAACAAGTACATGTTTTTATTTATTTTTTTATTTTTTATATGGGTTTTACATCACATCAACATTATTTCAGTTATGTAGCGATGTCCGACTCTTAATGATGGAGGAAGACCCCATACTCAACTGCCCATAAGGGCTGGTCAAGGGGGGTAGAACCATCGGCATTCCGTAAGTCAGTCGGGAGACTGCCTCTCATGAAAATCCATATCCCTCTCAGGATTTGAACCCACGCGGAGAGGGGCCATGTGATTTCAAGTTCTGTACTCTAACCACTAGGCCACGGAGGCCCCCCATGTTTTTATTTTTTTTTTTTTATTTTTTTATAAGAGAAGGTTTAGTATTTTGTGTAAGTGTTAAAGAAATACCAAATCTTTTGCAATTTCTGTGTACAAAAATATTTAACTTAACCCTTATAGAACTGGCACTGATCATTATAAAAATCAGATTCATCAGGTATTTCAGTGCATTTTACACAACATCTTGTGTGAAAAGGGCCAAATATTATTTTCTAATTCCATTCTTTTTACAGCTGTAGTCAACCACCTCGAAAACAGCACATTCCAGGCTATGGTGGTGGGGTTGGGGCAGAGAACTTGGAAGAGTTAGATAATGTCCAAGAGAAGTTCAAGCCCTTCACTGTGAAGAGAGTCGACATACCGAGACATAGTGATACCTCACAGTATGTTACCATATTGTTTAACCTTTATTAAAACGTTAAAGCTCACTTTGATTGATTGATTGATTGTTTTGATTGATTGATTGTTTTGATTGTTTTGATTGATTGATTGATTGATTGATTGATTGATTGATTGATTGATTGATTGATTGATTGATTGATTGATTGATTGATTGATTGATTGATTGATTGATTGATTGATTGATTGATTGATTGATTGATTGATTGAGGATCAATGAATGATTAAATGAATGAAAAGATGAATAAATGAAATAATGAATGAATGGATGGATGAATGAATGGGTGATTGAATGAATGAATGATTGAGCAGATCAATGAATAATTGGATGGATGGATGAATAATTGAATAATGAATGGGTAAATGGATGAATGAATGGTTGAATGAATGATTGAATGGATGGATGAATAATTGAATGAATGAATGAATATATGAATGAATGAATTGGTGAATGAATGGATGAAAAAATGAATGATTGATTGATTGAGTGAATGAATGAATAATTGAATGAATGAATGAGTATTAGTTTTTTAAAGGGGCATGAACAGCTGTGATCACTTAGCATGGATCAAAACTCACTTATAACAGTCTACTTATAAAAAAAAATTAGTTGTGTACTTAGTGTCTGGTCTAAATTGGGAGGAACACCATGCAGATCCAGGCCAGCCTTCAAGTAAATTGACCGCTGGCCTGTGAACTAACCTGTTTGCCTCTCTGAGTATATTTCCTTAAAAAAATTAAGCAGATATTTAAGGTTTTGGAAAGCAGACAACACAAAAATCTATTTCCAGAAAATTACCAACCATTCTAAGGGTTAACTATAGTCAATCTAATGGTGTCCCGTCATGTTTCAGTAAACCCAACATACCAGGCTACCAGGGCTGTACATTATACCGTGGATATTACGCTCCAGCACACAGTGCACCTGCACATATTGCTCCAGCACCACCAGCCAGTGCAAGTTCAACACAGAATTCACACAAGTAAGCCTCTTTGTTTTGTTTAGTTTTAAGTTTAATTTTTTTTTTTTTACATCCATTGCGATCATACTTTGTGATGGAAGCTTGAAGCTTATTAGATTCACTCAACATGACTGTTTCCTTGATATGTCACCAGTACTTGTGATGATATGCTGGTTATACCAGGCATTGTTTCCTTGTTGCTATGAGGGATTGAACCCAAGACCCTGATCCAAAGTTCTACCTCTGCACCATATACTATGTTAGTTTGAGCATTTCATTTGTCACCATGCAGTGCAGGCTTTAGTCTCTTAATTTGCTATATGATTTTCAACTGCAAAAATGAGCTTCAGATAACTATTGATTTAGACATTAATGGACATATTTCGTGATGTTAAAGGAAAGAATGTGCTGCAATGATTTTTTGCAGGAAAAACAAACTACCGGTAAATCTTGCAAGAGTGTTAAAACTCACTTTAAAAAAAGAAATCTTTGTGTGATAGGCATTTATTGATATGTTGTTTGTCTGACTTGTTTTACAGAGAACTGCAGGTCCCCACATCGAGTCAGAATTTCAAGAGAGATGGAAAGATGTCGAAGATGGTCACCTTGGTGCCTCCCTGTAATCCGTTCAATCAAATTAACAAACTCGAGGAAGTTATCGCAAATAAGGTCGAATAAAACAAACTACTCCTTATATATTATAAAATTCATATATATATAGATTTAATTTATAGAAGTTTAATTTCTATAATTGTTTTTTTTAAATTAAGAAAAATTTGTTCTGAAAAAAATATATGAGCATGATGAATATAAGCATTTCCAATCAAAATGTTCCTTTTGATGTTATTGTTTGAATGAAAGGATTTTTGTCATTTTATTACTGGCGAAACACAGCATTAACTTTTATACTCGCTTATTAGAGTACTATTTTTTCAAGCTAAAGAAGTATAAACAGACAGTATTACCTTTTGCAGTTCTGTAATTGAATTGAAGATGACTGTTTCTTTATTATGTGTGTGACAAAGAGAGAAAATGCTCAATGATTATTTCTCTTTTTGGCTTGTATTCTTTAATCATTCCAATTGTAGATAGAATTTCAGTTACACAAACTTTGTGGAGTTTAGTTAAATTATCTTTATCTAAGCAATCTTTATCAGGCACAGTGTAAACTTAATGTCAGACTTTTCAAATAATTATTGAAAACAAACCACTGCATCTTAAGTGTTCGATGCCAAATTATAGTAAATGCGTTTCAAACATGAAGCACTCACTAAAGTCTTTTATTGAGTCATGAATATTTGATGATAAACATTGAAACTTTTTTAACAAAGAGTTTTTTTTTTTCAATTCCTTTTCAGTCTCCATAAAAAAAGAATTCTTGTGGATTAATGTACCATTTCAATATAATTAAATGAATTATTGTTTTTGAAAAAAAAACAGGTTTTGCCCAGGGTAAGTATAACCAAATAGAAGGAGACACGATTTTGTATGATGCAGGGAAGTTATGGGAGAAGAAATTGTACATTGTCATTCTCGATGCACAGCCATGTTTCATTTGCACTCTCATTTGGTACTTTGTTGTCAGTCTCTACACTGGTACTGGTTAAATAAAAATTTTAAGACAATGTCAATAATCATTAATATGAGCATGAAAATACGTAGAAATGGTATTTTGGGATAAAACTTTTCGAAAAACAACAGCTGCAATTTCATAGGTTTGTTTTTCACAGGAAAATGTAATAAAGAAATAACTTACCTACAAGAAGCATATTCTTTCATTCATATCAGTGGTTGAAAATAAAGATCTGTGAGGTGGAAGGTTGGTTATTTATGGCTTGAAGAGTATTTTCTTTTGGGAAAATGGTTTTGTTCAAGGTTTGTATTAATATTATGCACATTATAAAAAGTAAGAGTTGTCTGCACTAAAAGTGAATAGGGCCTGCTTTAGTAAAGTTTTAAAAAGTATCACTTTGGTAATATCAGGAAAAACTTATAGAAATTGTCAATAAAGAGTATCTTTTGCTTTTGTCACAATGATGATCTTAATAGCTTTCTGTCACAGTTATTTAAATACAATTGAATAAATGTATATGTGGGGAATAAGATTGGTGTATATGTGGGGGATACAATTGGAGTAATAGTATTGTTCCAGTATTATAAGCATTTTGTGATGTAATTGTGTGTTTTACCTGTTATATTAAAACATGATTTCATTCTTTAGTATTACAAATCACATGTCCAAAAAGGAGCATAATTCAAAATTGATGTTTTTCAAGATTTATATATTAATATACAAGTCAAAGTATTATTGTATTGTTTTTTTCAGCAAAGTATTAATCATTGTATAATAAACTTATATATTTTTTCAAACAAATGTTTATAGAAACTGACTTTATTTCTATTCAGATGAAGATGAGTTTAGATGATTACGCTGCATTATATAAAAACATTTTGTTTAAATGCAAATTTCAACTGTTAAAATGATCAGTACAGGAGTATAGTAAATCTTGCATGGACATACTACAGTCTAGCATTAAATATTTTCATAATGAAGTATTGATCACATAAGAACTTCTATGAATTTGATTAAGCAAGGATTGAACGGTTGAAAACTATGAACATGATATGTTGTATCATATGTATGTTATTTTGGTACATGAAGTATGTTTATATTTGATTTGATAATATTTTCACTATGTTAAGTAGTTTGTTAGATATGACTATAAAAGCTGTTTATGTACTATTTTATAGACATCGAAATCATTATTAACAAAATCTCTTTTGATCCCAATGTTTTCAGGGATTGTCTGCTTCAAAGGTGTTTGAAGTCTGCTATAGAAAAAGGGTAATACATTCTGCTGTAACTTCATGCAAAAAGGTATTAATCAAACATATCTATTTGGAATTTACATCAATGTTGCGCAAAAGCGTCGCTGTTTTGCATAATTATTCATGTTTATTTGCTGATTATTTACCCTAGAAGTTTCCCTAATGAAATAACATCTTTGTTGACATTCATGAATTAGAAATAGTAACAAACATCAAAAAGTATTTGTAAGAAATATGTAATGGTGTTTTTCAAAAATATTCTTTCAACCTCAAATGTACTTTAACCTATGCTCACATATATGTATACACAGTGCTCGTATTTATTGTTCTGATTGTTTGTGAGTAATAAATATAAAATCCTTACCTAAAGGATTGTTCTATTCAGCCTTTTAAAGAAAGATTACTGTATTTCATATGCATTCGAGGAATGTCCTTTTTGACAATTATTGGTTTGAAATGAACATAGTTTTGAAATGAATAAAAATTAATATCTTTAAGAATGTCCTTTGAATTACATTTGTCAGAGTCTACTATGTCATCTATGATTAGTTCTGATAACAGTCATTCAAAGGCTTGCAGGTTGGATAGGTTAAGAGTTGAAGCGGAATCAACAGTTATATTACATGTATTAATAATTGGTTGAATATGAGACATATAAAAAGTTTGTATGACTTAGCATTTGTTAATCTGCACTCTGTTCATTCAACCACTTTTGCAACCTTAATTGTCCTCTATGAGTATGTCGTTTATGGAACACATTTTAATCTTTAAATCTTTCTTTACATATCAAATAAGAACTCTTGATTTTGAAATAATATTTATCTTTTATTTGACCAAACAACATGGTTGATTGATAAACATTGACTTAATTGTATCTAAAATAGATTTTGCTTCTGAAGAACACATTCTCCTGTGTAAAAATATCACATGACACTAAATTAAGAGGAGACATCAGTCTAACAGAGAATAAATTGTGAGTTTAAAATAAACAGATATAGTAACTTCCCTAGTTCTTTTCTTCTGGTATGTTTTATTTCTTTGATAAATATACACTATTATGATGGGACTATAGGTTGTATGGCCTTCATATTGATTAAGGAATTGTTTTGTAGGGTTAGTACATATATGAATATATGTATGGCAGTATTGCACCTTAGCTATTGGTGCGTAATTATATACAGACTGGGAATGGTTATGAAAGCTGGCAGTGACTATGCTTTTTTATGATTTTTCAAAACAACTTTTTTATTTGATCATTGCTCTTATACAACTGTTATTTTAATTGTTGATTTGTGATTTTGTTTTTTCTTAGAGGAGTCATATTGCTCTGTTTTCGCAAACTTTCCTTTTTGTTACATTTTTATTGAGCATTTTTGTGTTATTGCTTATTTGTTTATGAGGATTCTGTGATAAACTGTATTTCATTACAATTTATATGTGTGGCAGGTAATAAACATATATCTTTTGTCAGGCATGTATCACCAATTCAGTATTGTACAGTGTTGTTAATAATAACCTCCAAAAGAGAGAAGTAAATAGCTCTCAATATTGAGAACTGGGGATATGTTTATTGGTCAAACTATCATTCATGATTCTCTTTTGTCAATATTGACCGGTCAACTGTTGACCAAACAAAAATTTAAACTTTTGAAAGTCAAATGTTGACAAAACCGAAATCCAATCTTGTGACTTGAAGTATTCCTCATCAAATAAAGGGAAAAAGCAACAATTTATATCTGTGAATCAACCTGGTCTAAACGATTATTACATGCTCAAGTTATTAACAGTGTTTTCTTTATTTGAAAGTATTTTGAAAGCCAGTCTTTCAATGATATAATGATATGGTCTACATGTGTGTGATATATTGTGACTGTGAAGCTATATAGAGGTGATATCTCCTTTATTAAAAAAGGTATTATAGCTGGACAGTAGCAATATAGAATATATGTGCTGTACATGTATGTACCTAAATATAACTGCACCTCTATTGTTTTGAAGTGATTCTTGTTTTTATCTTTAAAAAAAATACTTCAATAAATGTTCATATTAAACAATGGTTTGTTTTTCTTTATGACTTGTTTTATTTCAACAGTATAGCCATACCGGTCCAATATAAGCTGTGTCTCCAATCTCTAAGAACTTTATATGGCGTTTTGTAACAATACTTGTAGGAGACTGTTAAAATATAACTATTCAAATTTTCCAAGAAAATCTAGGTCGATGTGATAGTGTGCTGGTTAAAGTACTTGGTAATAATGGTTCATATGAAAGCTCTGGCCTTTCTACCTAAAGATGCCTATGCTATGATATATATGATGAACATAATGATGTGTTCTTAATAAATCCTATGATTTCAAACAGCTTGTTAAAAAAAATATCACTGTCTATCACAGGGATTTCTTGCACATCATTATTAACCCATATACACTTCTGAGACTCAATTAAACCCAAGAGAAGAAATCGAAAGATGAGAAAGATTCATTTTTCTTTTTATAGCTGAGTGGAAACAAGTCTTTTTCAGGACAGAAGTGTTAGACGAACATTGTGTAAGGCACATAAGTAGTAAAGAAATAAGTTAAATGGTGAGAACAGTTGAGTACAAACAAGCCACTTTCGGGGCAATTGTTTTAAGCCGAAACAATATGTGATGCACATTGAAGTAGTGAAGCAAATAAGTTAAATGATAGAAAGGTTAATTTCCGTTTTAGCACTGAGTAAAATTAAACCACCTCAGGACAAATGATGTGTGATAAAACAATGTGTAATGCGTACATGTAAAAGTAGTAACAGAGGCCAGTGCAGGGGGGGGGGGAGGGGGGGGGGGGCGTGCAAAATGTTCCACGCAAGCCTCCTTTACTACTCACATAGCATTCTCTTTTGTGCCCCTTTCACCATGTTTCCATACAGTCATATCACACAAAGACTTCAAATATTCATGACTCCAAATAAATGCATTTGATTATTTATAAATGCAAAGAATTCCAAAGCAAAACGCAAGATGCCAAGAAAGCTTAATACTCCATTAAGAAAAAAAGCAAGCCACTTTCAGTGAAAATGTTGTTAGATAAAATAATGTGTGATACACGTGTAGGTAGTAGAGCAAAAATATTAATTGAAGAGAAAGTCAAATCTCCCATTTAGAACTGAGTAGAAGAACATCTCTTTCAGGGACACGGCGTTAGACGAAATGCCGTATGATGTATGTAAGTAGTAAATGAGACTAGTAGGTGGTATCTAAATAGTAATGTGTGCCATGTTAGCCTCCTTTACTACTTAAACAACATTGTTTTTTTAAATGGTGGCTAATGCCTCTTTCCCCAACTCTCATCCAGATATATCGCAGCGAGACTTCACATATTCGCGATTCCTAATAATAAATCATGTATCAATTACAAAGCTATGAACTCTAGTTAAAGATTCTCTAACGTGAAATAATAAGCCGTTATTGTTAATTGAACCCGGGTCGTCCTCCCGAGTATTTCCCGACGCTTATCACTACATCAGTATGGGTCCTAAAATGAATTGAGAAGTAAGTTACGTTTTATGGTGCTAATGTTTCGAAGTTATAAACATACTTATGGAAATTGGTTTATTCATAATGGTAGTATGGTTGGTTAGACGATGCACAGGTATCTTGCATTACTTGCGTGTTTCCAGAGCGATAATTCGGTTAACGCGTTCCCTGACGGGAATAAACGATCAGTCAAATTGGAAAGCAGAACGACTCTGTCAATGATCTGTCTTAAATGCAGCGGGACCATTACAAGGTGTAAGGAAGGAAGCCCCTCTCTTGGAATAGAAAGGTCTGAGACGTATCTTCGCTTGATGATTTGACAAGTCGACAAATATGTGTCCCTTTGTTTGTCGGAGGATGATCAACAAGAAAAGGGTTTAATGATGGTGTAAATCATTTACTCTTTTCTTTTCTTTACTTCTGTTCACCTATTTTTGCCAAAGATAACCCCAATGTGTACCTAGCATGCGTTGACCATCAATTTTCCGGTTCTGGTGGTATGTGATTATTTCTACTTTATAACGGCGTTACGTCTAACACTTGGCAGAAAACTCGCATTCGACGAGCGCGAATGACCAAAAAATTTTGCCTTAAAATAACTGAAATGCCATTTGTGCGATGTGCATAGATTGGGATAAACAATGATACAAACATACAGTTGAACAACCCAAAGTTTCATTAATACATCAATACACTTCTGCTGGCGAGGACGTAAACAGGGATGAAAGAATGAAACGTAAAACTTTCTTTACTCTTGCTTGAAATACAATTTGTCTGTAGTCTGGATGGACGCGTACTTTCAGTAGGCCTTATCATTATAAATGCCAACGAATGAATAATTTGTCTAGCATTAATGAATACCGATTATTAACGCCTTCGCACATTGGCCATGCCTTATGCTTTAATATGGGATTTTTTAAAAGGCCTAACTAAATGAATGGCCGAGAGTAAGGTAAAACTGGGATCAACGATACCTTTGTTAATTATATTGACCCATAACTTCATGATGTCTTGTTTTATTAAGGCATATTATACAGACGGTTTTAGAAATCATACAAGCGAGACTGGGTTAAAGGGAAGACTGTGCGTGCGTTGACCTTGGGTGCCGAAGTGCATAATTAGTCAGAGGTTTTACATAAGAAACTATACAGTGATCTTAATATATACAACCAATTCATTTTCTTAAATTGTTTGATAAATTAGCTTTAATACATTACTGTTGCAATATTACTAGTGTTATAACCATGAATTCGCATTGTTTATAAGCGAACATTATCACATAACGTGCCACACACTTATTTTTCACAATCAAAATAATTATTGATACGATGTAGAACAGTCAAAACTCCTTCTTTTATCCAAGTCGATAGAGTGGAATTTCAGAGTGACCTTACAAACAAATGTTCGTCATCAATTGCAAATATTAGAAAGGCCAAGTTGTTGTTCCATATGAACATAAATATATGACTCGTGTTACTAAATGACAGAATGAAGTGTCATTTCCTCCGGTCTTTCGATAAATTCGTTGGTTTACAAACCACTAGGAAACAAACACGATTTTGGCCTATGTGTAATACAGCTGAAGAAAAGTGCATTGTGTTTCTGGAAGAAAAATTCATTGTGAAGGCAACTGTCTAACCTGGTCAAATGTCTTTATTGTTTGGTAATGGGTTAAGGGATCATGTGAACTCAATGTGGAGTCACAGTAAATCTCTGTTTCTGTTTTAAATGTTTTTAATCCACTGATTTGATGGTTTATGGTTAAGAAAAATGCAAAGTCGATATAAAACGAGTAAAAGAGAAAAAACATACAAGCTTATATTGAAACTTAGTCCCATGACAATCTATATCATTTTGAAAATGGAAAGTTGTTAATGATATACTTAGATAGCGATGACCTTTGAGTTGATGATTCGAATTATATTATTAAGAGTAAGAACAGTACATATAGTTTAGGCATTGATACATGTACTTTCATTGCAAAGAACTCTTTTAAGGAAAACATGAAAGGAACGGTGCTTGAAAAGAAAAGATAACAATAGGTCGGATTAGGGCTACCTCCTAGCAACGAAAGCGAAATCAAGAAAGTACATTCGATTAATATTATCACGGAATAATTTCTCTATACTGGCGAAAAAGGAGTAACACGACCGTCTCCAGGTAAGAAATCACGACATCATTATAACACTAGTTTCACTAGATTACTAGTTTCTTGTAATTAATGTCTTATTTGGGTGATACCAGTCCAATAAGATTAAGACATAAATCAACCCTTGTACATACATGAATGTGTTTTTTTTTTTCAAAGATAACCTTTTTCTATATACGATTGCTTGGACTTTTTTGAAAACTAGCCAAAGGCTATTGATAGAACACTTGATCTTTAAACTGATTGATATTGAAGTAGGAAGTCTACGATCAAAAGTTAGACAGGCTGATCTGATTGTTTCATGATGATATCACGTAAAGTTTTAAAGATGGGTTGATATGGTTCTCCTTTTCTTTTCATTTTTGCGATGCACCAACGTATACAAATACATTTGTATGTAAAATCAATATCTTTGTCACACCAATGTTTATAATTCCAAAATTGGAATGGTGCAGCCCTGTTTGAATATCTCCTGTTATAGTAAGATGAGACATTTTTTGTAAAGTTATGTGCATATTTTCAGCTTTACTCAATACCAAATTAGTTTAATTTTTCAAATGAATTCTCACTTAATATAAGAACACACATCCTAACCTAGGGACGAGCACCACGTGTTTTAATGAAGTTTTCAACATTTACAATGTAATGTACCTTTGTTATCTTATATTGTTGACTGTCGATCTTTATTATGCCAAGTACGCTGACGCATGTATGGGTTAATAAACAACTTGATAAGTAATTCAATTTCAATCATTTATTTCGAGAAAAAAACAAGCACAAACATGCTTTTGGCAATAACAGTTAATTAGACTATGTAAACAAAATAAACATAAAATTTCAATGAGCAATACAATGCACCAACGGCTTCATCTTTACCCCTCGTTTACGCGCTTGTACTCTTTCAATTTCTACAAAATAAGTAAACACATTTTAAAGCATTTAAACAAATGGTGAAGCAATTGATTATCGACATTTCCTCGACAGTATAAAGATGGTCAATATCTCATTTAGACTTCAACTTTGTTTTACAGTATGAGTTTTCATTTTCATATTCAAAAACTTCCAGCACTTTAACATATGGCCGTCTACATATCTTTCTTTCCTGGAACCTCCTGAAGCCCATTTCTATTCTTTTCTAAATAGGAACCATCCTCCCGTGGTTTGATGTAGGTTTTTCTAACCATTGTTAGCCATACATCAGGAATGGTCGCACGATCATTTTGCACTAAACTCACAGAATTACTCTTCTTTGTGAGACAAGCCCCTTTTGATGAATACCATTGTGGTGACCACAAGGATGTACAGCTTATCTTAACATGAACGGTTCTAGCCTGATAAATATACGCCAACGACAAACCTCACGCAGCGTCCGACTTCATTTTAATACATCATTGTAAGGAAGCACTATATAAAAAAAATGAGGATGGTCATGTTAGCTGCAATGAACAGGAGCCTGTCTCACAAAGAAGAGTCGTTAAGTGTAAGTTGTTCAAGTAAACATTCGTCTTAACGCGAAAAAGGCTTTCTCTCACAATTTGTCGTCAAGAGTACGTGTAGTTGTGTCAGAAAAGTTTGGGACATATCAAAACGAATGATAGACTTACGAGTGATAAAGAGCACATGTTAATTCTTCAGTTGTAGCTTATGTTTGCGATTTTCCTACAAACGAAAAAAAGTCCGCTTCGTAAACGAGAAGAATTGTCGTACGAACCTTTAAGAGACAGGCACCAGTTCTATAAAAACAGAGATTGCTATGCGTGCCACGGATCTAGGGCAAAGCTAAGCGAATATAAGAAAGTGTACTCTAGGCTAATGGGATTGGGGGCGGGGGCATGCTTGTACAGGAAAAATGCATCGACATTAAACAGAAGTTGTCCTAGACGTTCAATGCATAGGTTTAATGCGTACTATCAAACCCGATGTAGAGCATCTGTATGGTGTACGGAATAGACCGAAATTGTAAATGGCGGTATACCGCCATTTAAAATGGCGGTATACCGCTAATTTTAACGGTATACCTTCAAATTTAGCGGTCAACCGATAAAAATAAGGGTAAGCCGATAAAATAGCGGTAAGCCGTAGTCTATTTTTAGCTGATTTTACCTGGATTCGTTATATAATCCCTAAATGAAGGTATACCCTTATCTATTTATAGATCACACTCTATTTCTCAGCAACCAATCAACGCTCTTGTATCATAAGGATTTTTCATAACTAACGATAACGAGGTATGTTATTTTTCCTCCTACGATCTTGTAACCGGGATAAGCACCGGGCTCTGATTGGTCGAAACTCATAACTCTTCCAGTGGGGAGGTAAAAAAAAAGAAGGCTTAAGAAGCGCGGGAAAAAGAACGAACGAGACAGAAATGCTGACGTATTTCTTATTTTGTAAATTAGTTTTGTCACATATTCCATACTTCCTTGTGACACATATTCCATACTACCCTGTCATGTTTCATACCCCATACTCCTCTGACATGCCTCATACTACCCTGACATGTCTCATACTCCATACCACCCTGACATGTCTCATACTCTATACTACCTTGCATGACCGAGAGTGTACCTCTGTATATCATTCATATTGAGGGATGGTATAGTCACGGATGGCTTCATGTAAATCTTGACTTGATTCTGCTTATCATTAATTTTGAGAGTGGTGGAAGCTACGGATAGCTACATGTAAACCAAGAATAACAGAGAATGTTCAAATTTCTTCTACGCGGTCTGTATAACTAGCTAAAGTTTCCTTTATTCATGTTTTAAATCATTATAGCTATATATTTCCGAAACTGTTGATTGAAAAGTAGAAAACACTCGTTTTGACCGTCTTTTATGTTTGAAATAAGCACATTTTCGAATAAACGAAGAGTAAGAGTTAGACAAGCTAGTGTACGGGGATTTCCGTGGGACCCAGTAGTTAATGTTGTAAGGGTTGTCCATATAGGGCACGTGTTCGATCCCCATCTGTACTACTGAGTAAGTACACATTTCTTTAGCGAAGCACGTTTGAGCCCCAATATAGTAGTGTGGGGAAATCTGTAATATGCCCGAATTATTTGTTGACAATGTGTTTAACACCGTAGAGTGACTAGACGGCCCTATAGGAAAAGAAGAAAATAGTTGAGTTCTCATATGGAAAGACGTGTGCACATAGATTTGACTATACATGTAGTTTTTAAATTGTTGTTTTCTATAGTGTTTGAAACTGCCTATTAAACGGTATGTAGTTTTAAATATATATATGATATATGGGTGAATATCATTTAAAATAAATGTAAAATCCCAGTGGAAATTATTTGAAATTACCAATTTTCTCGTTCTATCGTACTTCCTTCATTTTTATTTTTATGGGTTTTACATCACATCAACATTATTTCAGTTATGTAGCGATGCCCGACTCTTAATGATGGAGGAAGACCCCATACTCAACTGCCCAAAGGGCTGGTCAAGGCGGGTAGAACCATCGGCATTCCGTAAGTCAGTCGGGAGACTGCCTCTCATGAAAATCCATATCCCTCTCAGGATTTGAACCCACGCGGAGAGGGGCCATGTGATTTCAAGTTCTGTACTCTAACCACTAGGCCACGGAGGCCCCTTATCGTACTTCCAAGTCTTACTGAGACATACGGACGGACAAATATGTATAAACTTTCTTTGTCTAAAAAACTCGCTTACCCCACCCTGATTAATAAGTATTCCTCTGAACATGGGGATTTAGTTAAGAATATAGGAAATGTAATGCTATATCAAACGAGCTAAGTTAATTATGTCCTTGCTTTTTTTTTGAGACACAAATATGTTAAAACCAGGGATCGGACATTCGTCTCACAATGCGTAAGGTAATTAGGTCGGAACAAATTAACTATCTTGTAATGCAAATTCTGGCAATATGCTGTCAGAATCCGAATCCAAAAGACATTTTTGTTTCAACTTTATTTTTGTAATAAACCGAATTGGGTGAAGTGCCCTCTATAAACTATCAATATGTTTTTGGGCTTTCTCGGACGGATGGACACACAGACATGTGACGGTTGTAACATTTGGATATATTTATTCGGATAAAACGAATGCCGTATATATAGCTGAACGGCTAAATAAACGGGATAAAACGTTCTAGAATTAAGTTTCACGAGAGCAGTCTTCCGACTGACCATTCACGGAGTGCCGATGGTTCTACCCGGCTTAACCAGCTCTTTTGGGAAGTTGAGTATGGGGTCTTCCTCCATCATTTAAATGTACTATTGTTGACGCGATGTAAAAAACCCATACAAATAATAAAATAAACCTTTTATCAAATGCAAAATTTTCGACTGTCCCAAAACGAAAGAGTTTGCAGACCACATGTCAAAATGAGATGTCAAAATGTGATTAAATTGGAAAATAATCTTCTGATAGGGTAGAAAATATTGTTTGGAAAAGGAGAAATCTCTTCCTCTCCCACAATGTTTTTCAAAGTCGTCTGCAACAATCTAGTGATATGTAATTATTTTTTTTTTGGAAAATGTTAAGGTACGTTGGTTGAAAAACGTCGCTTAAAACGCAGAAACTTAAACATATCCAATTTGATATTTCGGTAAAAAAAATCGGAATGAAAAAAGAAATTGTCGGATGATAATCGTCTGCTGCAACTGCGTCTAAACGAGTTTTCATCGAAATTATTCTTAAGGAAAAACATTCGCATCAATAAATTTATTTTATTGTACATTGTATTTAGAGAAAGAGAGACCCCAATATTGTTATCGTTTTTTAATTTTTTCTAATCGGATGGTTGTTGGGGCAGAAAAACTACCACGAGGTGAATGAAAAAGAAAACACTTAAAAACTAAAAAAATAGAAAATAAAAAATAAATAACAAACAAAATCCGCTGCCAAAGATTTCAACATACCGATTGTATACAAAAGTAGATGTACTTAAACTGTATGATAGCGTCTTGAAAAGAAATTAATAATTATGTATTTCGGCTTTGGTTGTTACCGTTAGTTATGAAAACCTCTTATGATACAAGAGCGTTGATTGGTTGTTGAGAAATAGAGGTTGATCTATAAATAGATAAGGGTCTACCCTCATTTCGGGATTATATAACAAATCCAGGTAAAATCAGCTAAAAATAGACTACGGCTAACCGCTATTTTATCGGCTTACCCATATTTTTAACGGTTGACCGCTAAATTTGAGGGTATACCGTTAAAATTAGCGGTATACCGCCATTTTAAATGGAGGTATACCGCCATTTACAATTTCGGTCTATTCCGTACACCATACCTTTCAGCCCCTCTTGTAACTACATGATATATTTATGGCACATTTGTCTATCAAATATGGTAAACTGCTCAAGCAGTTCGTTTGGTCAACTCTGCATCCATCTAGCAACATGGGTTATTGAATATAGGATCATTCATTAAGCATTAAGCCAATGCTCCTTTCACAATCTTTTTCAGTGAAAACATATATTTTCGACCTTTCTATAATTAGGACATTCAATTAGTATAAAACTAGCGCTCTTTAAATCATATTTATAACCATTTTTACCCATAGAACACAATCTTTGGGATAATCCGTCTGAAGCTGAGAGGGACAGGAGTGTGGATGTAAGCCATTACCAAACAGTAACGACATTTGACCACTCTGTTGCAGACGACTCTGGAAAACATTGCGGGAAAAGGAGAAATTGCTCGTAACAAGCAATTTCTCTTTTTCCCTCAATGTTTTCTGCCCTATCAGAATATCATTTTTCAATTTCATCACATTTTGAAATGTCGTCTGCGAACTCTTTCAATTTGGGCAGTCGAAAATGTGGTGTTTGGTAATGGGTTAAGACTGATAGTGCTTCCACTGTTTGCTTGAAGTAATTTTCTAAGTTTTTGGTCGGATAATGAGAGGCTATAAGCACCTCGTTTCCCAAAAAAACTAAAAAAAGACAAGTGTTTCGGTAGCTTGGACTGGTAGGCGGCTCCCACTGCTCTAAAGTGGGAAGCAGTCGGCCATCCTTACGTCAACGTTGTCCGGTATTTTCCCAGTACATCAGCAGTAGTACCCCCGCCCCATACTCCCTCCTCTGACAATGTTCAGGGCCGACTGAGGTGAATTGTAAGGCGCAAACGTAATTCAAATTAAGCAGAAATAAACGGATACAAATAATGACATGCGGCTAGTAAAGAGCACCCAGACCAGACTTGAAACTCCCAAATGGGCGTCCCCCCCACAATGTCCCCAATATCTGCAATGGCTTCCGACTGCTGATTCCACAGTCTGACCGTGAGTTGTCAAAGCATGTATGTGCTTCGAAGTGCGCCCCCTAGAAGCTGAGGTGATGCGGATCGGGACCCGTAGCTGGCGCCGGTAACTGACCATGGATTGTCGAATCATGTTTGAGCGACAAAAAAGGTATCATGTACTTCAAAGTTCACTGCAAGAACAGAACGTAAGAATATCACGTTATTATCGTAGTTTGACGTCCCATGCTGCTGTGCTGCATGCTGGTTTCATGTTGTTCTCAA